>VZSE01001290.1:398784-441976 GCA_013398275.1 Promerops cafer | reverse complement strand
TTTTTTTTTTTCCTATTATGATGGTTTAAACATTAGTGAATGCTGTAGAAGGGTGCTGGAAAAAAAAAATCCATCACATGAACAAAACATATTCAGAGCCAAATTCAATGCCAAGACATTGAAGGGCTTTGTATAGAGAGTGAAATTATTTTAAACAGTGCAAACAATTTTTGGATTATCTCTCACACTGTTGGCCTTCAACATGTTTCCTTTCTTTTGTTTACCACTTAAGTGTAGGACATTTCTGAGGAGCAGAGTAGTTATTTTCTTTGTCTCTGGCCAGAGGACAGTTTCTGTGCTGGCATTAATGTTTGGGTTCTAAGCCCAAAATGAGCAGTGCTAGTGGTTAGGCTACAAATCTACTTCAGGCAATAACTATCCACATCTGTTCAAACTGATATAAAAAAAGAAAACTTGAGTTTTAGGGATAAATTCCTTTTTCTTATAATGTGCATCTATAGCCTAATGGTATCTTCATACTGTTCCAGTATTTCTTACATTGGTTCAAATTCCCAGCTCCAAAGACATTTTCAAGTATTTCATCTTTCTCATCAGTTATTGTTCTTTTAATTCTCTAAACATCAAGGAAAAAAAAATATATTCTTGAAACGATGAGCAACATATTGCCGTAACATAATTGAAAAATGAGTCCTTTACTAGAAATCATATGCCATCCCCAGATTTTCTCTGGAATCCTTGCTCAGTCATAATTCCTTTTAAATAAGTGAACAATTACGGGCCTCAGCATTGGCTCCCCACACTTCTGATTCGACTGTTGCTGCAATAATCAAGGCTCAGCTTTCTTCTTATTTTCCCCTTACCTGTGACTTCCAAAAGCTGTGAGGCCCAGGCTGCAAGGAGTGTGCAATGCCAAAAGCAGATAAGTGCTCCTACACAGCATGTGTTCACAGAAAGGTACCCTGTTACACAAACACACTATTTTTAGCCAGGAGTTGGTTCCCTCAGTGTGGTGTAAGTAAGCTGGGAATACCAATAAGTTACCAAAATAAGGCTCTCCCTACTTGTACTGATCTACGTTCTGAAAAAGAATAATTGTATTTAAAAACATTAATAATAGTATTTAAAATAATAAATAACAAGAGTAATGAAATCCCTTTGTGGGAATTCTATTTCATTCAATTCTATTGACATACCCATTGTTGTATTGGAATGGGAAAAACATTAGATCATCCTTAGGTAGCATTTTAACACATTCTAGGGGAAAAAGATGAAAGGCAAGTGTATCAGTTTGATTGTGCAAGTAGAATTACTGTGAATATAGTTCAGGATCAAATGAATTAAGCTACTACAACCAAATAAAACAAACCCTCCACTAAATATGCGATTTGAAGATTTATTGTTAGACAAGATAAAAATTCCTCTCTGTAGAAATGCAGTTTTGTTTTCTTTCTAATTTTAGCCCAGGCAAGGAGATCATGCCTTCCAAGAGTCATGGAAAAAACACACAAAAATCTTAAAGGAAAGACTGACTTTTGAAAAGACTGTACACTTCAATAGAAAGCTGGTTCTTTGACCCAACTAATAATTTGCCTAAATGGTTACATGTGCAACAATAAATATGCTTTAGATAGAAGGATATGTTACTGGTAAAATGATGGTCTTGTAGCAATACCAATTAACTGATATTATCATCATAAAGTTGATCATATATTTCAGTAAGAGACTATCCCTGTTATTTGAGCTGAAGCACTTGAACTTCAGAATGATATTCATCAGGAGAGAAATATTTATCAAGCTTTCAGGAAAGCTGCTTAAGTAGTCTTTCCTCCTTTTCCCCGTGGTAATAATACTACCATGCAGCACTTGCAAGCTGAATTTTTGCATCTAAACCAATATATATTTATGTCTAGGTTATAATTTATGAGTGGAAGGTGTTTAAGGCCAATAAGACAACATATAATTAAAACAGTATGGCAAACTATGTCTAAGCATGAATATGCAAACAACTGTTTCAGGTTAAGAGCATTGGTACTTAACGTAGTGAGAGTGTCATAATACCACTAAACTACACTGTACAAGAGTTTCATGTATTCAAGTTGTGTTAAATAGAAGGTACTAAAGGATAGCAACTCTTCAGATTCATTTCAGGCTTGTCTTTATACATAGAAGTATTTCAAATATAAAAAAAATCCATCATGTGAACAAAACACATTCAAAGCCAAATTCAATGTCATGACACCAAAGGGCTTTGTGTAGAGGGTGAGATGATTTTAAAAATAAATAAACCACCAATGTCTCTGATTTGTGGCAGTGCCTCAAACTTCACAAAACAGCCAAATCAGTTGTGTGATATAACCAAACAGTCCTCACTGCTTTAAGACTAATGTTGGCCCTACCATAAGCTTTCTGTTTTTCAAGTATTTGTATACTATGGATACTATAATATTACTTCCCAGGGTCAGGTTTTTCATGTCAGTAAGTAATAGGATTAACCTTCTGTGAATTTCATGACAATGGATGCAAAATAAAGCTTTTTCTCTTTTTTTGGTGTCTGAATTCAGAGTGAAAAATCTCAAGCCTCCATTTTCCTCAAAAAGCTACACATACAAACTCTGAGGAAAAAAAAAAAGTCACAAACCTTTTTTCTTTGCAATTATTCTTACATATTATACATAATTAGCATACTACAGTATACAAATAAAATGTGTAGCAAATCCCTCATTCACTCTTTGTGGGGAATTTCAAATACGCCTTATTGCGTTTGTGATTTACAAATGAAATACAGCCAAGAAGTCCCTCGTGGTGCACATTATTTGTCACTCACAGTGACAAATAGGTTTGGTCTGTCATCACCCAGTGTAGTGACAAATGGGTTCCTGAAAATCTTTGAGACAACTGAAGCGCCAGGGAGCAGTGCTGAAATTTTTGCAGTCAAGAGAAATCCATATGCTTGCCCCTGCTGAAGGTAGCTCATATTTGCAATTAAGAGGAAAAAAAAATTTAAAAAAAGCCTATAGTTAGAACATTCCATTGGAATTACATTTTGACAATTTTAAGATACTCCAAACTTTGCGTACATTTTTTTTTTTACCCCAGAACATGTTTCTGACATCTTGTTTTGTTGTAGGCATACGTCAAATACACCCATCCTCAAAAACACTTTTAGGGCAGATCCATCCCTGTCTGAGAGTTACAGAATGAAAGCTTACAGAATAAAAACAAAAGCAAACTTAAATTTCTGTTAAAACAATGAAATATCTAAAGAGCCTCATGATGATACTCATAGGGAAAATATTTTAAACAAAAATGGAGATACAGATTTTCTTGGAAAACAAAAGACACATTAATTTATACAACCTAATTGAAAAAATATTTCTGCAATATGATCTGTTAGCAGCAGCTTTCCAGCAAAGTTTCTGAAACATCACTATTTCAGAAAAATATTTCAGACACAAGATTTGATTATTTTTATTGCTAAGACAAACTGAGCTTCTTGTGCTTCCTGAATAAAACACCATTTCAAGAAAAGCTGTTTGATTATAATTGCTTCATATCTAACTGCAATGCTGTGTTGAATATCCTGTAAATATTTTTATTCTGTCAATAAACAGTTAAAAGAGACACTCACTTATCTGATACTTTCCAGTGTGATTTTCTGGTAGATGAAAAATGCTCAGCTATTAAAAAATGCAAGACTGATTAGTTATTCATAAAATGATTGAAATAATGAATAATAGTTTTCTTTAAAGAGCAATTTTAGAATTATGTGGTTTGCTTTGAAGAATCTCCGCAGGTCATCCTCATCCTCAAAAAGCACAGAAACATCTAAAAACATATGAAATTTTGCCTACATTTAGAAGCTGCACCAGCTAATCTACCTTTATTTCTCATTGCAATTTTCAGTTTTTTTTATTTTGTACTAGTTTTATTTCAAACTGTAACAAGGTATCAGCACTTTGGTTTTAGCCAGGTTTCTGGACCTTTTCAAAAGTCCTACTCTATTCTGCAATAAAGTTGCAGGGTCATACTGCACAGTGAAATAGATGGATTCAACAAGAAGGGAGTAACCTAAACAAGATGATCCTGGAGATACTAAAATGAAAGTACCATGGTATTCTGATTTTTTGAATATATTCTTTTTTTTTTTTTTAAGAGGTTTGTTTTCAGTGAGTTTTTAATTTAATTGTAATTCCCATTAAACTTCCTGTTTTTTCATCCCAATTTAGAAATTTACTATCTCTAGGACATACTTTTGTCTCTGCCTGGAGAACTGAAGTGCACTCATACCAACCAGGACATGGAACTGAGAATAAACTCTGCCACAGAGACATCTCGAAATAGTCAGAGAAAACTCCTCCATCACCACCCCAATACCAAGGACAATATCTCAATTCCCAGCTTTACAACTGCAGCAGACTCCATAAAAAAGAAAAACTCACAGGCAGGTAACACTGAAACAAGAGAAGCTGGTTTACTTCCCAGCACCCCCTAATGCAATTCTCATGACTTTAACACATTTTTGTTAATCTATTCATCAGCATTCATCAAGAATTTATGTTTTCTGCCAACAAAATGCATTCCTCCCCCAGTTTTTTCCTTCTAATGTTCAACAGTAGCACTGGGAAACACAACTACTCACTTTTGACCTCCAGTTTGAGGCTTGGAACACACACATTTAAGAAGCGGGAACTTTTGTGCATTTTTTAAATGCATTTTACAGTTTGCTTAGTTTAAACACTTGGACTTTAAAAAATATTCTTCATTATCCATATAATATATATATTCCTTGAAGAGTTATGTGGTCTGCTTAGTTTTATTTAAATTTTTAGATTGCACTAGAGAGATGTTTCTATTTTGTTTTGTCCGCTCTCCCTGATTAGTCCCTAAGCAAAGTATTAGCACATTGTATTCATTAAAAGTTTACTGAAACACAGAACCTTGACTCATTTTTAAATTAGCTTAGAGAAAACATAGCAGAAAAGTGATTACCAAAATGCAAATCAAGTTCCATCCAAAAAATACAGTGATTTTGTCACAATACAACATCTAAACTAAACACTGACTCAGAGGAAGGCTGATGCTTGTACTGACTAGCTGCACAGGTTTGGGCAAATTGTTTATGTGACATATCAATTCACCTGATAAGAAGAAAACCCTTGCTATGGTCACAGAGACAGAAGTAGTGAATGTATTTTGAAGATTACTTTAAAGCCAAGTACATAATATTTATCAGTTTAACCAAGTTTTGAATTCCTCCCGGCTTTGATTTTATTGCCTTATTTGTGTATTTCTGATCTGACTAGGACAGTCCCACCCCCCTCACAGACACCTTTTTTCCTTCATTGCTGATGGCTCTGACAAGTATTCCCTTGCGTATTATTTTTATTCTTGATTATTAAGAAAGCAAATATGAATAAGCTCAATGATCTATTTACATTTCTGACATCATCCCAGATATGCTTCTACTGGAATCATAGTTTATTTTATCCTTTAAAACCTCCATGGGACAATGACATCAGGATATTTGTTTCCAAAAATACCATAAAACAGAGAACCACTAAACAAACTGTGACAGTTCCTCCTGGCATGATGTTTAGTGGGATTTCTTTTTCTAAGCCAGTTAAAGGGCCTTGAGGGATCTTTACAAAGCTCTTTTCACCTGATTCACACTTTAACCTCTGTCCTGTGTGCTCACAGCATTCCAAAATAATTTAGAACCCTCAAGCACTACACAGAGCATGAAAAAGTATTGCAGCTTTGGTCATGATCACAGGCTTATTAGCCTGTCCCCTTCCTCCCTCTGTCAGTAGGAGCCCAGAGCTGTCTCCATTCCTACTTGAGCACCCAGAATATCTCTTGGAAAAGGCAAGTCAGGGACTACAAATGAAGAGACATATGGCAGAAAGGGTTAGCCACAGGAAGGATATGAGTGCTGGATGTGGGACAGAAAGAGCCCATATCTGAACACATACCTACATCTGGCATGCAATTTTAAGCCACAGTTTTGACCCATATCACCCTCTACAAAACACAATCTTTATTTTGAAAGCAAGTGATACATCTCTGAATTTTACCTCATAGCTGATTCAGAGACAGAACTCTGGACTAATATCCTCTACCCCTTCCTTGAAAAATAGACTCTATTTTTACCAGAAGAAAAAAGAATCTCTCCTTTCTCATGTAGAATAAAGATGCATGAAAGTAAGAAAGAGAATTTTTCTTAGTGTATGTTACACTAATATTCCTGTAAGATATGTTACAGTTAAAATAATTAAGCAGTTATATAATACTTTTACTTTTCTTAACACAAAGAGACACAGGAGTCCAGACAATTAATTACCATTTAAAATTTAAAATGACTGTTTAAGGTGCTTTTAATATACCTTTTTAAAAATTAATATTAGAAGTGGGAAATCCTTAAGACATCACAATTATGCAAAAGCTAAATAACTCTTTTTTAAAATAATATGCCTTGTAATTTCCATTTTTTGTGTTGTTGTTGCTGTCTGTTTGCTTGTGTCCTTTTTTAAATCAAACACACATTCAGTAAGATAGCCACCTCATATAGCAGTGTGCTTTCATTTTGAGCATCTTATACCAGTAAAACTTTTTTGAAAGATCAGTACAATTTTTTAATAACTCACATTCCTGGAGAGACTGTTCAGCCCCATAAATTCCTTCTCTTTCTATGCACATTTTTTTGGAGTTCAGTTGAATTAGAATGATAGAGAAAATAAAGTTTAGGCTTATTCAAGCCTTTTGCTCTCATGGAAAAGGGAACTTAGGATAGAGTCATACTCTAATGTCACAGTTTTTCTGATATAGAAATCCATATGATTATACAAGGAAACCATGTGGTTACAGTGGTCTTTATTTCTCAGATTCATGCAGTCCAAGTTTTCATCACTGTAGCCATGCTGGTTTTATGGATGGATGGATGGATGGATGGATGGATGGATGGATGGATGGATGGATGGATGGATGGATGGATGGATGGATAAAGAGATAGAGAGATAGATATAGATATATTCACCATAGACAACCAGATTCCAGATAAATTGTTGGGAATTAAGTACTTTTGCATATTTGGCCACTATATATTTTGATGGCATAAATTATTTACATGCATATAATTACAGCCATGCCTTACAACCTAACCCCATTCAACTTTTTTAAAATTTTCCCAAGCAAACAGAAATAAATGATGGAATTGCTGTCCAATAATGGACACTTTCTGTTGATATGAAAAAAGGATAAGTATTAAATATCATACAGCCCGAGTGACATCCACTCCTTTTCTGCAGCATGAGAACATACCATTCCTACAAGAGCAGAGCCTTTCACTCCCCTGTGATTTTTCATTCATCTAAAATAAATAAATGAAGATCAAAAAAAGGCCAATGTTTTCATAGTTCCAATCCATTCTACTCCTCTCAGGACTAGACTCAGGGCTCCCTGGCACAATTCTGATTAAATAAGATTGTTTAACTTAATTTTGCTTTAATTTGCCCTCATTTGTAAAACTCTTTGAGGTTTACTACTGACTGGCTGAGAAGATGCACAGTCATGAGCAAAGCATGCAGGCAGGCTGGAGATGTACATGTGCAGTTCTAATTTTGCATACAGTGCAGGTCCATATCTAACAGAAACAATCATGGTTCTACTAATTCAGAGGGAGTCCTGAAAGCTGTCAGCAGTTATAGATCCATTCCAAACCACTAAAAAGGCTTAAAAGGGATCAGGCAACAGGGACCTAAAAATGTCTTATGGCAGTAATAAGTGCAAATTAGCTACTTGCCTGCTTTATAGGAAAAACAGGTGACTTTGTATACCAGCAGACACATATTTAACTTGGCCTACTTTCCTCCCATCCCTCAAAGAATATTCATTCAGCCAAAGAGACATCATCAATTGAACCTGAATTTTGCCTCTTCTGAAAACACAGATTTTATTTCATTAAAAAAAATCCAAAATAATAGAAATGTTGGAGTAGTTAGGAACTTAAATTACAAAGATTATGCACAAACAAAATCTCTTAATGCTGGATCACTGGTATATTATTTTATGTATTACAGGACAAACATTCTGGATAGAGGTACTGCAGGCCTACAAAGACCAAGGTGGTTTTTAAACTTCATTGAACAGAAACTGCAGTAATATTGGTCTCCTAAAGAAAAGTCAGAGGAACTAAGCTGAGACAGCCGCAATAAGAGTTGGAGTTATTGTGATGCTTCAGTAACGATTCAAAACAATTAACAAGAACAAAGCCCCTAAAATTTCTAATAGGACAAGGCTGAACTACTGGTAAGTGAGGTACATTTAGGTTATCTGAGTTGCCTCTAAGATATAGAATAACCCTCAGAAATGCATCACATAGAACTAGTTTATTTTCTTTGACGTTAACACGCTAAAATTAGGAATTTTATAAAAAATGATCCTATAGGGATGGGAAAGCCAAAGACTGAATACGAGGATTTGTTATCATCTAACATCCTTTTTTCTATGACTTTTGTATCAGAATTCCTAGCTGAACTCATGCACAGCACCCTTTTAACCCTCACCACACAAGGATATAATTTCTAAGCAAATGATAAGTGTTTATAGACTGAAAATGGCTACAAGAGACAAGAAAACTGACAACCTGAAATTCCTTTGTGGGTTGTTGATGACTGCAGCTAAGCATTGCTTTTTCCTAACTACATTATTTTTACCATTATCAATATTGTGTTAAATCTAATCCATGGGGCATTTACATGGCTGAACTAACATTGATTCAAACCTCCAATATCTGGTACTGAACACTGTACTAGAGACTATCCCATCTTTCTTTTGCTACAACAGCAAAACCCATGCAGTTTGGACTGGGGGAGGAAAGGGAATCCCATACCAAAATAAGGAGGCATATTCCCTATTTTATTAGTCAGCGTTCCATATGGTCACATACACTTAAAGGTTTCCTTGCTCAGAAGTGACACAATCCCTCTCTTTCTAATTTTATTCAAATGTGAACTCCATTTAACATGAAAGTAAAGGGAAAACAAACAAACAAACAAACAAAAAACCAAAACTCAAAATATTTTTAAGTGACAGTCCTGTTTTGGTACAGAAAAATTCATGGTTTTCTGTGATTCATATAACACTGTGTTATGGCCAATACCATTGCCTGGCATTCCAGTAAATGAAGTAGATAGGCCTTTAGTTGTTTTTAAACATGAATCCATTTTAATAATTTTATTTTACATACTTAATGGGAAAAAGTCATATCACTGACTTAAGCACTGCAATTTTTGTAGAGTAGTTTCACATAGTAATGGAACTCTTTGAAAAAATAGTCATGACTCAAGTAGCTCTTTCTTACAATTTATGTAGGTTTCCACTAATTGACGGAATGAGGAATTGGTAATTAATTTCTTAAAGACTGAACAGAGAGTGAAGAAAACTTAATGAAATAATTTAGGACTCATCATGGTAGTGCTGTACCTCTCAAGTAGGAAGCAAAATAATGTACATGATTCCAGGCAGTTGCCTGAGGGAATGAGCTTTGTTAGCCATTGTTTGTTTCACTACCAGGTGTGGTTTTGTTTAGAGCTCTTAAAATTCCTGCTGATTTAAAAAGCAGGGAATAAAATAGAGGCTAGATCAAGTGGCATGGAGGAATGGAGAATGGTGTAGTCAGTGATATGCAAGGCAAATTTGGTGGAGTCCAAGAATGTCAGGAGTGGACATGTGTAACACAAATGGCCCCACCACAGGAGCATGAAGACAGCAGCTGTCTGCTGTAGAGACAAATTATTTTAATTTCATAGATTTGGCTGGCTTGCAACTACTCAGTTACTCTGAGCAGAGGAGAAAAAAAAGATAATTCCAACTCATGTTTCATCTCTCGCCACTCTCTTTTCATCTCTCAAGCTTCACAACTTTTAAGTTTTGTCCTCACTTCCAAGCTGTCAGTGATATATTATAAAAGGAATAGCTTGAAGTGTTTGGCTACCTGGGGCCATAAACCCAGCAGGTCAGCAACAGAAACTGTTGGGGGACTTTCTATGGCTTTTGCTGGAATTAAAACAAAACAATCAGGAGGAAAGCGTCATGGGTACAGCAATAACTTATTAGTTCTAACACACATATCCCTGCAGATCACAGCGACCTCAATCTGCTTAAAAAATGGCTTCCTTGGGCTAGCCAATCTTTCTATTAAATAGGCTGGTCTTCCCTGGAGCCAAGATCTGCCTCCTTCTGCCTGGGTTATTATAGCAGCACAGGCAGTATTTTTTGCTCTGACAATTTTCAAATAAAAATCAGTCCTATAAAGGCTGAGATTGTTTATTTTTCCTTAGGGCATTCAGTTGTTCTGATTAGGGACAGAGCAGAAGAAAAGTTGGATATTAAAACAGCAAAGCTGTTGCGAACCTGAGGTGTTAGTTTTAGTTTAATTAACGATAGAGGATGGCACATAAAAGAAATTAAATCATACAGTGCTTAAGATATGCAGACAAAGATACACTATGTGACCTGCCAGTAAGATCACTGTGATAAAGACAAAAGTAGTAGGAAAAACATCCCACACAACTCCAGAGTAGCAAAATTGGGGGGGATGGGGGGTGGGAAGTAGCCTATTATCATTTTTGGCAGCAATATCCAACATGATCTCTGTGTAGCTTTATTCAAAAGACATTTTTAGGGTATGTGAAGTTTATAAACTACTAGCAAAACAAAAGGTACTCTGTAAACATCCCATAAAACACATCATCTTCCATAATTACAGAAACACTAAATCGAGTGAATGCATCAAACAAAATACACATTCACTCCAATTCATACATACCATTTTTCTTGGAGCTTCTGGGCTGTGGAGGAAAAATGACCTCAGATTACTCACATATTGCAAACTGGGGGGACATTTCTCCCTAAATCATCATGGGTACAAGCTCTCACATTTGTATGACATCACCTGAAGGTCATGGTTAAAACTTTAGGCAGTCTTTGGGGCTGTTAAATGGAAACTCTGAGCTTCTTTCCCAGACTTGGACCACAGCATAGTTGTGCTTACACAATTGTGACTTCAAAAACTTTCTTTCAGTCACAGGAGCCTCCAGTTCCTTTTTATAACCTCGATGGGTGAACATCAGCACCTTGTTCTATGCCTCAGTGATAATTACTTCACATCTGCATGCAGAGTTCAAGCACCTGAGAGCAGAATGTCTGGAGAGGAGCCCTGTGTCCCTGGGAAGGGTCTGCAAGTCTGTCCTGGTACTAACATGTTATATTGTGCATATTATCAGGCTTCCTGTTGGATCCTAATATTTTAGGATAGATTGCGTAAATGTCAGAATGTCATTCTCCTGCTTATGAATTATTCAGAATCATTTGCAGTAAAGCCATTATTGGCACCACTGTGACCTGAAAGTATTTTAGTTTTTGAAAGACTCTAAGTGAATTTACCTCTCTTTGGATGAATTTTTCTGTGATTTTCATAAACATCACCATTCACATTTCATGAAAATATTAAATAGCACAGACAACAAACAAGCCTGTTTTGTACTGGTGGTGTACATAAAACTGTACATGAATTACTAAACTCTCTGATTTCTAGAAGTGTATGACCAAAGCTCATCCAATAAGACATGCAAAACCAGAAGGTTGTTTTAGTTTTGGATTTGTGTGTGATCTTTTTACTGCTTTCTGGGAAAAAGATATGTTTGTCTTTAAGAATAACTTCATGCAAGGCATCAATATGTATCCAGGAGCTAATTGAACGCTTTAAAGTGCTTCACCTTTTCTAATCCCTAACACTGTTTGTAATTGCCGTGACTAATCCCAGCCTGTCACTTGGGATTATTTCTGCTTCCTAACAGAGTAAATCCTGAGCATTCAAAGAATATTCTCAACTCATTGGATATTTATATTAACAAAAATATTTAGCTCTATAATTGACCCAGGCCCACAAACTCAGAGTTTTCTGTTTTTTTACTTCAGAGGCCAAACTTTGGATCATTTTAACAGCTAGGTTTAAAAGCATTATTGGGGTGTGGGGAAGGGACAGAGGGGAAAACAGCACAGAAAGAGCAATGGATGCATCTTTTATGAACAGGCTCCATGGGAACCCAAGACATTCCAAAGTAACAGAAATTAACACTTCTTCCATACTATTACTGAATAACTCAGGGACAGGAGCAGGAGGGGTGGGGATGTTTTGTAAGTGTGCAAAAAGATACCCTTAACACATAGTTCAAGAAGATTCTTTTCCTAGCAGAAAACTCCACAAACCAATTGAGGCCAACCTAAAATAATATATGAGAAAAGGAAAAACATTTAGAATATTTCCAGCCAAATGTATAAAATGATAAAGAAAAGAGCTACAAAATGAACTGGCAGCTGCCACCTTAGCTCTTTTCAAGTACAAGCCAATAGCCCACCACAAAGCAAAGCACTGGAGATTTTTTGCCTTTTTAATAGACTTTCTTTTCCACAATTAGTTGCAATTAACAGACTGGAACACTAAAACAATCTATCAAGCTAAGCAACAAAATAAAGATTAATATAACAGCCTGTCCCTCCTCATTTTTTGTCTTAACATTTTCTCCTAACATTTAAAAAATATGTGTATCTGGAATGTTAAATCATTTCTAGTTATTCCTAGAAATAAAGAAATTGTCATCCATGTTATACAATTTCTCATATTGGTTTTACTTTCTTTAAAAAAAAATGTCAACTGAATAAACTAGCACATAAAGCCCCAGGAAACCACCAGCAACCCTACAAAAATATTTTGAAATCTTAGTTATAACAGCAAAAAACACCACAGATGCTGCATATTCATATCTAGTTTACATCTGTAATTCCAGACACACTACTCCTGCTGCTGCTGCTGGAACTCATTCTGGATCAAGAAAACAGTTTTATGTCAAGCTCTGCTATTTCAAGCACAGGTATGATTAAGAACCTCTATATTTTTAATTAAGGACTGTTCTGAAAAGGTGGTTCCAGTCATAAGTATTTTTATGCATGCATATGAATTTCTGCAGATTTAATGAAATTGAGAAAAATAGTTTTGCACTTTTAAAAAAAGCCCCAAACGATAAATGAAGGACCTTCACTAATAATAAATAAAGAACAATAGCTTGAAAAATTTGAATACAAAACCTGAGAGATTCAATTTGATCCAAAGTGCTTCCTGTTATTTGTGCAGGAAACAAGGGGAGAGAAATGCAGAGTGACTGCTATGAGTCATCTTTTCTGTGGTTTAGAGACTAAGCCATGCATCAGGCAAAGCAAGGAAGAAAGGAATTTTATGAGGGTGGCAGAAAAAAACACAAGGCAATATGAAAACAATAGATAGACATAATTTAATAAACTCATATTATTAAATAATTGAAACCCACTCAGTACCTAGGAGTCTCCTTCAGTTTACTGCAAATGTGCCACAGTCTCAGGGCAGGGGAGGAGCTGAGGGACAGCTGCAAATATTACAGGTTATGATGTCTGTAATTTTTTCAATGTATAGTCATGAATCTGAAGGAGGATAGGACTGACCTACCAGACCTTTTTCTGTACAAGAAATGAAACAGGAAGATATTGCTACATTTCTGTAAGGAGACTGATTGATTTTACACCTGTTGCATCCCAAATTTAACATTGGCAGGCTTAGTTATCGCAGTGACAATGAATAGAACTTGCTCAGAGCACTCTTAATATGTGGCCAGAAATGTATACAGTAGATCAAGCACTCCAGCTTTACAACAGAACAGTTGGGAACCTACAGTCTTTTCATACAAATGAACAAGAAGAAGAAATTTATGAATAGGAGAGATATATTCATCTTTAGAGGAGGGCAAATAAACTAGCCCACACAGTATGTACTTGATGAAAATTCTGTATTTAGGGTCAGCCTAAACACAGAATAATTTAGATGTGTTTTGGTAAGTGAAGATTATGCTCCTGATACTCAGTCGTAGGTGTCTGCCTGAGTCATGCTAAACCCTATCTCTCCTAGGACACATCATATGGTAAAATCTACTTCACTAAAAGAAAAAACAATCTCTGTCTCTCTCAGTCTGGGGAGCTTTTAAGTGTTACAAGCTTTAGGAGGCACCTACATTTGCCTCAGGTTTTCACAGTATTCAGGTTTGCCTGGGCCTGGAAAAATACTCCTGTGAACTGTTCCACCAAAATATCTCAGCTTCGAGTGCTGAAAATTAATCACCTGGCTAAGTACTTGACTAGGTTCAAGTTTTGTGTTTACAGTAAGTATTTGAAGTCATTAAAAACACAGCATGAATGAAAAACAAATCTATATGGTTTTCTGTAGAGAGTTCAGTTCCATGAAAATGTAAGTGCTCAGCGCATAGATAAGATGATTAAAAATGGAAAAGACAGCTTGAGCCTAAATACATATGGTAACTACGCAGCAGTCACTGACAATGCTGCATCTATTTTACAGAACATTTAAATCAGCAAAAAGCCAAGATACATTATTTAAATGAGTTTTTATCAAAAAACGTATCTTGAAATTTCTATAGAAGAATAATATCAGCTGGGGTATACTTTAAAGATTGTAATTGGACTTTATCCAGAAAAGGCTAAATAAATTGAAATATGTTTTATATCATTATGCATATTCTTTTGTGATAAAAATAGTTTTATATTTTGTAGCAGTTCAAAAAGCTGTGCAACAAGGGAATAATAATAAAGGAAAAGAAGCAATCAAAATGAGAAAGGGGGAGATTTCTTGTATTCCTCTGCAAAAGAAGTAACAAATTACTTCTGTGAATAATTTCAAAGACTTGAATAAGCTGCATGCATCTCCCAGATGGCTCTCAGAAAGAAATATTAAAGAATTGTCTGAAACACTTGCAGAAAATGTATAAGACTTCTCTTTTTTAAATCTCAAACAAAAATGTGTGAACTACAATATTTACTGACACAGTTTTATCAGATAACCCTGTAAGAGAATCCTACAATAGCATATCAAGAGTCTATACTCCATGAAATTTCCTCAGTAAACTGAAGATCCTTTCCAACATGTACATTCCTTCATGCACTGTTCAATTAGAAAAGTTTCTTAACAATTTAAGGATTTTGAACAGGGCAAGATTTAATACCTGTAAACCAGATGTAATCTACCTTTATCCATTTCAAAATCACTTACAAAAAGGGACAATTTCACTGCTGTATGACAGTGGTACTCTGTCTTGCAAGAGAGCAAAAACTTTTTTTTTCATATGTTAAACATACACAAGCAAATGAAGAACTTAATCTCAGAAGTGTTTAAAATCATGTTAGCCATGATTTTTTTAACTTCAACATTTATAGTTCAAAAGAAAGGTAAATGTATATGGTAGTTTACAGACATAATTTAGATTATTTATTAACATTTAGAAATGCTTCATAAAGCATATTTTATATGCAGACAGGGACATCTTGCATCTCCATATATTCTTTGCATGTTGTCTTTGGTAGAGAGAGGCAAAAGCTTTTTATTTTGCTATGTTATTTTGCATCAGAAAGTTATTTCAGTGCAGAAAATAATTTTCTCAAAGGCCACTGGATCAGGATTTCTGTCTTCAATCTGGACTGGAAGTCAGTTCTAAAATTGTTTCTGAGCAGATGATCAGTTCAAGCAGAAGGCAGGCTGCTATAGATTGTACTAGGATGAGACCAAAGCTGACATTTAAGGACTTGAAACATTTCTTAGGAATGGAATTGGATTTGATTTTTCTTTTTAGGTGATGCAAAGTATCTGGGTCACCTGAAGGCAGGAGAGGGCAGGAAGGCACCTGTGTCTGAGCACCAGTCATGGGGAAAGACAAGGACAGAGGTACCAGGGAGGGTGACAGAACTACCAGTTGTTGAGTTGGCGTAGATTCTGCTCCTATCATTTTTTATCTTCTGGTTCTGCCAGCAGTCTACAAAAGAGGCTTTTTTCTTTGCTCATATATGGTCTTCAGAATGTAAAATCAAGTATCTGCATAACAAACATTTCTAAAACAACAGCTATAACAGCATAACTTTACATTTCTGTGTGCCTTTCCTTCTTTTCTCTTCTTTCTTTCTTTTCCTCTAAACATAAACACAAAAACCCCAAAGCATTCCTATAAATAGCACACACAAATGCACTTGGGTGCCCATTCATTACTCACCCTGTGTCTCATTTTCTCACCTCAATAGGAGATATGATAGTTTCTTAGATAGCAGCCTGGGTTGTCTTCTCTTTTTGGACCCCTCTGATATATGAGCACCCATACACAAAGGAATGGCAGAGCTGTTAAATATTTGCTTTTACACTATTTATAACTGAATCAAAAGCCGTGCTAGATGAATTGCTGAGTGTTATCCCCATTAGGATGCATTTTTTACAGTTATCCTGGTCTTGAACCTTTTCATGCCAGCATGGTAGTGAAGCCGTGTTTCTTGTGGGGAAACCAATGCTTTTTCAAAATGTCCATTTTTACAGGACATAGAATATGCCATTAGGTTACCTGAGGGGTTAATAAACCTCAGAATCACTTGCCTTGTCTACAGTGAAGTGGCATAATGACTTCATTGCTGCATTTTTTTTCCTGTAAAGAGGGACATTAGAAAACACACTGGAGAGAAATGAATACATGCCCTAAGCCCCTAACCAGCACTTACAGTGTACCTGAGAGCATATTAGGAAAATAAAGAAGAATCTTCAATTTACTGATTTAAAATGATTTTTTTTCCCCTTTTCTCTGTGGACTTCAAAACCGAGTCTTGAGGAGCTTAAATTACATTTTACGTGCAAAGCTTGAAACCTAATTTACCATATTCCTATCAGCCAGCAGATAAAATCTATAGCACAGTGGTAGATAGCAGTTTCCAAGGGCAATACCTATGCCCAAAGCTTTCAAAAGCCCTAACATGGAGGATACAATAGAGAAGGTGATACACATCAGACTACTTGTCCCTGGACCCTTTCCTTTCAGCTTTGGGCTAGCTATGTATCTGACTAATCTGAAATCCTCTCATCCCCTCGAGAGTGTCACGGGCACTAACATATATGGATTGCTGCAACCTCCTTTCTCTGCCAGTGCCACAGTTATCTCAGTTCAGGGACTCTGAAAGAATCACAGAGGGGACAGATAACTATATTTAAGCCTTAAGAATTGCCATCTTTGTGAGGGCTAGCCTCACTTTCCCATCACAGATAAAAGGGACACGGCAGCTTCTTCTGAGACAAACAAAATTGCAAGGACCGTAAGGTAAAAGCTGGAATAGTACCAAAAAAAAGAAAAATTTACAGAGATGTCTTATAAAAGCACAAAAGTATTGAAAGCATAGATAACTTCCTGAAGCTGGCAGCTGTAGTTCAGTGGAGCTGTGCCAGCCTACTCCAGCTGAGCATCAGGCCTGCACTCTTCACAAACAGAAATAAACATTTTATTAAATCAAACCTTGTCCTTGCTGTGCTTTTGCATCTAAGAACTTTTCCCAGCAGGCAACACCCTGCTAATGCTGCATAGAGCATTTTAGAGAACACTTCCTGGGTAGTTTTTGCCTGAGAGGAGAATCTTCTCTCCCTGGTCTCTCATCACTCTAAGCACCTGGTGCCACTGCAACAAGCATCTCATGCTTTATATTTCTCTGCTTCCTGGTGTATTATTTGTGTTTCCTCCATCACTGGTGTAAGCCTTTACTGTCTTTCCAACAGTAAACAATCAAAGGGCTTGGACTTTTTTTAATAGCATTAAAATTAATGCTGTGAAAACTAAATTAATTCCTATTTCCACCTTCTGAGTAACAGCCTGCCAAGAAATCACTGAGCTGATGTGTTTCAGCTTTCAGGGTGGCCAACCTCTTTCTGAAGTTTAGTTTCCAGCCCATATACAATCTGTCATACTTTGATCCATCACAGAAAGTATGACAGCACAACGAGGTGTCCCTCTACATCTCAGCTGTAATTGCTCAGAATTTTGCTTCATCAGGAAATCTTCAGTACCTGTCAGGCCAAAGTCAGGGCAGCATGCTGTGACAAGGGTCATCTGTTTCTCTCTGACTGCTTGGTATTAGCACAGTAGACAGTCTCACGTTACTAGATGTGCTGCATTGGCAGAGAGATAATAAAGCTTGCTATAGATTCTGGAATTCCCTTCGGGTTTCAAGTAACGGGCTTGCCAAAACTGGTTCACCTTATTTTTAAATATTTTATGGCTGCATAAAAAGTGCCAGATGCTGCTCAGGAACTGGACTTAGAGCTAGCCACTCAATCAGCTGAAAAAGGAAATTGGAACAACTTTTATTTAGCAGCTGCCAATATAAAGGGAAAAGTCTAAACAAAACAGCTATGCTCATGATACAATTTGGGTTCAGAGCCACAGCTAAAGTGACACAGAACATTTTCCATTCAATTTGAGGTGGCAGGTACTGTATTTTACACACCACAGACTTATTTTCTAGTCAAGACAGGTTTTTCCTTGTGTCAGTGGAATAGATGCTTGACCACCTGTTCTCAAAATTGAAATGTTTCAGTAAAGAAACAGGCTCATTATCTATCATGCAGAAGATATGCCATATTAGAGGTAAACTTGGAAGAGGAAGATAATGTGAAGCAGTAAAATAATTAGTGGCAAAGTGAAGACAGTAGATATAATGTTTCTGGATTTTGCTAAACATTTCATATGGTGCCCCACAAAAAATTTATTTGAAAGAAATTAATTCAATATTTGCTCAGAGAAAAAGCATTGTCACATTAATGAAAATCTGTCTAAATTGTTCTAAGATGTGTAATGATGAGTAAGATCCTCTTGATTGAGATGGAGGACAGTTTTTGGGGGGTACTAGAGACTTTGGTGTTTTCTTTCACACATTGACAGAGAAAAGAAAAAGTAAAGAATTTAATCTTCAGTTCTGAAAGGTATTGCAATGCAACAGTGATATTATTGGGAAGCATGACAGAAGGGTGACTCTAAACATATGGTCGAAAGAAAGATAAAATTTCATTTAAAAAACATTCATGATAATGTTAAATGCAGTTTTTTAGGTGATAGCATGGATAGAACAATATCACCTAAACTAGAGCTGGGAGAATAGATATTGTATAGAACTGGAGGAGTGCCAGTTAGATATGGAAAAAAAAAATATTCTCTAATTTCTGAAGAAAGTTTAGGTTACAAAAGTCCAACAGGGAGAGAGGAGGGGGAGGATGAGGACTGGGTACTTATCTGAGGGACCCTAGGCATTACAAAGCTCATTGAAAAGAATTGTTAGGACTAGATAAAAGTATTCAAAAAATTATAGTCAGAAAGGTATATAATGAAAAGCAGAAATTACATCATTTGCAATGAGACATAGTCCCTTGTCAAAAAAAAAAAAAACAAAAAAAACCAAACAACCAAAAACGGCAATAAAAGCTTTTCTCTAAGAAATTCCTACTCTGAACAGATTTGTACAGAGAAAGCACAAAAGCCAGTGGAGTTATTATAGTTATGCTGGGACCCAATCCAACAGGTAAGGAATATTGCAATATTGTTTTGGTAGCTACAGTTCAACTAGGGAGAACCAGGAGGAAACTCAGAGTATTTAAGAATCCACAGGAAATATAAAGAACAAACTGCAATAACTTCTGTAGTTTATTTCAAACTCCCAAAGAGCATGTAACTGTTGAATAACAATCTAAAGTATTTTTACAATACCAGCTAACTGAAATGAAGAAGTCTCATCCAAAATATCTTCTTAGATGAAAAAGAAATTTGCTTTGACTGGGTGATAAAGTCTGGATCAAACAGTGATCTACTCCCCTGTATTTTGAAGACAGGTTCTAGATATGGTCTCAGTTTCACTGACTGTCTTTCAATGAGACAAACCTGAAATATATATTAAAAATACAGTCATGACCTTAACTATACTTAAAGACCTAGCAATCACCAGCTGTGAGAGTGGCCCAACTCTAGTGATGTCCAAACAGATAAAATACCAGCTTATATATGTTACATATACTATAATATATTCTGTTGCAAGGCTAAGATAGAAATACTGAACCTGTTTTCCATAAATTCACAAGGACTTATGGCTTCTTTTACCTGGTTTTATATTAGTATGTCTAAAATTCATCATAACTAAAGAATATACGTATTTCTTGATTATCCAGCCATAAAGCTATTTGCCAATTTGTTAATATTGAAAAAAAATGGCTGGAAATCTGCAGTTGAGGAATATATATGCAGCTACAGACCAGACCTCATTTCCTAGGTATCATAGCCCTAAGGTATCATCTAGCATAAGGGATGGGTAACATCCTACAAAGTTCATAGATCCTACAAGTTCATAAAGACAACTGAAGACTGTATGGTAGCCCCCAGAAACTCTACATTCATAGTGGGCACAAGTGCAAAATAAAAACACTTAGAAAATGTTGTATTTAAAAAAAAAAATCATGAAATTCCCATCTTTTATCATTGTTTAGGTGGCTGCCTGGGCACATTAGGTGCCTAAACATGAACTAAACGACTCCATCTCTTTTCAACATCTCATTATGGCACTACTAGAAATGTCATTGCCAACACATGCGCAAAGAAAAAATGCAAGTCTCAAAAGAATTTTAAAAAATTACTGATGAAGGGAAATTATGTTAGCTTTTTGTAGGTTTTCTGTTTGCTTTTTTTTTTTCTTAATGTTCCTTCCTTTCCTGTTCACTCCCTCTTGGCAGCTGGACCCATTCGCTCCTTCACATGTACACCCCCCTACCCCCACCCCAGTACCTGCAGTGGGAGGTTCATGTGAATATCTGAGGCCTTCATTTTGAAGAATTTTTATTTTGGTAAATGAAAAAAGGAGCTTTCTGTAGTTTTTCTCCTCTCAGGAAGAACACCCAGTAGAGATCTAATGCCAGTACACTTGGGCAACTTTACAGTGATATTATTTAAGAAGAGAGATCAAAAGCTAATAACCTCTCTAGCTTGGCAAGAGCTTCCAAATGATTGCCTTCTAGACAATTTATCCAGAGAACTGCTGGTACATTGTCCTGGTGGAGAAGAAACCAGCAGTTGGTCTTTGCAGCAAAGAAAGCCTTTTAAGCTCCTACTAGCAATTTTATACAGAAGAAATTATTAAGGAAAAGTCACCTCCAGGCACCAAAAAAAAAAAAAAATCCTCACAATAAACCAGATGGGATAAAATTAGAATCTGTTATCAAGTCTGAAAAGCTCAATGTTAATGCTGTAATTGCAGCGCTGAGAACTGCTGTAGAAGGAATTAATACAGCTGCTTTGAATTAAAAATGGTCAAAGAGTACATCATATGGAAATGCAAAGGTTTAAGAAAATGACTCCCTCCATAAGAAGAAACAAACCAAAGCATTTCACCTGATATAATAAGCAACTAATCTAATATATATTAATATTAAACTAATAAAATGGAATGAGTCCAGTGAAGATTGAAGCAGAGGCTTCCATCACTTCTTAAACTTCTACCTTGCAGCAGTTCCAGGACTAGATCCTGCATTTCAAGCTACACCTCTCAAAAGCAAATCCAATATTATGGCCACAGTCATTGCCAGGGTTTAGAGTGTTAAATGACACACACATTACACAGAGTGGGACGCAGTAGTTGGATTTGCATGGACATTTGCAAAGAGGATTGTGGATGTGACTGATGGTGCCTCCTGCCTGTGCCTGGGCAGGTGCTGCCCTTCAGACTCTCCTGATACAGTGCTGACTTTGGAATTTGCAAAGCACAGTGGTTTCGCTCTGCAGGGCTAAGTGCAATCATTCCCAGGACCCAGAATTTCAGTCTCCACCAAATGAATGTGCTCTGCTTGAAAAGCAACTCAGTTAAAAAGAGAGATCTCCTCTGAATGTCTCACTAAAGACAGGCGTTTAGAAGTATTGTGGTGTTTCATCATCAAAATATCTTAAAATGGCCTGAAATAGTTCTGAGGTCTCATGAGCTTAGGTACCTTTCTATGAATCTGTATCCATGTGCAAAATGTAATACAATCTGCAACTGCAAAAATTTCCAAATAACCACACTACATATAACATTTTCTATTACTTTTTTCTATTTTTTGGTTGATTGTTTGGTTTTTTTCCTTTGTTTATTTGGTGTGGTTTTTTTGTTTGTTTGTTTTTTGGGGGGGCTTTTTTTTGTTTGTTCTTTGGGTTTTCCTTGTTTGTTGTTGTTGTTGATTTTTTTTTTCCCAGGATGCCTTGTAGGATTTGGTGGGGTTTTTTACTGCACAGTTGAGTCATACTTGTAAATGGTAATTTGACAGCAAGATATTTCGGCTGACATTATTCCACGTTCTACTCTGCTGCCATTGATGGCATTTAACAGAGCATGACCTGGTCCTATGGTTCTAGTCCATCAAAACACAAACCATATATGTTATTTGAAACAGAAAGGTCGGTTGTTTGGTGGTTGGTTTTGAGGCAGAGAAAAAAATAATCTCACAAAGATCAATATACTATGAAACATCTCTATAGAAAAAGGTATTTTTCTCTTCTACTTGCTGCAAGTGTAGTCATTATCCGAGATTATTCCACTGAGTCATATTCTACTGAGACTATTTATTTTTTCAAGTATCTATCTACTTGATGAGATACATTTTCATTTTAAAGTTAGTAGAAGAGGTAAAATCCTGTCATCTCAAAGACACTGTTCTTGGCTGAAGTTGCAGACCTTAAAAAAAAAAAAAAAAATTAACCCAAAAATAAAACTACACATACTACTTACAGGATGGAGGTGACCTGGGTCTCATGCCTAAAGATACCTGCTTAATCTTTTGGAACATCCTGTAGAAAAGATCAATTTTTAATTGACAGGAACATTCAGTGTTACAAACCTCCCTGCTGGCATACAAAACCGAGGTCATTTATTAAAAGGAATATAATGAATGGCAGGGAAGATCCTTGTAGTTTCATGGATACATACCAAAAAAAAAAAAAATCGATCTAATCAAAGACTACAAATTAACAGCATGTTAAAGCAGGCTGGTTTAGTGTCTGTGGCTACTGACGAGTCACCAGATGCTCAAGATCAATAGATGTTTTGCATATTTTAATTATTCTTCTGGGTTTGTAACTTAATTACTCTTATGAACTTCAGATAGCTTTGGCAGACATAGTTTACCTTGAGTTATACTGTTGTTTCATTAACTAAAACAAGGTGCCAGCATGCTGATGTAGAGCCATGCCTTAATTTCCAGTTACTCATCTGAGGGCTGGATGATACACAGAGATTCCAGTGTGTCTCCCACAACACAAAGTTATGCTTGATTTCCTGGCAAATACAGGAAATCTGTTGAAAAAAGAAAATTATTTTATAACTTTACATTAATTTTCAGGGACAATATTTTCAGTTTTGTGGACACTGTCAGGTCCTGGGAAAAAAAGAACTACTTGCGACAACTGGTCATGAATTTAGGGAAAAATTAAATTGCATGGAAGGCAATAGAAAGAAAGAAATCTGCTTTCCATTTAAAGAAAGTGTTGAATCAATGGGTGTCAAATCAATTTGTCAAATGACAGGCCTCTCCTTTTAACTCACTCTCTGGAAGTCAATCATTCCTTAGGCTGCTGTTGGAGATGTTCCTGGTCATGCTTAAGAAACCCTGGTTCTGCCAACTTGTGCTCTTGCTCTGGTACCAAAACCTTTAATTTCACCCTATTTCAGTTCTGCCTTCTCCAAATATTTTGTTGTCAAAGGAGTGGAACATGAATTATCTCTGTAATGAGTTAACAAAAAACTTGCTTTGTACTTTTTAAAATCTGGAGTAAGTCATATGGGAGCATACATGAAATACAGGGTACGAGCAGCTAACACGAAGGAGAAAATTTACTCCTCACAAAACTGTGTACACAACAATAAATCCAAATAAAACAGGCTGATTTGTTAAATAGCCACAACAAATAATACGTAACATCAATCTTAAAAATTCTTTTAATAATTACATTGCACTATAAATTACTGGAAATAAGGATTTAGAATTGGGAGAAAATATGTTAGAGGAAATAAATCAGATCAAGGATGATAAGAGAGAAAAGCATGAAAAAAAGTCTTAGCAACTCGAGGTTAAAATACATTTCTCTGTACCTCTGCACTTCTCAATAAACACTTTTAAAATGATTGATGGGGATGGACATTCTATCAACACCTAAAATACTTAAAATTCATAATAAATCAATCAATCCAGAATGTGAGAAGGACTCACGTGACATAGGCACTGCTGCTGGTTTTCCCCCCATTCTCCTTCATTTTTTTAGAAATATAGTCTATTTATGTATTTTTGCATACTATGAACATTTATTTTTCATTTCATAGTATTAGTTGTGCCTAATTCCTGCTGCAGTCAGCATTCTTCTTCAGCTGAAACATGACATTAGGTTCTATATACGTGGATTTCAGAGCTCTTTTTGTCAGGAGGTTTTGATGTTAAATGACACAGCTTTTTGCATGTCCTAATTCTTCTAGGTAATTTTTTTAATCATTCTCTTTACTCTAGATTTGCTGTCATCACAATGTGGATAATGAACTAAAAATTAGTTGCATTTTATCTTTTTTGGAGTTTAATTTAGTTGAATCTTTTTTTTGTTCTGGTCTCAGGTTATTATGTTACCCAACAGTTTTTATATATATCACAAAGTAATTTATATTAAGTACATAAAGCTTCAGAAACCAGAGCCTTTTCTGATTTTGTGGTTTCAGTGGTGATTGCTAACAAATAGCTTTAACATTCCTATAGTTGTGCCATCTGATGACTGCAAAAAAATCTTCAAAATATTCATTAACCAAGCCACACAATACACCTGTGAACTAGATTTTTATCACTCATTGGCAGATGGGGAAACAAAGACACAGAAAGGTTCAATGCCTTATCAAAGAGCCCAGAGGGGGCCTGTTACAGAGCTGCAAACCAAACAGTTGGAACCCAGATACACCAGCATTTGGTGCTGCACATTATTATTATTACTCTGCTTTACATCTCAGGTCTTTCTTCCAAGTGTCAGACCACAGTAACTCAAAACTCTTCTACAACTATTCTTCTTCCTCAAAGCCTTTCCACTGTCTTCTTTCTGTGGACAACACCCTGTCTGTCACTCAGCTGTGTGTGACACTTCTGACTGCTCTAGATTCTCATGTTCTGCTGTATACTTCAGAACCAGCTTTCCTATCTTGCCTTCACAGATAGAGTTCTTGTCTAAAGTTTCATCATATATCAATATCTGCAATCCTTTGCCTTTGGTCTTGACAAAGGCAGTCTCACATAATCAATATTTCTCCAGAAAGCATTGCTCAAGAGATCGTTTCTGTAAGCTCTTTGCTTTGTCTTTGTCATCTGTTCATTGGTTTCCATTTGTTTTACGTTACAAACATAAGCCCTTGTCTTCATTTTTGAAGTCCCTTATAGCCTATTCCTGAATTATCTCTATCAGTTATTGGATATAAAAAGGTCAAATCCCACCACTGATGAGCCTACAAAGGTTGCAGGATGGTAAAAGTAGTGTCTAAACCAGTAACTTGCTGATACAACTCGTATTCGCAAGAAATAAGGGAAAATATGATGATGATGATTACTGACTGACATCTAACAACTTTTGGCTAGCAATGTTATCCTCCAAATATAAATGATAATTGGTTTTAACACTGTTAAAATCATAGTTGAAGCAGATTTCAAGGCCATAAAACCCTCTTACTTTCATGCTTGTTATCTGTCTATGGAGGTAACTATCTACTCTGGAGCAAAAGTAATAACACAATCGAGGACAGAGAGGATAGGAAGAAAGAAGTTCTCTGTAACTTTAAACAAAGGGATTTATGAGAAATATTTCTGCTGAAAAGCTGTTCTGCTGAATCCAGAAGCATGTTGTTGGCTAAGGCTCTGGTCACTCAAATCACAAACATCAATAATTTAGGAAAGAGTAACCTTTTTTTGAGAAGCAAGTGAGACCACACTAAAGATAATAATCAAAACCAAGTCAGGAAACAATATTCCTTCTTATTTTTCCTCTGATATGACTTGGGCAAACAAATTAAGACATATGTATTAAATAACTCCTTAAAGAAATGCCAAAATACAAATGTTTATATAATTGTCATCATGTCTTTGGTGATATTTTGTAGTAAGTATTAAAGGCAATATAGAAGATTTTTTAAAAAAATATCATGACACACAAGAACATAGCAGGAAGTGCTGTTATATGAAAAGAATTTCAGGCTATGAGATAATCCTGTTAATCTATTATTTCAAAAAGAAATCCAGTTATGATAAAGTTTTTAGAAACTCCCTTTATACAAACACTAAATAAAAAGTACTATGCTGCTAACGGTTCTGCTGGTTGAAACAGAAGAAAATACTTTTGGTTGACACTATTCAGTTGAATTTAGATAATTTAGTTGAATTTAAACAATTCAAAAGGCTGTCTGAGAAAGAGATTACAAGAGAACACACAGAAAGGTCTTTCCAAATTTGGACATTTTCCCCTTCCTTCTCCATGGTGCAAGACTCACCAATTTCAAGACATTGCCAGTTTAGGATTTTGTGAACCTGGTGGTGGTGTGACAAAATCTGACATTTGAGATGAATTAAGAATGGAGAATGGGTACGGTGATGGAAATGTACCCACACCAAAGATGACACGCAGCAGCAGAGAAATTTTGACAGCCATACCCTAGGTTCCAGTAAATTAAAAAAGGAAAATGAAAAGGCACAAAATGATAGAATAATTTAGTTGACAAATAAATGAGTTAGTAAACCATCACTTTGCACAAGGCAAGCAGGAATATTGGGGAAAAATTTATATTTTAAAAGTTCAGCTTCGGGGAAAAAAGCTGCAGTCAGTCAACAATTTTCAATAGACAACAGTATAAAGGTAAGATACTCTTTCTTACATATCTTACACAAGAAAGGGTATGAATGATTTGCAGTCACTAATCAGTCCTGCAATACTTGCAACAATCATCAGCATGCTCTGCTGGTACCTCTAGTAGAGAAAAGTCTGCCTGCACTCCTGAAATGTAGGGGAGATCAGCAAGGAGATGGTGAGCAAACGCTGTTGAAGGTACATGCAGCAGGTTTCCCCTGTGGGACAACCTCCACAAATAGTTGTCATTCTCACGTTGCTGCAATACTTCTTCCTTCTGTATTCTTAGAATGTTAACCAGGAACTCTGACTGGCTATTATATATTCTTATCAGACTTACAATTCTAAATAATGGACCGTATATGAGGCAAAGCTCTTGTTTAGTTTCCATGTGAATTATTCTTTTGAGCTGCAGTTACTGCAAAAGTCATTTAAAGAGTCATTTTATGACAGGGAATCTCTCTTCTTTCCTTGCCTCTTACCTTCACTTTGAGGGGTCAAAAAACAATAGAGATGGTAATCTATAACCCATTTAGGAAATGTGTCCTACTCCTCTGGGAGGATTTGGGCAGGAGACTGAGACTTTTTATTTTGAAGCCTGTTTTAGAGCAGAAGTCTTATGGGTGTGGAAGTAGATGTGGCCAGCAAAGGAAGCAAGACATCAGTGTGGGTGGCAGCAGCATCCATGAGAATTTAAAAAAGGAGGGAGAATCAGCAACAACCAGGAGAAAGAGCCTAGGAATTACAGAGACCAAGAAGCTTTGGTTTGGAGAGTAGGATCCAAGGTGTATGAGGTGATCAGACTGGAAGAAGGACGGAACAGGGAAGGTGGTAGGGACTGTAGAGGAAGGATATTTGAATTGATGGGATGATACAAATGGCAGAGTGGGTGGGAGGGATCAGAACAAACTGGAAAGAGGCAGAAAAGGAGGACACGGTCACTTCTGTGGAGAAGGAGAAGACAGCCTAAAAGGTGGGAGAGCAGAAACTATGGAAGAGATTCAAAGCAGCAGAGGAGCCTAGGGTGTTATGAAAAAGATGTAAAGTGATTCAAAGCTGGGCACTTTAAAATGATGTGATTAAAGGAACACAGAAACATGAACAAAATTTTTCCAGGAAAAGAGATAATGTAGTCAGTCTTGATATAAAAGGGTACGTACAAATGCCAATAAAAGGGTACGTACAAATGCCAATAAACACTTGATAATAGGTACAATGATTAATTGAAAGGAGTGTAATACAAGGGAAGAGTGATGGACAGAGATAATCCATGGAGTAATATCTTAATACTAGCATTTTACCATCTCCTGAGACAGCAGAATCTAGTTGAAGGAGTTAAATAAGAATGAGTTGCAATAATTGAAGTCCTAAAAGCGTGTGACATCAGTCAGTGTTAAAAAATTTTAATATCCTAGCAGTATTTCTTATTTGGCAATTTAAAGGGTGAACTCTATTATTAACAGGGCCTTTTTATCATGAAATTAGGTCTGTTAAGATCCTGAGTGTTCTTGGTCACATTGGATCAGATTGCTGCCTAAAAGGAGCTTTGAAGTTGGGGCAGATTTTAATAAATTCAAGCTAATTTCTAACATTTTTGTATTAAAAAGCATTAATTATTAACAACTTCTGTGACATCCATATTTGCACTTTTGCTGAACCACCAAGCTAAATGTTATGAACATTTAACAGTGATAACTTAGGGTTTTAAAGCCTTAGCATTTGATGCCAAAAACCCATGAATCTACAAGAGATGACGATTCTTGAACCAAGTACTTCATGCAGCCTAATATTTCTTTTGAGCAGGAACAGATGACTTTGTTTTTAAAGACACTACCATTAGTAGAGCAAACAAGATCCAAAGCAAAAAGAAATTGCGTGCCAGTTACCCGAGATGTGTTGAAAAGACCTTGTGATCTGAAGTTTCACAAGCTAATGACAGGAGCAACAGAAAATAACACTAAAAGGAATCTATTACAGACCCTTTGGCAAACCTCCCTCATGTGGGAGGTTATTAATGGGATTGAAGTCAAGGAGACATTTCCTACCCAACTGTGCTCATTGTAGGATGACTGCCACAGCCTTGCCACTGGAGCTGTTCCAACTTGACCCTCATGTAAAAATAGAGTATTTTAATAATGTCACAGTGAGCTTCCCAGATCCTTTTAAGAACAGTATCTCTCTTTTCATGAGGCATCTCTTTCTGAAGAGCATCATCAAGCAGGCTCAGAACTGAGACATTGTGTTCATTAATAGGTTCCACCTTGACTCCTGTAGAATTTGAATCACTGACCTGTTCACAGGCAGGGAATTTTCTTTAAGTCAGATGGACAATTATTTTGCTTCATCAAATGAAAAGGTTCTACTTTACAAAGAAAAAGCTAGAATAATGAAACGACCCTTCCCAGTAGCTTGTAAGGAAATACTGTATTATTGAAATTAAATACATGGAGAAAGAGCTATAAAATTTGTGGGCAGAGATGAAGAAAACTAAAGTATAATTTATGCTGCTTCAGGATTGGAATTAGAAATAGATTTTAAGTAAAATAGACTGGCTCAAAGTTCCTTCCTACAGAAGAAGAAAATAAGTTCTTTCTTTGAGAATAACAAAACAATAAAGAATGTGCTAAAGGCCTAGAAAATATCTTAAAAACGGTCTTACAAATGCAAATACAGTTGTTTGGTTTTTGTTTGTTTTTTTTTTTTTTAAAGCACCATATGAGATGTGTATTAAAAATCTGCATAAGTCTCAAAGTTCCCTAGCAGCTCCTGCATTATTTCCAGAGAATAACATGGGTAAAAATGTGAAGGGAGAGGCTGACAACTGCAACACCAAGAAAATGCTTGTTACATATTCTGTTTTGATTACTGTTGATCAAAAGACAAAAAATCTTTCAAGACTTTATATTCTGATTTCATAATAGAGAAAAGGTGTACTGAAACAGAATTGGGACAAATTTCTATTTTTAAACACAGAGTGATAGAAGGATATTTCTATCTTGCTTGGTAGCCAGGTGATGACCAAGTATGTGAGAAATCTCCATTAATCAGCCACCAGACCCTTCATACAGTCTCATCTGTTTCTTGGAACAGCAATTACAAACCAGACCACTGCTGGTTGCTTCAAAAATTCTCAGCTTTGGGGATACATATTAATTACACATTATGATGCATGTTAACAGCTACAATTTGATCTTGCATTTCATAGCTCTTCCTCTGCTTTTTCTTTATCCTTAAATGTAGTACATGTTGTGATATCAGTTTGTGTTTCAGGAGCTAAGGGAACTTGTTGCAGGACATTAATTGAAAATAAAGAGTTCTAAAGGAATGAGATTATGTATGATGCTTTCTTTTTTATCTTTCTTTTTTTTCACTATACCCTCTACTAGTCAGCCTTTCCTTGTGTTGATGCTAGTTTTTCTACCCATTGTTTCCTTTTTCAATTTCTGTTTGTATATAGTGAAGTGGGAACATAATTTTCCTTTTCATTTTTTTTCTTCCCGTACAAACAGCAGTAATTCAGTGGAACTCAGAGATTAGCATGAGGAGCAGAAAATGATCAGTGAAGTACTTTAAAACTCTTTGTAGGAAGAGGAGTATTCTAGTTACAGTCTCTTAGACAACAAATTGCTAAATTATGCTAAGACTGAATGAAGTTTGAGATCAGAGACAGGCTGCATTAGCTGATTCTGCAGCCAAAGCAGAAGAAAACAATGACCTACATGAAACATACACAAAACGTTTTGGTTCCTTTACAGAGAACATGAATTGGCCAATTTAAGCAGAGTTAATTGAGAGCTGAGGTCTAATTCATTTCAAGTGGTACTATACAGGATGCAGTAATATCCTGGCTACTGCCTGTATATCAAGATTTGTTGTAATTAAAGAGATGGAATAAAGAAACTAAAAAAACCCAAACCAAACCAAACAACCCAAAACACAAAACAAAAATCAAACGTAAAAACCCCACAACCAATTACAACAGCCATAAAAAAAAAACAAAACAAAAAAAAAACAAAAAACAAACCAACCTGAAAGTAACAGGTCAGAGTGTGTAAAAAAGCATACAAATGACACATCTATTTCTCATTCAGCAAAGTACCACACATGTGTGCAAAACAAAATGATCCTTTTAAAACAGGGATTTAATTTTCAAATTCCTTCAGAATATTCAGATGGTCTAACTTCTACAAGGGTATCCCCCCCAGTAAAATCATTGTCAAGTTTGTTGCCTCTTTTCACACTCTAACCTCCTTGGGTTTACAGTACTGAAACATTATGAGATGCTCAGGAAATGCCTAATTAAAGCACATCAAACCCATGGAGATCTACGCTTTGGCTTCATTATGTAAAGATTCTCGCTGAATATGCAAACACTATTAAAATTGGGACTTTTGTTCCTGTTCATTAGAAATAACATTTAATATGCAGTAAAACATCTCAGAGCTCTATATTCATGATGCAGGGGATGAGGATCTTAAGCATCTCTTTTTTGCTGCCCATGTAGCCACATTTGCAGGAATATAATGGCCTTATAGCACAACAGAGAGATGTAGGGAATCAGTCTGAACCTAACTCTTAGATATTAAAAAATAAAGTTTAGTTGTAATATTCAGTCCTCCTTCTGTGATGTCTGGACTCCCATACTATGGTGTTCCTATGATAAAAACAGAAACAGTTCATGTTGTAAATTAATTTTGGTCAAGTTTGAGAATGGACAGAATTGGGTGAAAAGAATTATCTTTCTTTAAAAACACTTTACAGTTCATGGGAAATAAATAACAGTATTTTGGTGAGTCCTTGGAGTCTCATTAACCTGAAGTTTACATCCTTTTTACTCTTACTCCTGAGAGACTTCGAAATGTATACTAATTAAAATTAAATTATTTATTCTGAATAGATATCTGAATATCTGTTGTTATTAGACTACTATTTTATTTCCAAATATATTTTATTTAAATGAAATAAATCAAAGAATACAGCTTACCTATACCTATGTTGCATCTTCATGGATGGAAAAGAGTCTGTTCTGATCAGGTAGGTAGCTTCCCAGTACTATATAGAAACTACATTAAAAAGAAATTATAGAAACATTTTTATTTTCATTGATACACTGTGGTGAGGATTTCTCTAGCTCTGTCTTCTTGGCATTTCTCCAGATTTTTCTGTTACCTTTTTGAACCTCCAGGCCTGGAGAACGGACTGCCAGGAATCAATGTGAACATGGAACAGCATGAACTCTTTCAGCAACTTCCTCCTTCTTCTCCCACCCCCACAAGGATTTAAGTTAAAATAAAGCAACTCAACAGGATTTCTCTCCAGCAGAGTCTGGGCTCTGTTTCTTCCTAGTTTCATATCAAATTTACAGGTCCTGCAGGGAAGAAGGTAAACAGAGAGGTAAAACAAACAGAGGCAGTGGCTGTGGCAGTCTGACAGTGCAAATACACGAGCCAGGCCTGTGAAGCAGCAAAGGCAGCATTTTCCATCTTGTTACCCCAGCGATCAAGTAATAACACACTGCAGCTCAGGCCTGTGACTGACAGCTGAGGAAACAAGCTCCCAGCTGCATGAGGCTCTGCTAAGGAGCTCTGCCACACCACCACGCTGAGGGACTTCAGCCCTCTGCCTCTGAGTGCCATTTCACATCAAGGAGAGATTTGGCTTTTGAAAGATTCTGTCACTATTTGTATTTTTATTTTAATTTTTATTATTTTTATTATTTTTATTATTTTTATTTTTATTTTCATTTCTATTTTTAATTTTTATTATTTTATTATTTTATGAAGGAACAGGCCTGTCAAGCAGATTTTGACACGCGTTGAAATGAAAGGCGTTAACTAGACAGCTCCTGTAAGGGTAAACACTATTTTTACACAGAAGCAGAGGGTATTTCTAATAATCTATTCTCTCTATATATTTTTTAACATGACCCTGAGATGAGCTCAGTTGGTTAGAGCATGGTACTAATAATGCCAGGGTTGTGGGGTTGATCCTTGTATGGACCATTCACTCAAGGGTTGGACTCGATGATCCTTCTGGGTCCCTCCCAGCTCAGACAGTTCTGTGATTCTCTTAACATCAGTGCAAGAAAAGCAGAGCAAGTTATAATTAGAAGTTGAATTGTGTCATATGTGTCTAAAATAATTATAAAAGCATTGAAACAACAGTAAGCGAAACTTCAGTTTCAGAATTGAAGTCACACAAAAAATTTTTGCAGGTGGGATAATGCTTGAGAACAGTTCTGCTGCCTCATGCTTACCTGAGTTCTTCTTTTTTTTTACCCTGTAACCAGTCCTGGAGAATTTCACAGAGTTCTGAGTCTCTGAGTTTGCCTCATTACCTACCTACCTGGATACCTAGTTATCTTTTCTCTTCCCTATTAATCTGAGCTTCACCTGATACTGGAACCCACTGGGCACCTCAGTTATTACCAACAGGACTCAACAGAGAGGATAAAAGATAATTAAGGATTTCTTTGATTTCCTCTCTGAGCAGAGATATTTACAGAGAAGCTATGTACAGAATTTGCAGACATGATGCCAGTGGGAGCTGAGGGGGCAGTTAGAGCTTTGTAGAACAGCTCTGCTACCCTTGGGTTATATCTCTTCATTTTCAGAAGGTGTTTGGTTTTGGTTTCTTGTGGGTTTTTGGTTTTGGGTTTTTTTAGCTGAATTAAGCTTATGAGGGGAAGAAATGTTGTGGGGGAAGAACAGGAAAGGGAAATCAAGCTTCCAATCAGTTGGAGTAAATGACAATTTTTTCTTTGGCTACTCCTAGTGCTATTTGAATGCAAGAGAAGGAATGGACTCTTGAAAGAATAAATATTTGCTTCTCTAGTAAGTCCCAATGTCAACAACAAAACTGAGAGGCATGTCTTGGCACTGAACCAATCCTTTGAAATCTCTATAACTTCCTATAATGCTGAGAAAACAGATTTCACTACTAATGATCTTTCAGGATCCTCATCATTCGTCCTACAGCAAGACAATAAAATAATCCATGAAGTCACTCCAAAGAAAGCTGGACTCTGCTTCCTGTGAGATAAAAATACTGAGCCAGTACACTCACATGCCTTTCTGAAACCCAGGTGACATATTTCCTAGCCAATAAATTCACCAAACTCTAATCTTTGCTCTCATCTCAGCACATTGATCATGAACAATTGCTGATCTGAGCACAGCTTTTGCACTGATATAAGCCAATCTGCTGAACCAGATTGCACAAAATTTATTGCATCCCCTCTTCCAGGAAATCAGAGGAATTAACTGGGTATGCCTCATGATACCTTTTTATTTAATATCAATCAGTAATGTCAAATTAAATTTCACATATTTTGGAGCCTGGACAGTCTTTATTTTCTGAAAAACAGAACAAGTTTCTCACTTTTTCTTTTTCTTGGCTTACTGTTAAGCCCTTCTATCTCTCTAGCTATTCTCATCCTTCAGTTATCAGAGAATTAAGAACAAGAAACTAGCTGACAGTGGCAACATCCTTTAAGCAGTTAAAGGAGAAACATACATACTTTATGATGAAGAGCTGCTAAAATTATAACTTGGCCCAATTTGCCTGTTTCTGCTGCCTGCTGGAAAACAGAATGACTCTGTCAGTCCTCCTTTCTTGCATCTCTCCAGAACAGAATATGCATGTAAGAGGCTACTGGGCAAAAAGAAGGTATCTGGAACAGAGATTTGTCTACCAATACCCAGCAGCTTTGACTGGGATGAGATAGATGCAGATTGCAATGCTGGAATGAGAGGCCAGAATTCCAACTCCAATAATATCCACCTTTAAGTGTTACAGAGTAGTCAGTGCTCATACAAAAAGAGCACAGAAATTGATCTCAGCTTGACCAATGCTAAATATGGATAAATACTTGAAATTATTGTTTCTGAATATGAAAAATAACATGGTCAACATTTTCAACTAGTCTAAGTCACAACTGGGCAACTACAGGTAACTGATTCCTTTACTCATCTTGAGCCTCAGGAGAGGAAATTTTTTTTTTTTTCCATAAAACAAGGTATTGAGCACTTTAGAGTGTTTCAAGAGAAAAACTGAAAAAAAGGTTGTTTAACTGCCTTCAAGAAAGCAACAAGGTTATCATCCAAAAGTGATATGAAGACTCTCACTGTGTAAGATTTAGGAACTAAATAAAAATTCTAAGAAACCGAGGGAAATCACATGACTAAGCTGATTTGCAGAGGAGGCACCTGAGGGTATATAAAAGACGTGGATCAAGTTTGCCAATATGTTTTGCTTTTTCATCCAATACTTTTGAACAGGCTCTTGAAGTGAATGGTCTAATTCATGGGTGGAAAGTCACAGACTTTGCAAAATTAAACCCAACAAATACGTAAGTTATTAGTAAAATAGATCTCAATCTAAATCCAATCTGCAACATCAAAAATTAATCAGGACCTTCAGAAATTGTTATTTTAATACTTATAAAGCAACAGATTCCCCAGCAGTTGCCTAGTAACCCTACCATAGTAGAATCTGAGGACTGTTAGGTCATATGCATCTTTAGAAGTTTTAATGAATCTAATAAGACAGCACAGCCATACATTATTATGGACAATGTATTCACTATGGAATTCTGCATGGCAGTACATATTTGTGCAAAAATGAGCCATATTCTTTACTATGTATATATTTGATTTAAAGTGATTAAATTCTTTCAAAAACATTACATGTGTCCACTAGGGAATTATTTCTCTCACATTTCCTATCTTCAGAAGGCATGTATGAATATGTCTTCCAACTCTGGTTGCTATGAATGCACCTTGAAGTTCAGATTACTATTAATGCTCATAGTTTTGCTATTCCATTAAAAAGAAAACTGAGAAAACAGAAAAATCTGACCTTTAAAGAGTTAAAAATTGAAAATCTTGAGTGGAGGGGGTGACAAGGAACAGAGTAAAGAAAGTTTCACATCTACCATGAAATTACTACTGAATTTACAGTTTAAAAATGTTCTACCTTATACTAGGAGAAATTATTTTGTACTTGAGATATATTCTGCAGTTTTATCAAAAGTGAAAAGCAAGTGCTAGTGAAATATATGAAGCTGCTGTAGCAGTGATTGAGAAAATAATTTCCATCACAGAGTTTATACACTAGAGAAAACATGAAAAAGTACTTAAAAATAGTTCATTGATTTATTTCCTTTTTAGACGTGGATGCAAGGGAAATATAAGATATCACTATTACAATATGCTCTGCAAAACTTTATCAGTCTAATACAGTCCTGTCTAGTTTACAAACACCAAGGTAGGCAAGAAATGGCTCCATCTAATTTTATTTTTAAATATAGATATAAGGTGTATTAAAATAAACATTTGCACTTCATATTTATATTGATTTCTGATTAAGGCATATCATCTCAAATCTTAAACTTCCCTTCTTTATGTAGAAAAAGAAGAATATTTGTACAACATACGAAGAAAAAACGTGAGTCAAACAAAAATATATGTTCAGTAAGATCAAGTTTATAATGGCGCACACAGTTACTTAAAAAATAATCTGTCAAGCAAGTTCCATTGCACAGCTCCAAGAACTCACACTTCTGTCTCCATGGACTGGTGCAGACAGCTGTGTATTCATTTTGCTGCCGTCCAAGCAAGCTGGATATGAGCTACATGCTGTAGATTTATACTGCAAAACTCAGCCTCTTCTCCAGTGACTCCCAGTGTACCAGATGAGGTATTACTCACCTTGACATATGGAAAAATATGCATTTATGTGTATGAAGCAAGCTTGTAGGTGTTATCTCCATACCGCCATTTTCTTAATATGCTGGGGGAAGAGAGGCACAACATTTTAGATTCCCAGTTGAATCTCACACTGATCCTCACAGAAATACAAACACTTCACCTGAGTCCATTACCTGGCAGGCATGACACCAGTGAAAAACCTTGTGAGGTGAGGGACTGGACAAAGAGAGATAATTCACAGACACCATGGGGAGAGCAGGGCAATCTGGCAGTGAAGGGAAAGCATTTTTCCCCAGCTTTTAACTATGTGTCTAATGTGATTCAAGTTTAGATTTACTGCTTTCTGTTATTCTCAAAAACCCGTTACCCAAAATGCATGCTCAAGAGTCGAGCTGTTTGTTACCCTGGCATTGTTCACTCTGCTTGTGCTACAGAAAATGGAAGACACCAGAGAGGGTCAGATCCAGTCCATAACTTACACTGATAACAATCATCCCTCGAAGAAGAAAAAAAAAAGGCTCAGAAAGAACAAATAGAAAAGCTTCACTTGAGAACCTGCTTCATTTTTTGAGGAGGTCACTGTGTTTTCATCAAAGAGGCATCAGCAATGCAATCTGCTGTTTACACATGGAAAAAAGTATTAGCAAATGAAAGGTGTGTCTATAATTTATATATATATATATACACACACATATATATATGGAAACATCCATGCTAAGAAGCCACTAGAAAAATATCTGTGCAATAATAGAAAGAAACAGCTTTTTTGCCTAGCAGATTCCTAGAAATGGAAAAGGAGGTAATCTATAAAACAGATGTAAAATTGGAGCATTTTGCTGAGATGTGTTTCTATATTTGTTTAGACATCTACCAACCTTTCTCATTTAAAAAGAAAAGAGGTAATTTACATATAAATATTTTGAGAGAACCTGAAAGCAGTGATTAACTTCTCCTATGCTAGCATAGTTGTAGACATAGGGAGTGACACACTGTAACAATATTAAGTAAAAATTGACATATTTTACTAGAGCCATTTTAAACATTTAAGTTTGTAAATATTTTATTAAACAATAGTTGTTCGGTAGTTATTAAATAATCAAAATTAATTGTATTTTCTTCCTTTCAATAGTCAAAATCATTGAATCAGTAGCAAATGTTCAGTACATTATGATAACTATTTTGAAATTACATTCACTTCCCAGAGTACTTTTTAAATCACAAGCCATTGAAAACAAAAATAACAATTAATATGCAAATAAATAATAAAGGTACAGTAAAACTATTATTTTATTGTTATTCACATTTAAATAATGCATTACTAACAGATTGTTATCTTCAGAAAATAGTGTCATGGCTGGTTAATGAAAAAGCAGCATTAATTATAATAAATTTGGAACAGTAATAGATTAAAACTGAATATTAAAATAGAGTGAGAAAATACTTCAAACCAACAAGATTTTACTTGAGCTGTAATGCAAGCATTTGGACTTTTAGAGTTCACAGATGAATATATTCACTTTACTTCAAATAATACAATTCCTGCCCTGGAGCAGAGCACCTCTGTACATGCTAAGTATCATTAGGACACGCTCACTCCAGCCTATTCTAAGAAAAACTTAAAACTGCTGTCACTGACTGAATTTGGAGAAGACATTCTAAAGGCTACACATGTAATTGAAAGCTACATCATGTACTTGAGAAATTCTAGCCCAGTCCAGCCTGGTTTTCAAGCTGGGAGTGCTGAAAACCAAACTTGGGACAGTTTGGTTCCCCCACCACCAATGGGCAGAGAGGGAGAATCACTTCCACCACTCCACCTTTCCCTGAAACTCTCAGCTTGATTTCAGCATATATAAACACTGAGATGAAGGTTTTAATGCACCTTATGGTTACCCACAGCCATTCATTTTGGGAAATATAAAACTTACTATATCCCTGTTCAGGAAAAATGCAGGTCCTTAGTCTTTCCTGATATAAAGAGAACACAAGGGTGAAACAAGAAACAGTTGTGGACAGCAAGCCCCACTCAAGAATCCCTAACAAGAGAGAAATATGAACTACACTTAGAGGGATTAATCATCTCTTTGCTGAAAGGGGTTGGATATCATTCCTCCCTTAGCCAGCAGCACTTATGACCAGCAGGACTCTATCAGTCTCTTTGGTATAGATTGGGCAGTCACATAAACACAGAAAATGAGTAACACTATCAGGCCCAGAGGGGTGATATCACTCCTATTGAAACTGCCCTGATTCAGTGGAAGAAAGAAACACTCTGGAAGCACATAAAAGAAATAACAGCGAATTTAAATTAAAACAGGTTTCCCAAATTTTTAAAGGGAACAGTAAAAGAAAACCATCTCTGAATTACAACTTCAAGTTTTACACTTTTGATCAATTTTTTCAGAACGTAGATTATTTAATTACACTTTGTTGCATTCAGCCATTGAGAGGTTATCTATTGTTTCTTAGTATATTATGATGTGAGTTTTTTTCTGAACAATGCACAAAGAAAAATATTGCTGCAAAATCCCTCTGGAAATTTAACTGATAGTCTGCCAAAACTCACTTTGCCCAAATTAAATAAGCATTGTTCTTGGCCTTCTCAAATTAACTCAGAGTACAATTATTGATTCAGTATTCAAAATTATGTTAAACCTCTACCTATGTTATGCATGGACTTTTAAACATTGCATTGGCACCATCTTCTTGTCCATTTACTTGCATAGGCCTTGAGATCAGTCATGCAAAAAGTGACCACACGCCAGCCAAAGATATCCTTTTCAGCATGCAAATCTGCAGGAACAGTGGCTTGCATGTACATAAGTGAAAAAAGGCTCACTTCTTTGCACAAGTGACCTCAAAATGTGAAGGGGAGACACTCAAGTGGTACAGCAAAGCCACCTCTTCTTGAATCTTTAAAGCCATATTAGTTTCCCACTAAAAATCTTTTGGGACTGTCAAAATGACACTGAGATATTTTTTTTTTTTTTTTTTTTTTTTTTTTTTGTGCATGAGCAATATTTTTTGCTGATAAAAACATTAAAAATTATTTCTGTTTTCTTCCACTCTCCCACAGGAATACTAAGTTCTTCAATATTCTGAATTTCATGTAGCAAGAAAATCACAGCTCGATGCAAGGTCACCTGAGTCAAATCAACCCTAACCAAGAATTAAGGTTTGTTCTTTTCTTTGGGTTTTGATAGACCAGAGGTAATTAATCACTGCAACTCAAGCACATGACTATTTCATAGGTACATTAAGGGCAACACTAAAAGAATGAAATATACATTATTTTGGGGTCTTTGTGGCCTCTCTTTTTCCTTGCCAAAAATTAATCTAGCAGCTCAATCTGATTTTCAAGTCTGTCAATATTAGTACTAATCTTAATGCAATAAGATCTCTTGTTTGTTTGTTTTCTAGGAAAAAGCATGAATTCATTTATCTTGACTTCCCATCAGTATCACAGCAGAGGATACCTGCCCTCAGAGGAAGTTCCCACACTCAATAAACTTTGTTTGCATCATTTTGAACTGCTGTTCTCAGCCTCACCCCTTCACAGCCCTGTAGGTTATTTTGGGTCACCCCTCTTAACAGCTCTGGTCAACAGAGCTGTGCCAGTCCAAGCTGAGAGAGGTTTGGACCAAATGTGTGTGTGTGCCTGACTCCAGCCTGGCTGACTGGAACTGGCAAGGGAATAAAACCAGTGTATTGGAAGGCAGAGCAGAATCACAGATAATTTCCTAGGCACAAGAAAAACCTGAGAAAACTATTCTTATGGCACACTTGGGAAGGGTGTTAAAGAAATTCTGAGCCACAAACCTATAAACAAAAGGATTAAGGCTTGACACAATAAAAGCTTCATACTAAATGAAATGAGAGAGTTTTTAATTAAAAACTTTTTCTGTTAGTCACCCACAGTAAAGTGGGAAGAGAAAGAAAAAGGTGTTCTTTGAGACAGGAGTAATTCCTTTCAGATGGCCAGAGCCCACAACCTCAAATAGCTGTGGCAAGAAGGGGAACCACTGTCACCATTGTGGGGTGACATCTTTAACCTTCCCCTGTCAAACCTTGCATGGGCTCCCATAAGCAACACAAATTACTGCAGAAAGCAGCCAGACTGACTGCTACAGTGTCATTGAAACACCTGAAGAAGTTGTCCTCTGACTACTCCAGGGTACCAACTCTCTGGCTGAAATTAAATAATTGAATGAAGGAACGAATGAGTGAATACATGAACATTCATCATTTGGGGTGTGGGGATACAGTAAAATAGCTTAAAACACTTTCCAGAGAAGCTTAAAACCACCAATTCTTTCATGGACTGAAGTGGACTAAGAGTCATCAGTTAAAACAACAAAGCCTAAAGGTGGCAACAAAATCCAGGTGTTGAAGTCTTAAAACTCTTAAAAACAACCACAAAAGTTTTTTGTGATTTCATCTGAAATGCTACATTGCGAAAGTCTTGAGCTTTCAGAACTTTGTTTTCTTTAGGATTCTGTTCTCATACTAGAGTTGAATGCAATAATAACAATGTTTCACTTTTGCCTGAATCTTCATGCTTTTAACAAATTAATCCTCTCAACACCCCTGTTGGGCAGATAGGCAAACACCTCTCTTGTCTGTAAAACTGAGATAAGTGCCTTGCTTAAGGACATTCAGTTAGGACTGGGCAAAATAGGGTTAAAATGTAGTAAAGAGTATCTCTCATTTGTGCTCCAACAACTAGATTATACCACAAGATTGTGCTATTAACATGAAATATAAACACAAGACAAAAATAAAGACAGATAAATACTCATTAATATTCTCATTAATATTAGAGATAAAACACCTCAAAAAGTACGTATTCTTTACAATTTGGGGAAAATTATTTTGGGGCAAAACCCCAAGATTTCTAATAAAATGAGACATACTTTTAAATTATTCAAAAGCACACAGTAGAAATCTACAAAAAATGCATCCAGGTAATGAAACTAATTAGGAATGGTTTTGTTCATTGTATGTCTACTGTGATTCTTAATGAGAACATTCAATATCCTTTGCTCTTACAAATCATCATAATGTGACACATAATTTTCAAATATGTTCATTTTGACCATATTTAAAAATACATTTTCTAAATAATTTATTTTAGCAAGTAAATATTGCTTACTATAATGCACACACAATCCCTCCCTAGTTATTATGACTCGAGACAGAGAGCCAGTATCTTGTACCATTTGATACATTTCATGACTATTTTTCTTAAAGCCATTTGGTTTTTGATCATTCCTAAATATTTTCAAATGTTGTTCTAGTTAAATGTCATTTTCTTCAAAATTGTAATAAAATTACCTGAGTTGGGTTTGCAAGATGGTCTTTAAGCCTTGAAAGAGTGATGACAAGACAGAATTTATTATTCGCATCTCAGCCTGTCAAATCTTGATAAAAGATTCAGAGAAGACATACTCAAGCCTTTGTGAATAAAGAGCTGTTAACACTCATTGATACAATTTCCATTATCATATAATCCCTAAAGACATAAAAAAAAAAAAAAAAAAAAATGCAGCGTACCTTTTTCATATCATATCATACCACTCTACAAGATTTCATGCTAGCAGAAAGATATGACACTTTAGATCTGTGGTCTTTCTGTGTAAAGAAGATCTGTACTAGCCACGACATTGCAGCTTTTACAGATACAATTTCAGGACAAGACTCCATTTTTGAACAGAGAGCAAGGAGTGGCTCTTTAACCAGATTATTTAAATAAAATAAGAAATCTCATTTAATTAAAGATATATGGGCTGAGATTTGCCCTAGCAAAGAACTTTTCTAAGTTATAACTTGATAGATAGAGGACATTAAAACCTAATAAGATACTCAAATTTCTACCAAGTATTTTCTGCAGAGAAAAGACAAAATCATCTGCTATGACTGTTCATGAACAGAAGTCGTCCCCGGACATGCACAGTAAACAAAATGCTTCTAAGGACATGCAAGAGGTGCCTCAAATATGCTGTGCAGGCCCTTTGTGGATGTGGACACACAAGAATCCTGATTTTAGACTCATTGTTTTTGTTTCTGATCCTGGGATTCCCAGTAGCTCATTCAACACCACTTTTCCATCCAGACTGCCAAGCAGGTGGCCAAGGTGGGCTTCTTCTGCTTAGAGAGAAACTTTCTGGGAAGATAAAAGAAGAGCATGTGTGAGGAAACCCAAGCATATGGCAGCACTAATAACTATTTATGGTTGTAAACATTTATAATGCTCATTGCATGGCTATCACTTCCATAAAAGCATGCATCTAAGTATGGATAGCACTGGATTCCTGTACAGTGCAGAGCACTGAACCTAAATAACTTAAATAGTTACTGAAGCTAGTGCACTTGTTAAGCAGGCAGTCTAGCAGCATGTTCACTCTTTTCCCTAAGTGGCTGAGCAGCAATTTCCAGAAATTAAATCACCTTTGTTTATAATTGCTTTATATTGTGTGTTTCTTCAAATAACTTTTAAATATTTAATATGACTGTCTTTTTCTACGTAATTTCCTAAATGTCAGTAAATTCTCTACAAACATCTTTAAAACATTGTTCTCATATCTTTATTATTACTGTATTCTCAGTTTTCCACTTTATTTTTTTTAGTATTACCTTGGCATATATTATTGCTATAAAATTCAGTAACACCTAGTATAAAACCTTAGAAAAACTTTTTTTTTTTTT
>VZSE01001290.1:247478-398779 GCA_013398275.1 Promerops cafer | reverse complement strand
TTTTTTTTTTTTTTTTTTCTTTTTTTTAATATATCTCATAGAAGCTACATTTGGTCTTCCAGCAGAAATGGGCAAAATTCTCAATATGATTTTGCAATGCACTCATTTAGTGCTGTGCTTACATGCTACAAAAATGTACATTGCTCCTTTGGAAAAGCTGCAAAAGGGAGAGAGAATCCACAAAAATAATCAAAACCTGTGGTAGTTTTCAAATGTCCTTTATGGATCAAATTTTAACTATAGATTTGATATGTCTGAAAAGTAATTTGCTCATGCATAAACACGCAAAGAGAAGGTGCAATGAAGCAGGAAATATTTGTCCAAAGGTACCGACTGACAGAACACGAGACAATGGATGTGTTCAAATGTCCATCTTCAGATGGAAAGGAAAGGAAAAGTTTCATAAGGAAAAATTTCATCTCACTCTTAAACCCCTTAATGTTTTACTGAAGGTTGAGGTGGGTTTGAACCCTCCTCAAGAAATATGGGAATTCAACATGGGCTGAATCTTTGACAAGAGTCCCAGCTATGAAAAATTAAACAAAAGGATGGAGTATTTCAGTGTACTATGCTGAGTGGAAGGGGCTCTGCATAAGTGAAATCTCCATCTGGAAAATGCAATCCTCTAAGTATATTGCTGCCAGACTAAATTCTCAGAGAAGATGTGCAGTTGAACACATGTTCCAGGGACCTAGCTGGGTCTATCTATGAAAGAGGGAGTGTAATCTTGAGCCCTACATCAGTAAATTTTCTGATCGCACTCCAAAATATTTCTGGGAAAAACAATAGTAAAAAGTACCAAAGTAAATTTTCTAGGAACCCTATTGACGTGCTTTTTGTTCCTTGAAGGAAAAAGAACACTGTAGATCCATAAAAAGTCTTCTGATTCTCTATGGTATTCCACCTTGACAAACATGTATACATTGCAGAATAAAATATCTAATTTTACTGCTTTTGAATTTCCTCAATGTGGACAAATGCCATATGACAGTATAAACCAACAAAAATCAGAAAGTATTTTTTTGGTGGTGATTTTGTCCCCTGGAATTTGATTTAGTTTTGTAGAGTTTGTCTTCTTCTGAGTCCTGATGCAGAAGGTTCTCTAGAAAGGTGTGTAAGAAGTACTTGCTTCTTCAAGCACTTAGCTGTGAAATCACCTAATATCTGAGAAATATGTGCTTGCAACATAAAGCAGAAAATAAAAAGCAACCAAGATGTAAAAGAGACTCGAAGAGCAGATTATTTTCACAATTTCATACACTCAATTTCCAAGAGATAAGTTAAAAAATTCTTCTAAATTATTTGTATTGTCTGATAAAGAGAACACATGAAAACAGAGGATTCATTATATAGCCATATATAATGTCTTGTAAATACAGGAGCATCCTGTTCATAAATCTGCAATAGCATACATATCACTTCTGTATGCAATGTTAGCAAAGAAATGAAATTCCAGACTTTCTAATTAAAGGGTATTTTAGAAAAGATTATATGAAAGTAGAAATGAAAAGACAAATAACACTGCAGAAAAAAATTAGGAAATTAATCAGGGATCTCATTTTATTCTCTTTTCCCCATTGTTCTCATTAATAAAAAGCTATTTTCTATTAAAACAAACAAAATGTGTGCACACACACAAAGCCCAAGCAAAACAAAACAAAGCCCAACAAACACTGGGAGGTGAGAATGAAAGACTTTTAACAGTTCTTCTGTTCATTAAAAAAAAAAAAAAAAAAGAGTAAAATTTAAAAGCTCATATCGAAAATATATATGAACAGAGGATGAAGCTTGAAGAAGGAAAAAGAAATCCCCTTCATTCCATTTCTGTTCCACAAAAATGCAAAAATTCCATTAACCTCAAACAAAAATGGCATTGGAGTTGCAGAAAATATCTGTTTTATTTGTCAGTATTCTATATGAAAATAAGGCCTTTTTCAACAATATTTTGCTGTACTTTCCTGTGAAGTGCTGAGGTTAGAAATTTCCTGGAAATAATCTGTACATCCTAACACTTCACCAGTGAAAATTTTCTTCTGATTAAACAGTTATTCTTTAAAGCAGAACTGACACCTCCCAAGCAAGGAAGCCTTAGAAGGTCACAGATTCTGTCTCCATAGGAGGCCAAGCTGTTTAGCAGAAAGTATGACCTACTGCGGAAACCAATGACCTAGTAAAAAAAATAAACACTACTGTGCTGCAAAGTGGTGGAGCCAGCTGAGAAATAGAGACCTCAGTAATGAACTGCCTTCCTCCTACAGAGATCAAATCATGTTAAGTGATGCTATTAAAATAAATCAAATTTTAAGAGACTTTACCTGAGACGCTAACTTAAATTATTAAACAAAAAAAATATTGATTTTATTTTTCAACATATATGAGCATGATTATTTTTTATTTGCAACAGACTGAAGTCCAAAGTCTCAGCTCAACACCCACCTGGAAAAATATTTAAAATATGCATTTAAGCCATAGGAACTTAAAAATTATTTTAATGTTTTTCCACATAAATTTAAAACTCCGAGAATTACCTGCTGATTTCAATGAACTTTGAATCGTGACCTCAACTTGAGAACTCAATTTCTTATTAATATTGGTGAATAGCAATCAGTTAAAAAAACTGGAAATAAAATGTCAAAGCATTAATTGTAGGCTACTCCTTTGCATATAATACAAGTAGATGAGTTTAATCCTCAGAGCAAATTGTGACAGCGCCGTCCCTTTCAGCAGGGACCATCTGCACCACCAACAGCCCCTTTAGTAAGGCAAACCACATAAAACCCTGCTTAAATTTGAGAGACAATGGGCAATGCTTCATGGCATTATTTTAAAGGTAAGCTTGGTCATCATTCTGCAAAATAAGCCAAAAACTATGGGAACTAGATGTTGTTAAGTGCCATTGACTACATTTCAGCAGTGCTGTGTTCCTTCACCAAAGTAAGTTGATCTGGATGTGGGGTTAAAAAGAGGGTTAAAACTAACACAGCAACAAGGTGCAGTAGAGATCAGTCATCTAGAAATTAGTGTTTACACTGTTATATTCACATATAATTGCTGAGAAAGGCAGACGTGCCAGTCAACATTGCAGGTGCCACACCATGGGACACTGCAGGGAGCAGTGCTGAGGTGCCACGAGACAGTCAGATATGAGGGATTAAATACAGGCCTTGGAATGGCATTTAGCCCATAGACCCAAAAACAATTTAATCAAATTATCTTCAGAAGAATGAATTTTCTGTGATAGACTGAGTTCAGGGCTCCTGAAAAAAATATTGTTCCAGAGTGAGGAAGGTGAGGTGTTTCCCAGGAAAAATTGCAAACACACTTTTTATTCAGTAACTGATCCTTCCTGTGCTGCCTGACTGACAATAAAACTAAATAGAACGGCACTTGAAAGGCAATCATACTTTTATAAAATACAATAAAAACCATCTTTGGATAAATTTTTATTTCAAATAAACATTTTCGGCTACAAAGAAAATTCTGCATGTTGGGCTTCATATTGATTTTTGGCTTCTAAGAAAACATGTTTATGAGCTAAAAAAGCAGATGTCCCAAAGCTCAGCAAGAGGAGGAAGTTTTTGTCACACAGCTTTTTAACACATTCTAATAAGCCTTTTCACAGATTATATTTCACAATCACTTCTAACCCCATCTACCTACAAAAAAGTAGCAGGCGGTGCTCTCCTACAAGACTAACCATCTGAGAGAAAAAGTGTTCTGTTTATTTCCAAGCAATGCCATAGATATGGAGTTCAAACTGCTTGTGATATCCTTTGTCTTTCAAGCAGAGAAAGGACTGTATTTTCTTACTGTTACTGATGTTACAAGATAAATTTTATAAGGGTTTGTGTCTGGAACTTTCTTCTCAGTTATTTGATTTGTAGTTGCACAATATAATCCCCCTATCACTTGAGTTGATATAAATTTCCCAGCCAAAATCAAGATTTACACTTACATTAAAGACCTACTAATGTATGAAACCTCATAGCAACCCAGTAGTACAACTAATTAATATTATCACCAAACTTGTCATATCTAATACTTTCTTCAGAGAAATCAACCCAGTCAGGTTTGCTACCTGCTCCTCTCAGACACTTTCAGTGCAGTGCCTCTGCAGAGCTGCTCTTGGTGTGCACAAAGACATCCACTGACCTTCTACACGACACGTAGGGACCTGAAGAAGTGCTGATGTGTCCTTATGATGAAAAGAGACCTGCTAGAAGTCACAGTCCACAGCTACAAAATCACATGCCAAGTTACAGATACTCTCAATTACATAAATCAACCATCTGGAAAACAAATTATCTATAGACATGAGAGAACAGGGAGTGTGTCCAGAAAAGGGAAACAGAGCTGGTGAAGGGTCTAGAGCACAAGATTCATGAGGATTGGCTGTGCAATCTGGGAGTGTTTAGCCTGGGGAAAAGGAGGCTTAGAGAGGACCTCACCTGAAAAAAAGTTGTGGTGACTTGAGGGTCAATCTCTTCTCTCTCAGGCTACAAACAACAGGACAAGAGGAAATGGCCTCAAGTTGTGCCAGGAAAGGTTTAGCTTGGATATTACAAAAACTTTCTTCACCAAAAGAGTTATCAACTGATAGAACAGGCTGCCCAGGGATGTGGTGGAGTCACCAAGCCTGGAGGTATTTAAAGGGTGTCCAGATGTAGTTCTTAGGGACACAGTTTGGTGGTGGGCTTAGCAGTGCTGGGTTAACTGTTGGACTCTATTATCTTAAAAGAATTTTTAGAACTCAAATGTTTCTATGATTCTGTGATCCAAGCAGATCTCAGCATCTCTGTTTAAATTTTGTGATGCATAGTAAACATAGATGACTATCATGTGGATACAAAGAATGAAATCCTCAATCATTGACACCCAATCGTTGGACTAAGCATTAGACTCTCTCTCCTAATGTACACAAAATGTACATTTAAAGGGAAAATAAATTGTGAGATGGCATAGAAAATATTCAAATGTTCCTTGACTCATAGCTAGCTGAGGATTAGATTATTTAATAAGAAATTTACTGTGCTTCTGTAAAACTGCTTGTTAGGTCACATATTACAAACTTGGAAAAGCTGCTAGGGAAAAAAAAATCAAGAAATCAATTTCTAGTCCCTGTGGTAATGTATTCTAAGTGTGAACTGTGTTATGCCTGGGGAGCACAGATTTCAACCTTAAATAGAAAAATTCTGGCTTGTCTTAGCTTTTTGAAATATCTTTTTAGTTCAGATTTTCTTATGAGGATATGCCTGTGAGAATGCCATGCTCCCATTTGTATTACCAAATATGAAATCCATCTTACAGAAAATTATTATTATTAGGTGTTCCAGAAGCGGATCCAAGTTCAGAAAGTTTGAAGAAATGGAAAAACTCCCTTAAATTTTCCCTCAACAACTCATTCCAAGTTGAAAAAATGAGGATGTTGAAGGGACCAGAGGGGAAACCTTAAAGAGAGGGGCTGAGGTCACCTGGTCTGTTCAGTCTGGAGGAGACTGAGGTGGGATTTCATTGTGATCAACACCCTCTCAGAGAGGAAGAGGAGGGGTGACACACTGATATCTTCACTCTGTGACCAGTGACAGGACCCAAGGGAATGGCATGAAGCTGAGTCAGGGGAGGTTTAGGTTGGATATCAGGAAAAGGTTCTTCCCCCAGAGGGTGGTTGGGCATTGAAACAGCTCCCCAGGGCAGCAGTCACAGCACCAAACCTGACAGAGCTCAAGTAGCATTTGGACAAAGGTCTCAGGAACATGGTGTGACTCTTGGGGTGTCCTGTCCAGGGGCAGGAGTTGGACTTTGATGACCTTGAGGGTTCCTTTCCAACTCCGCTTATCCTATGATTCTGTGACAAAAAGTAGCAAGAGTTATAAACAATATTTTTTTTACTACAACTCCTGAAAATCCAAATGCAATACTTTAATTGTTCAGTAACTTGAGATAAAATAACAGAATCATTGAATCATTTTGGTTGGAAAAAGATGTCTAAGACCATCAAGCCCATTAACCCAGTACTGCCAAGTACACCAGAGCTGCTCTATCTTGGTTTTGGAAATCAATGAAAGAAAGATTTAGGATTAGATGAGAGACATCTGCTATCAGCTTCTCTCCAAGTACTATACAATATAAAGAAAGAGGAAGCAAGAAGAGAAACCTGTGCTGTTGTATTTCTGTGTCCAAGTGTCACACACTATTGATTTACTTCCTTGAGGACCGGTAGGAAAACAAACCAAGACAAGCATGAATAAGCAAAATCTATTTATAAATATATTTATACATCGCTTAGGCACAACGTTTGTAGGTATAGACCACTATTCCACCTAAATATTAAGTAGCTATGCTGACAACATGTTGGAGGATGGCAGATGACATTCGCAGCTGCTGTGACAGGGAAGGACTCTTGCCAGAGCTGTCACTGTAACTCAGAGCTGACAGCCAGCTCTGAGTGAGCCAGTCTGCCCTCGCCACCCCAGTGTAAGAGATACTGGGGGAAAGGTTTGACAAGCCCACGCTTCTCCACACAGGAAACACAAACAAATATCCTGTCAGGGAATACACAGCATCTATAATTCATCCCACGGTTTAGGCAATTTTGAGTAAAGGCAATTAGAGTTAGCACATTACATTTATAACAGGTCAATCAGAGACTTTTAAAAACCTCAACCAAACCGCTACAACCAGAAGTAAAACCCTCTCTATGTTTCATCTTGTATGAGTAGTTAGAAGTCCCTGAGTCATCTCTTTTCCTTAGACAAAAACAAGTAGCACAGGTAATAAAGAGCAGAGTATGATAAGATTTGAGATTTTCGGACTGAGAGATGTCATTATGGTGTGATGAACAAGGGAGAAGCAGGCTGATGATCAGCTCTCACAAACTCTTGTCTTCCTGCTTCCAGTTTCTGAACCTGGGAAACCAGCAGAAGAGCTGAGAAAAACCTCCTCAGTTGTTACCAGCTGGCAGAAACCATTTAGGCAAGTTGAGCTATAACAAAAATGAATAGACTCCATTTCAGGCAGGTGACAAAATTAAAACGTCATGACATGATCTTGAAAAAAAAATAATAAAAAATAATAATAAAAAAGAAAAGAAGTTTTAAAATCTCTACAGCTTTCAGAGGTGTTTTTATTTTCAGACTTTTGCTCATGATATGCTACTCTTACCATTTTTTTGTGGCTTTCTGTATAATTTTGAGCTTTGAAAAGAACTCTCTTTAGTGACAGCTGGTATGTCTTTATTCTCATTTACCTTAAGGATCTAACAGAAGAATAAACTTCTTAATAGTGAGATTTAGGAAAAAAAAAAATCTTAAAATCTTTCAAGAAATAAAATATTTTATATTTAGGGTGTAAGATTAGCAATAATGTTAATCTTTTCTAAAACGGCCTTACATCTCTGAAATCTTGAACCAACCTGCTACCAAAAATGCAAATGTCTGGGTGACCTGTAACATTGATATGACTAATTAGCTGCAATCCTCCTGCAGACAAGACAGAAGTAAAGATAATGAGAAGGTCAAGGAGAGTGGCTGAAGAATTGCTACAACTTGTGTTGACTCCACATAGGCAGGGCCATTAGAGACTTTGAGGATGATATGCTTCTCTAACACAATAAATATTCCAGAGTCACTGAGAAGGAACAAGATTCCTGTCATTTTGACTGTTTTTCCATTCCCAGAGTATTAGAATAGTGACTTACAGAAAAGCTGTAAAGCTTATCAACTCCTACTATGGCTGCAAAATCAAAGCCAAAATAGTTCAGCAGATATTTACACACAAGCTGACTACATTTATGCAAGTTCTCTGGTTTTAAATGCATAGGAGAGGTGCCTAGATTTGGTACAGTAGAGTTCTCATTAATGATCACTCATTAATGAACATACTAAAGAAAAAACAGTTTGACTGTTCCAAGTTACAAAAATAATGTAAAAAAATCTAGATTTTATTTCTCATTTTAGAGGTGCCCAAAGTCTCTACACATTCCACTTACATCCTCTTCCATGCCTCACAGAACCACTTGTAACACGGAGATTATTGTTACCTAAATCACAAAGGAATTCCAATGATGACTAAAAAAGAACATCCTGTGACTCCAAAGTGTTCTGATAAAAAGAAAACAAAAGAAATGCAAAACACTCCACACAAAAGTAAGCAATAATTTCTGATGTGTGCAATAATCCCAGCACATGTTAATATCTTACCCTACTTAATAGGTTAGTAATACTTCATGGTTTAACATTAAGAACATATTTAGCTAAACAGTTAATCAAGATTAAAACCATATTTCCAAGTTATTCCCAAATCCTCATCCTCATAAGGTTCTCATTACATGCAGCTGAGTTCACCATCTTTTCAGAGATACCTTCTCTGAGGACTGTTATCAAATATTCATCACAAAGAGGCTTAAACCTGCTCATCTAGGAGCACCAGCTTAGTTCATGTTGGATCATAACAAAGCACAGCTCCCAAGAAAACCTTGTATGGAATATTGATGAGAGCTAGAAAAGGGGACTATCACCACTTGTGCAGCAGAGACAACGAGAAGAGCAGCAGCCATGACATTCAACAGGAACTGGGATTTACCATGGCACCAACTGTAAAGCCTGTAGGCTAAAACAGGTATCACACAGGCCAGAGCCTGTGGTACATCTGCAACAAAACCAGCAAAATATGGTTTTTTATAATGGAAAGAGCTGGAAATGAACCTTTATACCTCACAGAACTACACAAGAGGACTGCTGGAGCCTCTTCTAACAGTCAGGTTCCATGGTTTCAAACAAACCAAATTTTTATAAAAGTAAACATACTCAAACCAAGAAACACAAAACAAAAGAAGAAAATAAACAACCATAAAAAAAGCAATAAACGTTGCAGTTATGCTCAGTGAGAAATTCTTATCTTAAAAAGTCTTTCATTATTGAAAATGGCAACTATTTTAAAGAGAGTCTAGAGATGTTTCTAGTGCCTATCTGTTGAAACTAGGAAGTTTAAATTATATTAAAAACTAGATTTCTTTTTTTCCCTGAAAAATGCTGGGATGTCTTTTGTTTTGTTTTGTTTTTTTGGGTTTTTTTTGTTTGTTTTCTGTTATGGTTTGTTAAAGCTGTTAATTCTTTTTTCTTCTCATTATTCATTTAGTCAAAACTTATTTCAAGCTTCTTTTTTTTTTCTTTTTTAAACAGAACCTTCACAAAACAAAAAGCAACTAGGAACCTCATGGTTATGAGAACTTCATTGGATACTAAGGTTGAAATCACTGCTGTGAATCACACCAAACACTGAAAATGTGGTCCTTGCACTGACTGCTGTGACAACTGCTGGCTGTGTTGTTGTGCAATCCCCCACTATAAAATTAGAACAGGGTTGTTTTGTATTTTTTTTTACATGTAGAAAAAACAACAAATATTCCTCAAAACAATGCCATGAATCTAAGGCCAGCTATATCTTAGATAAATGTCTCAGCCTCTAGGCAAATTCACGCTGGATCTGTGAAACACTCAAATTATTTTTCACAAGTGCTTATTCCAGCAAATTTTCACATACTATAAAATAAATCTCTTCAAAATGAAAAAAGTGAAATGTTTTGCCAGTTCTTAGCATTACTGAGTAAGAGGGCAGAGATATATGTAAATCAGTCATTAGAATAATCATGTCATAGACAATACACTAAACAAGCATATAATTTCCTTGATGATAGTTTGATGGTTACCTATTACTTTTTATAGAATGTTAAATGCAGTGTCCTCCAACTAAACTATTTACAAATATCTGTGAAGCTAATTATCTTTTGATCATTAATCTGGCTTCTCTGCATGTTTATTTGCTTTCAGAGACAGTTATCCACATTAGAACAGCCAAGAATGCGAGATCAGCATGGCATAGTTGTTTTTTCAGATTTTTCCAGGCTTATGGTTATTTCCTGATACCATATGACAGATCTTTAGCACTTCATGCTCTGATATACTAGGAGTATCCAGCTAAAAACCTTGCAAACAATGTTGATTTTGAAGATCAAAGAAATAATAAAGATATTCACAATTTTATTAAGTCTTAAAAATATTCTGATTTCTCTTTAGCTTTGACTTCAATGTTTGGTTTTAAATTTATTTAGCATTCATATTTTTAAATTACTTCACTGAACTGGAAATAATTCAGGGCTTTTTTTTTGTGTGTGTGTGTGTGTGTGTGTGTATGAGAAAAAAGAATAGAGGTGAGATCATTCTTGGGATTTGATATTGATTTGTAGGATTCAACATTGTTTTCTTCCTTAACATCTTCAAAACCTCATATTTTGCACAGAAAAAGAAGAAAACATGATGAAAACAGGAAAAGCATCTTCACTGACTTCTACAGTGTAGATGATCATGGACAGATGAGATAACACCAGCGAAGCTGTGATAGAGAATATTTAAATGTCTAAGAAGTAGGAAATTAATGAATTTTTGTTTTCCTCTGAGGCTTATGACACAAATACATCTAACCAAACTTCCCATTTGAAACCAGCATTTCATTTGCAATCTTGATGAACTATAAGAGTCTATGCAATTGAGCAGTATGTTGTCTATTAATTTAAAATTATTATTTAAAAATGTCCTCCTCAAACTCAGGCTATTACATGTTTCACCTGAAATTACTTTCTGAAAATAAAAAGAAAAAAACACTGTATAATGTTAATAACCAAAACATGGAAGAACAGTGGAATGCTCCTTAGCAAAAGAGTGGATGATAGCTACCACCTTCAGCCAAAAAGCCTTGATTTCCACCCTTCCTGGGAAAACTCTAGGAATTGCCATCTTACCAGTGATCAGTTGATATGAAGGTAAATGAAACCTTGCACAGCAAAAGGCCCTGGCAGATATCTCCTGCCACATCTTTCCAGAGACCACTGATGTTCACCTTGAAACACAAAATGTTTCAACATCAAATCTCCGTTAATATTGACCCAAAATTAAAGATCAACGGTGAAAAACAGTGGCATAAGAGCCACAACACATAAAATCCAGTCCTGTTTGAGTGGGACAGCACCTTTCACATATTCAATTTATATGATTATGATTAGGGCGTGTAGGCTATATACAAATTAAAAGGTCACAGCTATCTCTTTTCATAGTCTTCTTTGTGCACAATTTTATGGATCGAAGCTTTTTTGAGCACACCTGTGGTTTATTCTACAAGGTACCTGAACAAGTTTTTTTAAATAGCACAAGTATCTCACATAAGCTGTGACACTTTTCAGAAGAGTTTCTTAAAGCACACTGTGAAATTGGTATTAAACAATTCCATATGTTTGTCTCCAATTTGTGGCTAATTACAGCTAGTTTTTTTAGCACCTTCTTCTCTGTTATGAACATTTTAGAAAATGACGGAAGAAAAAATCATGGAGTTCAAGAACCTGCATTTGTTAAATATGCAGGTTTTATGAACCTCAAGGCAATCTCAGGCAGTGCTTTAGCATCTTTTTCTCTTTTGTTCTCACTAGCAGCAATGCCAATATGAGACCATCAGGCAGAACACAATAATTCTATCACCATCTTAAAGACTTCTGTGTATATCTAATTACATCAACTCTTCTGTAACAGATTTAACTTGAAAAATACTCTTTTCAATGTAGTATATTTTCAAAAAGTTTTATCGATAAATGCTAAATTTGACCTTACACTTAATTTTAAAAGTATGTCACTTGATTTTGTGTTTCTTTTCAATGGATTCCACAAATAGTTTTATGTGTTCCTCTCAGATAAACTTCTTTTAATTTATATTGTCTCTCTATAAGGTTTAGAGACATTCACAAATACTCTAATAACATTAGGATTTAAAAATGTCCTGTATCAAACCATCATCAGAGGCTAGAAAATGTTCTATTGCTACTGACATATCACGAAACTGATAAAGTCAATTAATGATTGCACTTTATTTGTGAAAATCATTAGGAACAGAATTTCCCTCTAGTGATGAATGTTTTTTTAGTTCAAAACATCTTTTTTGCTAGTGGGAAAAGTTCAAAATTCTGATGGTTTGAAAAAAAAATAAGCAGAAGTGATAAACACTAATGTGTTCCAACTTAAATTCCTCCAAAAAAGATATCTTTAAAATACTATGAAACCATAATACAGCATATTTTGGAAAATTATACTTTACAGTACACAACAAGGCAAAATTGTGAAATATCCCTGCAACATAAGAATTGCATGTTTCAACAGGATCATTTCCTTCCCTGGCAGAATTATGGAGCACACAGCAGGAGCCAAATGCAGCATTATCTGTGATCATTGTAATGGGAAGTGTTGATAGAAGTTGCAATTGTTCCTTCTACTCCATCCCTCTTCTACCCTTGTTAAAAAGTGTGACAAACGAGAAGCCCAGGCTTTCTGATGAAGAGGTAATGACGGCTACATTCAGATGAAAATTTATGATCCTACCTCTGGTTTTCCCTTAAACAGACATCTTTAATGTATTCTTCCTCCTGAGCATCCCACTGCCACCTAATCTGTAGTCTTAACAGTCTAAACAAGCAACTGCTTTATTAATATTAACAAGACATTTCAATATTTATAACACATAGCAAGACTAAGGGGAAGTGAAATGATGGGCAGCTCAGCATTCAGATGCTAAATCTAAGTGACTGAGAAAGCACATTACAAATGAGTACAGATGGATGTCAAAGAAATCCAGAAGAGAGAGGCAGAAGGAATGTCTTTTGACTATGCTACAGAGAATCCTGCTTTCTAGATGTGCTCAGCTCTGCTCTGGCTTTTGGTGAGAAGTGCATTTCAATTGTACTTTTATTATACATACTTGTATAATTTTAATTTTGTAGTGAGACCTTGACAGGCAAGAATTTATAGCACTTTACAGGTATTATCAGCAAATGTCACTAGTCTGGAACTACACTTTCCTATTCAGGTATTCTAATGCTCCATAGAGATCTGGGAGTCAAAGTAGATCAAAACCCAATGCCAGCTTTCTTTAGATAAACACAATCATCTACATTGTCACCTAATCACCCTGAAGTGTCTTGCATTAATAAAATAAACTGATTTTTCAAGTTTCACAGTGTAAGTCCACCTTTCCAAGGTCACCCCAATAACACTGAACAAGTCTCACAGGACATGATGAGCATTTCAACCTTTAAGTAGATGGCTGAATTCCATTCACCAGATATGTGATGGAAACCATTCACTATAACACGGACCCAACAAGATTCCTGTATTGCACAGGGAGAATACTGAGGCTGCTTTACTCACCGTCTACATGAAGTTCAGTCTCTTTCATCCAGGACTCTCAGCTCATTCTGACCCAAAGTCCAGACATTGCATCCTGTGTGTCAGGCAGTTAGATATGGCTTAAAGTCCAGCAGCCTGGTGCCAGCTCCTACAGCCAAAGGCTGGAGCCCAAGTGTCCAAACCCACAGTGCCTCCTTTTCCTCTCACCTTCCCAGAGGACACAGCATGAGGAGTTATGACAACCGAGTCAGGGGTGTCCTCACCATTTTTAAGCTATGGAGAAAGTGAACAACAGGAAATTTAGGTAGCCCACCTTCACAGCTGCTTGGAAATAAATTCCTTAGGTTATATATTCCCTGTTTATGTTAAATTTTGTCTTAAACTTGCAAAGAAAGTCTTTGTTTCTTCTCTTAACTTTCCACATCACTTTGAAGATCCTCGCTTTGAGGTGGATCCCACCATAAAGGAAGCCACTCTTTCTATCTCTTTATTTAATTTCTAGTAATGTTACTTGTCTAATGCATGAAGAAAGAGTCTGCCCTCTCTCTCTTTTTTTTTTTTTTTTAAGTCATAGGTACTTTCCCAAAAAGAAAAGACTTTCATACATTCTTAGGTTGGTTGTTGGGGTTTTTTTGTTATCTTTTGAGGAGGATGTAAGCATATCCTTTTTTCAGATAAATCAATTAATTCTTCTGCTATATAAAGAAATAGGTAGCATTCTCTCAGGTTTTGAGTGTGCAGCTTCTTTTTTTTCAACATCTAACACATCTCTGGAACTGGATTTCTTTCTATTTTGTGGAAGATTTTGATACTGCAGAAAAAGGAAACTAATTATGTTCAGTTTAGCATGTTAGTTTTCAGCACAAAACCAATCATTACAAGAACAAAATGAGAAATACACTGAATAAGCTACAAATGGAAAGTGAATTACATCTTTGGGGAGTACCTGCAGGTACACAGCCAAACTACTGTGCCTAAACCTGCTATTTTACTAGGACAACTTTTATTTGTTTAATTTTATTATTTTACAGTTTTCATGTACCACTTAAGCAACTCTAATTGCAGCATGTTTCTGAACCTCTTGCTCTTAGATCAGAGAGAACAAGTAGATACTGACAAAAGCTCCTCTGCTCAAAGCTGTTCTGCTTCAGAGGACACGAATCCACATTCGGGGAATCCTGAACTTGAGTTAGCAGGATCAATATTTCAGCCAGTATCAAGTGTGCCTACAGAGATTCGGAACCAAAGCTTCCTCACATCCTTGCAGTCAGACACTCGGGAAAGGAGCTTATTCCGCTGTGCAGGCATGCCTCTTGTCTCACAGACTTTTTTCTTTTTTTCGGTTTTTTGTCCTTCAGCTGTTTTGCCAAAGACATTCATCACCAAACCTGCCTGTACATTGTTACTTACTATAATTTCCTTCCTTGCTAAGGGCTAATTATATATCAGTTTCTGCTATCTTAATGTAGGAAGTATAACCACTTGCAATACCTTGATGACTGTTCTAAGCTAATTTTGGAGGTGCATATAGTAATTATTTTTTTTTACAAAATTATGTCAGCTATATAAAAAAATTAACCTGAGGAGAAAGTGGATGGCTCGGAAATGGCAATAGGCTACAGAACTTCACATACCTAATTAACTGGTTTGAATCTAGTGAAACTAGATTAAAGCTAACACGCATGTGAAGACTATTATAACCAAAATGTTTCTTTCCCCAGCATCCAACTATTTCTCTTCACTCAGACGTGTCCCATGTACCCATATCCACGGCCAGCTTCTATCCTGCACTAGTTGTTTCACTCCCTTGTGGACAGTGCACAGGTCACCTTTTGGAAGGCTGACAGAGACTTGTCAGGTGGATATTTACTGCTTTTTCCTGCAAGAGTTTAGAGGGTGGTAGCAGGACATGGCAAAGTCTACACATGATGTAGACCAATTTCCCAGGGTGGAAGGTGTTCCTACAGATAACCACAGCTTAGCATTTTTCATCCCAAGGCTCACAGAAAACCTGTTTCCCCTGTGCCACCCCACGTTAAAATGTCAGACATGACCTGACAAGAAGAGCAGGTTGCCCACAATAAATTAGGAAGTAGTGCTGCCAGTGGGAGAGTAATGACTAGGAAACGTTGCCACAGCAGGGCAACATTCTGGACTAGGGTTAGAGTAAAATATCCTGTAACAACCCATGAGTCTTTTTTCCTGGCAGTTAAGAGACAAATGACCAAAATTTGACTCTAGAGCAACAGCTTCTAAAGAAGTGAAACATTTATCGATCTTGGCTAGAGTTTAAAATAAGAAAGAAACAAGTATTTGGGAGTTGCAATGCTGGATAATTGCTTGCTAAATTATGCTAATAAAAAAAAAAATCTATCCTCTAGCTCTTGCTTTCTTTCACAGCCCATTCACAAAATGGACAGAGCAGTACTGGTACGAAGAATGAATTTTTTGCACTAGAGCTATTTTTATCATAGCTTTGGCGTAGACGAATATCTTCAGCTTCAAAACTACCATTTTGCCTTCTTTTGCAAACAGCAGATCAAGTGGGATTGCTTTTAACAATGCTTATTTGTATTGCAAAATGAGGCTTTTATTACTTCCAGTAAAATAAACTGAATCAGCTATTCTGCAAAATTTTCTGTAGCACATTTATTTTTTCTAAAGAGAGAGATATTCAAATCTCATTTTAGAAAACCCAGCCATGTACTGTAAACCCAAACTTGTTTGAGAGAGAAGTTAAAGGTCAGTTCTCAGTAATTGTTTAGGGAAGGATTAGAATCATGTTAAAAAGCCTAGTTTACTGCTTTCCTGATAATGTTGTTTTCAGCTCCAAGCATCATTTTGAATGAACTGCCTTGTCATTGGCACAGAACATAATTATCCCAGGCCCACCCAAAGAACTGAGCTTGAGCCAGCAGGGACAGCTGAGCTCAAAATTAAACAAATGGTGTGTTGAAACTGAAGATATTGTACCATGTTTCCAGTATGATCTTATTGAATTTTTAGCCACTTTTAAACACTCTAGATGGTGTCATGTGCCACTGACCTACAAGCAGTGTGTAGGAAGGGCAAAACTGAACACTCTTAGCCAGTTAACAGCATGAACAAGACTTTTACACAAGTCTCACTCAGAGGGGCCAATTGAAGGTACTACCTATAGTCAATATCCTCCATGCCATCAGAGTGGAGAACAAGCCTGCAGATTATCTAGATGATGGCTTTTTAAGAAAGCTCATGGTCAACAGCAACAAGTGAACCAAAGTAAAAATACAGTACTAAAAAAAATTAACAGCATAAAAAATATTGTGTCATTATGTAACTTGCTTTTTATGGAAAACTTTGTCCTGGCCTCATGCAATGTCAGAACTGAGTGTGTACAGAAGCAGAATAAACCAGTACGTCCAACTCTAATGACTCCTTAGACTGATCCCAGTTTTAAAAGAAGTGATTTTTTTTTTTTTTTTTTTTTTTTTAGTTTTGGTTTTTAGCTAACTCATTGTCAAGATAACATCCTTTATTAAGGAATCATTTAAAATTGAGTCATCAGGAGGTTTAATTTAGAAACTCATCAAAAGTCAAGCCTGAACATGAAAACTAGATTCACAAATCCAACACTTAGCATTTGCAGAGACAATATTTCTTTTCCATTAAAGTTAATTATTTGTATGCAAGAAGTCTTTTCAAGGCTCAAAGGAAGTATTAAACCCAGTAATCAACATGTCCTTGAAATTTATCTTTTAGACAGTCAACTGCAAACAACATATGCTTATGTCATACAAATTCAAAGAGAGTCTCTAAAGTCCCAACACACTGGAGATACTGGAAGATACACACATCTTTTTCACTGAATTGTATCTTTCAGTTCACTCACCTCCACATATCCTAGAAGATAACATGTAATTTAAAGTATACTGTTGCCCAGTCAGCATGGTGAAAAAGAATGTTTAATATTTAGGTTATTTGACATGATCAGAGAGGCTGCAAGACTACTATCTGCAATAGATATGAAAGACCATCTGTGCTTTGAATTTGACAAATTTTTCATTAAAACATAAAATAATATTAAGATTTTAGGCATGTTAAATGATTGCTTTATGGAGGGCCTAGTCAGGAAATAAAGGAAGAAACTTCTAACCAGGTCGTGACTAGTAGCAAGTTGTGGCTCAAGAGCTGTGATTAAAGAGCTGCCCTGCAAAACTCAAGCAGACAAAAACATGCTTGGACATTCATAAGAACAAATGGATTTACAATGTCTTCTATTGCTCATTACCACAAAATATGTAAAGAAGAATAACAAAGAATAAGGAAGTTGTTAAAATCTGTGAAGGACAGTCAAAAGAATAAATTACTGCAGTAGGCTCAAAATTATTTAAAACCATATTAGGAGCATAAATCAGGTACACCAATTCTAAAACAAAATTATGAAGTTGAGAAAATCTAATTAAATATAAGAAGGTAGGAGAAGGTAGTAAAAATCCATAAGTCTGCTTTCAGATAGTGAAGATATGTGCAAATCAGGAAGATAGAAAAGTTCTTAATCTTAGCAGGTTTTAGCAGGCCAAACATGAGCTTGAAAAACAATTTTCAAAGAACTAAAACCAGATAATACAGATTAAAATATTTTAAAATTTTCAAACACGTAGAAAGAAGGATGCCTGTAAAAAGACCACAGAAAAAGTAGAACATTTAAGTGTAACAGGAGTATGCTAAAGCTATTTTTTTTTTAATCTATGCATCCATTTAGATGACCGTTCTGAAAAACCTTCCTTTGCAAGGTAAATATCAGTGATCATGCCAAGCTGAAATAATGGTAGAGGAACTCATTAAGTTGACAAAATTATTTTTCAGTAACAGATGGCATAGAATTCAAGAGGAAATCAAGGGTTAAACAGCTGATCTCTTGCTCATAATAAAGAATTGGATTAGTGAAATTCAGAATAAAATACATTGTGGAGGTTCAATACAGCTCTTCCAAATTATAGTGTTCTTCTGAAGAAATGATCAAGTATACTGATAAAGCAGATTTGTATCTCATCCCCTTGGAATGCCAAAACATGTCTCACAGGTTCAAAACTGAACACTTCTAGGCATAGGATGATGGCAATGTCCTCACACAGCTGGAAAACAGAAACTTAAAGAAAAGTGACTAGATTTTACAGAGCCAGAAGTGTCAAGTGGGGAGTTATGAGTTATATTCATAAATTGATACAGAAACCTGGATGAACAATGAAGGATGTAGTGGGTTGATGATCCTGACATATTCACAGTAGCAAAAACAATGATGGCTTTCAACAAATAGAGAAACTTAGAAGATTCTGCTTTGGGCCAATAAAATTCATCTTAAATAAATAAAAAGCTATTTGTCAATGGAAAAAAAATCAACTCTACAAATACATTTAAAAGCTCTGCATAATCAGGTGCATCAATCAAATGATCAATGGAAATTAAAAAAAAAAAAGTTTGTGAATAATTAGATAACAGAAAATAAGCCAGATTTCATTATGACTGTGTAGAAAACTATGCTGTACCTTCCTGTTAAATGCCCTAAGTTCTCACATCAAAAAGGGCACACTGAAAATGAGAAGTTTTACAGGAGAATGGCAGTGATTATCAAGGTAAGAAATGTTTTGGTACAAGAAGTGACAAAACAGACTAGGACCCTTCAGCCTGAAAAAGGCATGGCAGGGTGAGGGGTAAGGGGCACAAATGCACACAGCTACGAGCAGAACATGCAGAGCAAGTAATGACCTTGCTCTCACCCCAGGAAGAGCTGCAGTGCGTAAAAACTGGTGTACAGTTAAAGGAAAAGTACAATCCTTTGAAGGTGATAAATGCAAAGTATTACTACTCTCTAGAAAAGCCTCTGACCAGAGGCCATGGAATTTTGGGACTGCATTCCAGGGAATGTCACTACACTTTGCCATATTCTGGAGATCCTCTGTTGGCCTTTGTCAGACAGAAGACTGTCAGACATGGTCTGAACTGATTTGGTCTCTGTCATGTCACTCATGTAACTCTGAGACCATTCTCTACTTCCAAACTGAATGCAATCTTTGACTGTAGCCTCCATGAGTGTGGGTTTTCTTCTTTGTACATTTAATGTACTCAGAAAAAAGACAGCACTAGATATATTTGACTAAGTACATAAGAAACGGCTGGAACAATATTTCATGTCAGTTTGCACAATGAGCAAAATGTATTTAATAAAAATCTCTGTCTTTTCTTTCTAATCATTCAAGTATTGCCCAATCACTTCAAAAGAGCTGATAGCATCAGGCAGATTTCCAGCTGTGCCTTATCTGAAACCAGGAAATAATGTATAAGCTTGCTCATGGAATAATGAACAAGCAATTAACAGAATCAAGACAGTTTCGAAATGGATCCTGTCTCTCTTCACGTATCAGTGGTGCACTTAAAAAAATCTGTAGTTATTTTCATCTACCCTCCAGTTTCTCTAGGGCTGGCTTTTAGTCCATTGGTTCAGCATTATGGTGCTCATGACAGGGTGAGGTGAGCTCTCAAAACTGTGGGAGCTGATAAAATTCACAGTAAACAGGAATGTTCAGGTTATCCACTCTGAAACATCTGCATCACATTGTTTTGTACTTGTGAACAAAAACTCTTAACAGATGCTCCCATATATACGAATGCTTCTGTAGAGGCAGTTAAAACTGCTTAAAAAGGCTATCATAATCCACTAGCTATAAGGGAAAATGGAAAATAAAAGTTTTAATAGATGGTTCTTAAGATACTCTTCAATGTATTGGCTCAAAAAAAAAATCCTAAGAATCTTTTATTAGATTTTTTTATATAGCAATTATCATGCAATGATGGCAAAAATTACTGAAGAAATTAATTTAAAAGTAATTATTTTAAGTATTATACAACTATATTTCTACAGGTAGAAAAGATATATTACAAATAATGAAGAAAGCACACAACCTTGGGAACTCAGCTCACAGTAACTTAGAAGCTAACTCTATCATCTCTGATTTCTCCTCTTCCTCTCAATTGTACAATTCTATTCTTAAATCTCTCAGAATTTAAGAAGAAAATGGACCAAAAAAGAAGATTTAAAAGAGTTCTGTCTTCGAAATATCAAACTTCATTTTTGAGATGAAACCCTGTAAGGTTAAGGAACAAAACAACTAATTTAGCCAGGAGACTGTATCATTTACCTTGGGGTAACTGCTGATTCTGCCTGTTCTCATGGGATTTAGGAGGTGTGCTGGAGGTCTCACAGAAGGAAAAAAACCCAACAGGATCACTGTATGAAATAATTCTGAAAACACTGGGTTTTTTTTCTCTAATTTCATCACAGCTTGTTTCTGTTACTGTTGCATTTTATGCTTTCACAACATTTTAGTTGATTTGACCCTTTTGATGCCATACCACATTGCAATAAAAAGAGATGCATTTCTCGGTGAGGAAATGACAAAGCTGTGGCAGCTCCACATACCAGTTGTTAAAATAGAGTTGATGAAACATTCCGTTTGTTGTTTGGTAGCTTAGCTACTTCATCAAGCATTCTGCTTATTTCCCTTCATTACTGGAATTATGCCTTTCAGCTACGGAGACCAAGAACATTAATATATGATTTAGGCAACAAGAATATTAAAAGTGTGTGTGAATGAAATACTGACTAGGCGAAAAAGAAAATGGGACAATGCTAAGCATCCTCATTCTCCTGGTGCATCTTACGGATCTTACACGCTGTTTTAAGGACACATGTTCAAAACAAAGAATAAGGCCCAATTTTTTTTTTTTCATATTATCAGAAGATATACATAGCCTTTCCACCTGGAAAATAAGGAAATAAAAGAAAATTCTGCATTTTTCAGTCTCCTGAATGATACAAAGAATAACATTTTATTTTAGAATTCCTTGATGTTTAGTTTCTATCACACACAAGTTTAACCATTACATTTTGGGGCTTTTTCTGACTTGTTGACTGCAACACCCCTGAACCTAAAGGAAAACAAACCCTCCCCCCGACATACACACCCCAAAAGCAACAAACACTCACATTTCAGAACATCTGGGGGTATCATTCCATGATGAACACAAAGAAGACCATATGTCTGAATAGACAGGTACATAATGAACATTATTAATATAGGATTGAACTATAAGAACAAAAAAACTTAATGTGACTTAACCCTTCCATCCCAAGCAATCTGATGAAAACCACTTTTCAAACTGAAAGTCAAAGCATTTTTTTTAAGCTCTGAATGGATAGTTTCACTTTTTCTGAGTATTTTTATTTTTTTATTTCTAAAAGAGAAAGAGTAAATTAAGTGATTTCTATCTCATTGAATTTTGCATTTTATGTTAAGAAACCAATCTCAACACTGCCAATTTGTAACTTCAAAAATTCCTAAGCATTCAAATTTTCAAAGCATGGATTAGTAAAATGAATCAGAATTCTCATCACTGCTCCTGCTAAAGGTAATGCTAAACAAAACTCCCATGATCCTTAATGAGATAAAATTAGGTCAAAGCTGAGAGATTCCATTCCTGTGAAGAAACAAAACACCACCAATATTTTTGCTATAAATCCAAAGCTGATAAAAAAATCTGCCATGCTTGTCCTGGTATGCTCAGGCATAGAAAAGAGAACATGGTTGGGCCAGGGAAAACACCACTTTTTCTATAAGCAGCAGGGAACAATTGTGGAATGATGATGCTCCAAGGAAAGCACAGATCCTCCTATCATTTCAGACCTTGAAGAAAGAAAAAGATACAAGTCTGGCAAAGTGACAAAATACATGGGACATGTAGATTTTAAAGTTTTTTGTCAGCTATTCCATGTGTGCAGTTATGATCAGATGGAGAACACAATGCTAAAACCTGATGAGTGAAGATGCGCTTTAATTAGGGTTAAAAAATTGAGATGGTCTGGCAAGTAGACAATATTACAAGAGCATCAATTTTATGGTTTAATGGATTGCTGTTGCACCCAGGAGGCTGTCCTTGCCCTAAATAGCAGGCTCCAACAAATAATTTATATATATATTTATACACACACACACACACACAAAAACACATGTTCCTGTATGTATTAAAATGTAAATGATTTATTTTTTCCTTCTAAATAATAACAGAATTTTCTCTAGCTAGTGTTAGCTCTGAGTTTCTTGCAGGCTTCATGACAGAAATATGCCTGGAAAACTGATTTAGATAACTTAATTCTTTAAGCTTTACATCTCTTTAAGAAACATCATGAACAAACCTGGAATAGAGATTTACAGTGTTACAGAAAACAGAGAGGAAGTTGTGGATGAGGAAATATAGCATAAGTCAGATAAGCAGGGAATGTCATAGCTGTGAATGACCTTAAAAATAAGGAAAAGTGGTCTGAATTGAAACTGCTATGAATTGGAATCCAAAAAATGGATTTGAGGAATGCAGATATTATTGAAGAGGTAATAAAAGTAAATGAGATTAGTACTGAAAGTTGTAGTGCTATGGTTTTGATTGACAGGTAAGGCTGGTGCTATTCCATCACGATGAGAAAAAATATAGAATTAGGAAGGGTACAGGAGAAAATTAAATTCTGGATGGATAGACAGACTTTAGGAAACCAGATGCTATAGAGGTTATAGGGCGGGGGGAAGAAAGCCTGAAAGGATGAGGATAAATTGGTTCTGGAAATATAATTTTCAGATTACTACATAGCTTGGAAATGTATCCAGTAATCAGACTTAGTGTTACAAAGATAGATCACTCAAGTAAGTCTTACTGTGTTGTTGTATCTTCCTTGATTTTCTGGGAAGCAGTGGTCTAAAATTCATCCCAGAATAAATATCCTTCTTTCAAATTGCACCTGGATATCCTAAGAAACAAAGCTTATTCACAGGCTTGCTGCCTACCTTCCCTCTGAAAACCTTTCCAATAAATTACCTAAATCCAACTATGTAAGTCTGGTTGGATCAGAAACATTAAGTCTGCGAAAATCAGCTTCTGAGTAGGAAAAGAATTTGTATCCCTGCAGAATGAGCAACTGTTTGAGTTCTCATTCATCAGCTGGTCAACCAAACAGCCATACATATTCATTTCAATAAATTAACTGAGTAGCAGCCTGAGGGAAGTCACAAAGTGCTTTTCTATCCATCTGGGGATTTGGACACCCGAGAAGGTCAAGGTACAGTGGAAGAACATAGGGAGTAGAGGAAAAGAGGAAAAGAAAAAGGAGCAAGAAAAAAAGCATGTATGAGATACAAACCCTTAGAGAATCATGAGTTGCAATGCTCACAAAAAAGCTTTCTTTAGAAGATTCGCCCTTTGAGGTGTGTACAAAAGAGAAAACAAAAAAAATATCTGTTATTCTCTTTATCTGTTTTTCATTCTCCAATGTTGATGACTTAGATCAATTACAGATACATCAGAGTTCAGGTTTACTCACTCTGCATCCAGCACATTTGTATTGTTCACTCCCACTGCTTAAAGTTTCCCTTTGCCTTGAATGTTTCATGAACTGTATGAGACAAGATTCCAGTGAAGATACCTACGGTAGGTGTAGACTAAGAATTCCAGACCCCTCATGCTCATGGAGAACATGTGTAGAAGGCAGGTCCTGTCCCACCATCCTCATTCACCAAACACCCCATTGTTTTGTCACCTATTCAAGTAGATTGGTAGTAGTGAATGGTTCTCAGGCATGAATGAGGGCAAAATCTTAGAAGCTAAGAAAAGGTGTTATTCTCTGAGCTGGGGTGGTACTGCCAAAATACCCAGATGTGCTGATTAAACTCTTCTGTCATAGACCTTTGTAAAGTTCAGGAATCCAACCAGTAAAGCAAATTTTGGCAAACATTACATTGTACAGAGACTAAAAGAGCTTCAAGTTCCTGTTTGTGAAAGAGGAACTGCAAAATCCATACAACTCCACCTAATTGTTTTTTAATTAAAAAAAAAAAATAAAATACAACCTTTATAACAAATTGAGTTTTAATTTACTTGTAACATTAATTGATGTTGCTTGGTAACAGTTTACATACAAAATATGTACAGTATCACACAATTGTATGCCCAATCCTCAGTACGTACATTATTCAGTGACTAGGAGCAAAATCCACTGCAGAGCAATGAATTAACAATCCAAAGATAAGGAATCAATGCAGTTGAAATGACTGAGAACATACTTAATGATATTGTCATGATCCAGATCTGGTATTTGGAGAAACAGAAAAATTCTATAAATTCCTTGATGGAGTATAAGACATTTGCAGGTCAATAAATGGTGAGTGCCCTTCCACTTCAGTTGAGCAAATACTTCTTTGTAGTTAGAAACAAAGACTGGCTTTGTGGAATGAACTTTGCTTCAGTTCAACAGCTGCGTATTTACCCTGAAACAAGCATTCTTCATCCTCATTGATTTTATTGAGACTTGGCAAAATAAGCTCTGATTTATATTTAGATTCTAATGCAGGTAACCAGATATTGTTGTTACTGTGGCTGGAATTCACAAAGGTTCTTTTGTGTTCCCAAAATTTCCTCCCATACTATGTACTAACACAGCAGTCAGCTTGCTGTTTTGGAGGTCTTGGTGTTGGGGAGAGTATTTATAGGTAGGAGAAAGGTAGTGAAGATAAGGCTGGAATTCTTTTAGCCCCCATGTGTTACACATTTTTGGAGGTGTTATAAGGGGGTGGGATTAACATTCACATCACTGCAGGTTTCAGGAATCAGATAACATCTTTGCAGGATTTATGACGCCTCTTGGGCTTCCCAGCTATCGTGTAAAATTTTTATGCAGATACGACCTGTATCAATCTTGAACGAATAAAGTAAACTTATTTCCTATTCTAGGTAAGGGATCTGCCTCAACAATGTTCCTCCATTTTCTGGCAATTTACTTGCTCAATATTTATATTATCCCTGTTTTACTATTTCAATTGGGCTGTAGAACAAGTCTGTTTCCTCTACACAGTCACTTTTCAAGAATACTTCACATTTCACAATTTTGGTGTTCATCTCTTAGTGGATGAAGCTGCAGTTTCCATCCTAAGCTAACTCTGCAGCCATTCTTAAATACAACTGATTCTGAAATACATTCCCAGTCATTAAACTGGAGCTGAGGGAAAAAAATACTCTATAGTCAGATCATGCTATAAACAAGGACTTGAGGGCTGGGATTTTTGGAAAGATTTTAGTAGCTTCTAAACCACAGAAAACAAATTAGTTTCCACAGGTTACATCTTCTTGTGTCTGACTTTTATGAGATGATGATGTGATGATGCCCAGTGATATGACTTCATAGTTTCTGGCTGACACCTAGATTTGCAAGGTCGTGAGCTAAGATTTAGTCAGTGTCAGCTGTAGCTGATAATAGTGAAAATGTATGTGCTAGCAGTTCTGAGAAAGATATGGTGCCTTGCCATAAAAGCTGCTGCCTTGGTATACATTTGAAGTTATGTGGAACTATCACCAAACTAAAATGTAGTGCTCCCTTCCTTTCCTTTCCCTGCTGTCCCATTCTCTTCATCCATGTGGTGTACCAGTCTCACCTCACTCTGGTGCCTTCTTGTGCTAACAAGAACACCGAGTAAACAGGGGTAAATATTTTGATGACTGAAACCCAAATTCAGAGGCTCAGGGTCTGGTGCAATCAAACCCTTGCTCTGGGAGAATGGCTCACATTTGATCTTCACCTTGCCCCAAGGGTGTGCAGGATGGCAAAAAAGAACTTTTTTTGTCTATAAAACAGCTTAACTGCTCTGAAATGTTTGTTGTTACATTGTTAAATATTTCATTATTGTAGCCAAACTGAAGTTATTTTGTTGAAATTTTAATGGTTCCTGATTTTGCCTGGTCTGGACAGCAATTCACATTTATTTAAATCCACCATTTATGACATGAAAATGGCTGTTAAAATTTTTATCCAGAGTGCAGAATTTTGCCACTCACAAAATCAGTGTTTTTTTCAACTTTTTTTTTTTAGTCTGTGGTTCAATATATTCTAGAGTTTTTTCAACCAAAGGACCCATTTAGTACTATAAACAGGCTTATGTATACAATGTTATACAAATACTTAATTCACTGAATTAATCCCCAGAGTTATTCAACATTTCAGCTTCAAAATTCCATGTATTGGAAGGCATTGCAGCTTGAACCCATCTCACACTGTTGTTACTTTGGATTTGTATCCTCCTCCTCGTATGCTGCATAGATTTAATGCAAGATTTCTCAGTTACAAACAACAGACTAAACAAGAGTCTTTTGAGATAAAGAATCCACATTTTACTGTCTAAGATAATTTAGTTGCAAGGATTCACTGATGTTACAGAATGAGACCAAGAGCAGAATTTGTCCTTTTGTTTAAGAACTTTTAAAAGCTAAAACTCTTTGTGATTTTAATCAAAGAGCAAAAGTATTAATGAAGGTCTTACCCATTTTATTTTTGTAAGGAACTTGGGCTTTAAGTCTTAAGTGTCTGAAACTACAAAAGCTTTATGGAAATTGGACTACTGTGAAAAAAACTTGATGAAAAGAGCTTTTGGGGGCTTTGTATGGTTTTTTTTTTTTTCCTTTTTTCCCCTTTCCCCAAAAAAGTGTCTACTGATTAAGAGTTTTCTGAAAATTTAACAGTTTAATCTTAGCTTATAAGGTGAAAATTAGTATTAGGCTCCAAGGGTCAGCTTCCATATCCAGTTATATCAGTTAGCCCCTGTTGAAATCAGAGATTGCTCATATCCCATCTAAAACTAAAAAGAAGTTAGACTTGTACAAGGGGGTTCAAAAGATGGGCATAACACAATAGATAGAGGACAGGAAACAATTTGTTTTCTATCCAGAGGATAGAAAACAATTAAAAAAAAAAAATAAGCTAAGTGGACTTACCCATTAATGAATAAAACTCTATACTCAGAGATGGAAATGTGAAGGCTGATGTCATACCACTATATCCTCCTATCTCTGCACTCAAAACCAGAAATTACCCAGAAACACCTACCCATTCCTTTCTTAAAGAGCTGCATGATTGCAACTATGGCAAAATAAACCACAGACTTAAATCCACCAGGAAATGTAAATAATTAATTCTTCCTAAGTGCATGACCAACACGGCCATTTTGGGAAGGGACAGGAAGTGAAGAAAAAGAGAAATGGAGGAATTATATTTGTTTGCCCAATTCGTTAATTCTGTTCCCCAAAGGCACTTTACTACTTTTTAATTGCAATTAAAGACACACCTATGCTGGCATGTCCTACAACCGTTACTTTCAATGTTTCCAAATTTCCCTTTTCTGTAAATTTCTACTTTTTATGAAGACAGGATGACATAGGAGCGTCAATTTTGGTTGTTCCATGGAGACAAGGGTTTAGACTTCAAATTGAAACCTTACTTTAGTCTTAACTGATGAAAACTGTATGGCTGCCTGTGGGTTTTTGTAGAGAATTCCTTTCTGTTACAATTTTAAAAGTTTAAAACCCAAGTGAATCAATCCTTATTCTCAATAAAATGGCAATGGACAACTGAAAAGATCTCACAGAGTAGCACCTACATATTTTTTAACCTATTTATATTACATACATTGTGGTGAAAGCCACATCCATACACCAAATAGCAACTTCAGAGGTTTAGAAATATCCTACAACTCCTGCTGCCACAGCCATTAACAAACAGCCTTGAAGGAGGATTGTGAAAATAAATATTTATATTAGTAAGGACTAATGTTTACATTAGTAGGTAGAAAAGACAAAAAGGGTAAAATTCAGTTTTTTACGATTCATTTTATTGTATCCCCCTTTTTTTTTTTTTTTTTTTACCTGTTGTTTCCAATGACAACTAACCATGCTGGACTATCCTGGATAATCTCCACCTCATGAAACTGGGACATCAGAACAAAATTACTTTGTTTCTGAAATATGACATTTTTATGTAAAACAGAAGTGTTTCACTGTTAGTAGTAAAATATATTTGCAAATACTTCTATTAGTTAATTTGTTTTAAAAATACCAGTGATGAGTAACTTGTTTTATATCCCTTGTTTCAAAAGTAATCAGTGTCACAGAGGCAAAATCTTTTTTTTTTCCTCTCTCACCCTTTCACTTTTTTGTTCACTACAATAATGACAGATACACATAGGGGTGATTTGTAATTAAATTAAAATCAGCAATAAAAGGTGTGCAAAATGCATTTGCTCCAAAACAATAAACAAGCACATGATTAATTGCTTGCAATATGCCTACCTTTGATGTGTGAAAATAAAGATGATGCAGCACCTGATCACCTTTGAATCAATTCAACATCCACCCGGTAGAAAAGCACATCATTTACTGCCAATTTAGACAAGTTCCATGAAAGAATTTCCAAGACCTCTGGTGGAAAGGCATCTGAACAGAAAAAAAATTATATCCATTTATTTCTTCCCCCTCTACAACAATGACTTAGACCAATTTCCACTGAATGAAAATATCCCCCAAATGTCTATAATTCAAACAATGTGGTAGAGCAAAATGTAGAATTCATAACTACTCATTTTTAGACACCCTGATAACAGAGAAATATAATCACCCCTGGCACAGTATATGTCTTTTGTCATAATTTGCCATAATTTCCTATGTATTCACAGAATTATACTCACACAAACCACAAAGAAATAAAATATAGAAGAGCTCCCCAGCAGTGGCATCTAATTTCATTGACATTGTGTTTTGAATCTCTGAGCACTCTCTTGAATTGCACTGTAGCACAGAAAGACTTATTAAACACACCAAGTACACAATTATGTGCACAATGAAAATAAAAAGGAAAATATGTGGTAATAACAAATACCATTCCTCCTATATGCAAAATTCTATTACTCTGCTTGTAAGTTCAAAAGTGTAAGAGAGTTCACCCTGCTTACTTTCTTTGGGTGTCTGTAATATTTACAGAGGAAACTTGGTTTACTGTTAATTTTCTCTGTTTTACTGGAGAAGCAGTTCAATTTCAGTGGTGAGTGATGATAATACAGATCATCTGAAAGCTTGTTTAGGTTTAAGACTTTACGGTATTCATCTAAAATGCATTGCTGTCAAAGCAATAGTTTACACTGGATTTCAGCAAGGTTGCAAGTCAAAATCTATATTCAATAGATTTGTGGAAATATTTTTTTCCCACACAAACCTTGTAAATATGTCTGGAATGACAGAAACTTGGTATTTTGAGATGTGAACAACTGAATGTGGAGCAGTGTAACAGTGCAATTCACAGTAAATTGAATAAACTAGGTTTTCTAGCAGTGCTAAAATATTTACAGCCCATCCCCACATGCATCTATAATCTCTCTTTACATCTCCCACACAGATGTCACCCTTTTGTAACTGGATGTAGAGAATAAAGAAGGGGAAGACAAGTCACTAGCTTCTAATTTTTTTTTCTTCTAGTAGCTGTGGGGTATTAAGAGTTTAATAACGAAAAGCTAAGTGTGCAAATGTTCATATAATAGGATTTCACCTTCAAGCCTTCATAATGTCACGTGATTAATGAATTATCTGTATTTGTAGCTTTTCACTAATTCAGGGGAAAAAAAAGTACATTTGTATAAACAAATCTATTATTAAAAAAAAAATACAAACTAACTAACTAACAAAATAAAAAACCCAAACACATCTTGCTAAATATGAAAATACTTAAGATATGGAGACTAGCAAAAGTAGCAATCCTTTCATTCCTAAGCAGAACATGAAAGCTCAGTGAAATGCAGGGAGATAATTTACATTATGACTACAGGCAACTGGTGATGCTAAAATCTACTTAGCTCCTTGGAGATTGGTTGCATTCTTTTCCTATCAGATGACCACTTGAGTTTCACAGACTGCTCTACAGCTCTTTTTTTACAATAGGGAGCATTCTGCCCAAGCCCTGGCAAGTTGTCATTGATTGTTTCAAATGTTCTGTATTCAGCTATTCACGGAATGATTCACTGGCTTTTCAAACTGTAAGCCAGCCTAGTGTGTCAAATATGCTTCTGAAGATAAAGGCATTTGTAAATGTAAAGGCATCTGTAAACGCAAAAGGTGTTTAACTATGTATGCAGCCTTTACAAAGCACAGGCAGCAAGCGTGAGGCTGCTCCCAGTGAGAAAGAAAATAATTCAGCATTGCTTTTCCTCTTGTTGAATTCAGATAGCAAAATAAAGATTTAGTAGGCTCCCACATAATGAAGTTAGGAATTTTAACAATACATCAGCGCTGGCCTACCACTATTTCTCTATTTTCTGCACCACAGAAATGTTAGCACTGTGTCTCCCAAGGAGCTATGATCCCTTTACAGTGTGAAAAGTGTATAAATACAGGGGCTGGGAGGCCTCAGTGGGCAAACCTACTGGCAACAAAACAATAAACACTCTGGCATATATTTACAGACACAAAATCCTGGCTTGTATTTGAATTAATTTACTCAGAGAAAATAAAAGAACCAAAGGTTTGAGCAGAGGAAAAGGGCACAGAGATCCTAATATTGCAATATATAATTATCGGGCCTAAAATTTCCCTTGAATCATGATTCCATTATCTTCTCACTTATTTCTTGTATTTCCAGATTACTTACCCAAAACTCTATTCCCTTTTAGAAAGGCAGAAGGAAAAGCATAAAATTGTGAAGGCTGGAAAAAAGCCTCTAAGATCACTGAGACCAACAATTAACCCAGAATCACCATGTTCACCAGTAAACCAAGTGCCACATCCACATATCTTTTGAACACTTCCAGGAATGGTGATTCCACCTCTTCCATGGGCACCTTGTTCCAAGGCCTGACCACCCTTTCAGTGAGGAAATTTTCCCTAATATCCAATATAAGCCTTGCCTGGTGGAACTTGAGGCCGTTTTGTCTCGTCCTGTCACTTGTTACCCAGAAGACTGATCCCCTCCTCACTAGAATTACAGAATTATTTAGGTTGGAAGAGACTTTTAAGACCATCAAGTCCAACCATTAACCCAGCACTGCCAAGTCCACCACTAAACCATGTTCCTGACTTCCACATCTACTGTCTTTTAAATACATCCAGAGCTGATGACTCCACCACTGCCCTGGGCAGCCTGTTCCAATTCTTCACAATCCTTTAGGCAAAGAATTTTTTTTCTAGTATCCAATCTAAATCTCTCCTAGGCACAACTTGAGCCCATTTTCTCTCACCTAATTGCTGATTAGCTGGGAGAAGAGACCAACCCCCATATGCCTAAATCCTGCTTTCAGAGAGTTGTAGAGAGGGATAAGGTCTTCACTGAGCCTCCTTTTCTCCAGGCTGAACCATCCCAGGTCCCTCAGCCTAATAAAGCTTGTGCTCCAGACACTTTACCAGCTATGTTCCCTTCTCTGGACTCAATCCAGCACCTCAATGTCTTTCCTGTAGTGAGAAGCCCAAAAATTAACACACAGTTGAGGTGCAGCCTCACCAGTGATCAACTCTATGACCTTCCCTGGCACCGAGGCAAAGCTAAGAGACCTGCAGTTCTCCAGATTCCCCATCCAGCCATTCTTTTGCTAACCTCCACTCAACTGGGACCCCCCCGATTTGAGCAGGGCTGCTGGGAAATGATTGAAATTTGCTTGGTGACCTTTTCTGGCAGTTTTCTTGGCACTTTTGGGTGGATCCCATCTTGCACCATAGACTCATGTGTATTTCAGTGGTGTAGCAGACCTCAGGGAAAAAGGATAACTTTTATCCCCCCAACTAGTTCAACTGAAAAAAATTTGTTCCTTTTCCTTTAGGATTAATGAAGACAAAGTGAGTGTGCACCGTGAGAGGTCTCCTAGTGAAGGAGGAGCATGAATATGCCCAAAGCAACTTTAAGTTTAAATAAAACTCAGTGTTAATATGTTAACTCTTTTTCTCACTGACTCGTGAAGCTGTGTGTTGTACTGTAACTCAGAACACTCCACAGCAATCTTTCACAGCTTTGAGTCTCCCCAAATCTTGTAAGTTATGTGTGAAATAGCAGATCATATGGAGTTGAGAAAAATTAGTTCAGCAGGGGAGGGACCAATAGGTATACAATGCATATTTTAAGTTTTGTGTTAGCTCTTATTAAAAGAAAAAAAACAAATCAAAAAGTGGTGCTGGAAGGACATACTATATATATATGTAAATGCACCCAAAACAGAACAGTATCAAAGTAGAAGAACAAGTTGTAGAATTGTTGCATGCTCCAAGAAAAGACAGAAACTCTTTTAAAATAGGAAATCATTAAACTGAAAGATCAAGAAATAGCACAAGCACAAAACGCTGCATAGAGGGAATTCAAGGCAAGTAATAGTCAATGTGTACAAATGATGTGGCACAATGGATTCTGCCTACAGTGAAGAACTTTGTTATACCCATGCCTACTTTCCAACTTCCCTAGAAAAATCAATGCCTTTCTGCAGCCTGTGAATGGATTATATAGAGATGGCAAGTGCTTGCTGAGCCAAATGGGGAATGCCAATGAGACCCCAGTTTGACACCCCACGCAGTTACACCACTGAAGAAACGGGCACAGAACTTGTCATCATAAAAAAACTTTGGGGGATGCATAAATGCACATTACAGTCCTGTTGGCAGTGCTAGCAGATGGCATGAAATTGCCACCATATGGGATTCCGAAGCGTAAAACAATGCCAAAGGAACAGCTGCCTATTGGAATAATTGCTAGGTGTCAAAACCAGGATGGATGTCTAAGGACTTAATGAAGGATTGACTGGATGTTGTTTGCAGTAGGTGACCAGGTGTGCTATTAACAAAAGGAAGAAATGCTTGTCCTAGGTACATTCAAAAGGAACCTACCACTAGCAAAGAGTAATATCAGAGAGTTAATTCTATTCTCTGGTCATAATGGGAAGAGAACATTCACAGCTGCAGGCGGCTCCTTGTATTAGCAAACAAACCCTTTGAAGACCATGTGAAATCTATTGAAAATGGCTCTAGAGATGTTACCAAGTTATAATTACTAGAAAAAATAATGTAGTTGAGCACAATAAAGGAGTTAGACAGAATGATACCAGATAAACCCAGAAGCTGCAGTTGAAAGTTTTAAGAAACTCCATATTTTATTTTCTGTGTTGGAATTAAAGGCAATTTGCTTGAGTTCAAAGAATTTGAGAGCAGTGAAAACTCTGAAAATGGACAAGAAAGTGTACACGAGCAGGAGAGAGAACTGAGGGAAATGAAGAGGGATGAGACGTAATAAATATTTTTTTGTTTCTAATCTTCTATTTTGGATGGAAAGAGATGCTGTCTTCTGTTCAAACCTGTCATCTTTCCTGGTTGATATAGAAGGTGACTCTGATGCTCAGTCTCAACATCTGAACTGCAACTTCACCAAGAAGGAGGTCAGAGCTACCCTGGAGAACCCTTCTGTACCATGAACTAGGACCAGCCAGATGTCTGGAGAAGGGTCAACAGTGTATATTCTCCACTAGATCTAATTTCAGTTGGACTAGTGAAACTCAGTTGGAAACAACTGCATTATCAGACCACCTCTGCCTTTCAGATCAAAGACAATAGCACAGGCTTACCTCTCACACAATAGCTCACATTTTCACAACATGGCCTCACTTATTCCTGAAAACACAAACTCACACCACAAAAAAACAACAACAAACCCCAAAACAAAACAGAAACCAGCCCTGCCCCCCAAAACCCACACATATCTGCAACCAACCAACCAATTCCAGCCATATAAAATATCTTTCCACACAGGGAAAATTAATTCAGTCAGAAAATATTTTTATGAATTTGTCGTGTATTCTCCTGGATTTTGGCCTATCAGCCACATCCTTTTTTTTTTCCTCCCTGACCACAAGATTTCACTAGTGACTAGGTGACTTTGAAATGTCTTGGGTTTTAAATCAACAATACACATAATTGTGTACTACTTCTCTATAAATATATCTAGACAAGTATTTATAAATTCACAAGAGTCCTTATAAAACTTCAAAGCTTACCCACACTACTGAGTTGCTTTTTCCTCTTGCAAGGAAATACTCTTGGAAGAGTATTAAATAGGTTAACTGGGTATTTGTGTCTTTACAACTTCCCAGTAGCTGTACTTATTTAGGACTAAATCTTTCTTGGACTGGTTTACTTCATCCTCAGCTTCATCCTTTGTCAGCACTGAGACTTGTCTTGGTGATTAAAGGAGCAGAGTCAGTGCCCAGACAACCATTTGAGTAGTGTGACACAAAGACACCTCAGTGTCACCTTTGTTCACATATAATTTTGGTGTGATTCTTACTTCACAACATCACACCCCAAACTTAGTCTGCGTTATTTTAAAATTAGTTCTTAGATCTAAAATTTAAAATGAAATGAAGTGGCACAATCATTTAGCCTTGTGGCAAATAAGTTCAACATTTGCACATGTTGAAAAATATGGAGCTGCTATATTCAAGTTAATTTAAATCTATCTTCAATATGGCTCGTATTTATCACTTTTTAAGACAAATCTATGTGAAAGAAGTGTACCTTGGCTTCTTAAATATTGCAAAGGAAAGATGTTTGAATTTATAGCTCCCACAGAAGCTTTAACTCTATTCCCCTATGCACATACTTTTTAGCAAGACTTTTTGGTACATGATCACATGCAGCACTTATGGGGCAAACAGGCTGCTAGCTGCTGCACATTGTTAGATTTATTGGGAGTCAGCTGGGAATAAGTGTTACTTAGGAGATGGTAAGTACCAGTTTTTTAAACAGGTAAACCAATACCCCCCTTCTGGATTCCTGAGAAATGATCTTCCGTTAGGATCAATTTTCTATTAAAATAAATTATTCTACTGAAATCAAATTTCAGGCAAGATAAACAGGTTCTTGGTTTGCCTTCTGTATCTGTGGAATATATGAAGAATATTAAAACTATCTCTTCCAAACTAAAGATGTTTCAGCACGCTAGCAAGACAAAAAGTGCAGCCCAATGTCTGAAGGTTACTTCTGCAAATATTATTAGCCCTAAACATAACTCTGTAGCTTTGTTGGCCCAAAAGAGATAATTTATTAATTATAAGGAGTTTAATATTTCTCTGACAGAATTGACAGGACAAATACTTAATAGAGAGATTCCTTAAGTGCAATGTGAGATCACCATGAGATAGAGTGTGATGTGTGTGTCTGACAAGAGAATGAACATAGGAACTACTGACAGTGGGATATTAATATTTCTAATTTATTTCTTCACACTTCTCTGTGCAGGTAGTGTTCTAGGGCCAAAGTTTCATTTTCTTTGTATTAAAATTACTTAAAGGTGATAAAAACTTCCATCCCTCCAAAACTGTGTTCAAATTAGACCTCCACTTCCCTTACAGTTGTCTATGCAAAAGAAAATGCGTGTCTCAGTCTTGTTTCCAGTCTAGGTAAAATCTATTGCAACTAAGTCTCAGTGGGCCAGTTAAATAGCCAAAAAGTGAATTAGCATGGAGACAAAGGATGTCTCTGAACATGAAGTTAGTAACAGATTTTTTTCAGAATAAATAAGCATATGGTAGATCAGAATAACAGAGGCTTCAGTGTTGTATCACAGCAGACACATGCAGCTCAAGGAGATTCCTAACAGACTTAGCAATGAATGAAGAGTTATCCTCAGAGAAAATAATGTAGCCAAGATCTCAGTGTTATTTCACAAAGAAATCATTTATGCCAATTATAAACATGAATCGGAAGATACATGTCTTTGTTGTTTCAAAACTAAACATCAAAACATTTCATCTGAGAATGATGAAACAAAATGCTCCAATTCCTGAAAAAAAAAAAAAACAAAAAACCCACATAAATCAGTGTTTAAGATTGAACATTTGAACAAATTCAGGACAAATTAATTTCCTTAACTTTTTTTTTTTTTGTTAGCAATCATTTACCTCCAAATGCTGCTTAATTTTAGCTGTAAGCATTACAGACACTGCTTGTCTCTCCAGCTTGGCTGGTAAGGAGTATCAAAAACAGGAGCTGTAGCTACGGGGTTTTGTTCAATTTATTCCAAAGCACAAAGCCAGGATGAAACTTTTCACGTGGTGGTTCCTGTTCTGACACTATGGGAGACTAGACCTGAAGGCTTCACAATTTCCCCCGTAATCCAGCTGGTCTGCAGGATCAAGCCCCAGGTGTTCGGAAATAGAAAGTGTGTCCACGTGGAGATGAAGCCTCTGCTGGAAGTGTTGTAGACCAGATTTACAGGAATAGGAATGTGTGGATTGAAAGAAGGGAAAATAAATACTTTGTGATCCCAACTTGTGACTGTGCAGCAGAAGAGAGGAAAAGCTGGAAGGTAAATTGCAGAAGATGGTTTTTGTGCAGACTCTGTAGCAGTATTGGGAAAGTAGCAGATCCCAAAAGAGGTAACTGGCTGTAGCCTGCAGGGATGAGCTATGGAGCAGTCCAAGCTTTCAGGAGCCAGGCATTACTCATGGGGAAGGGAAAGGAAGGGATTGAAGCAAGCTACCTCCTCTGTGTGACAGGTCTGACACAGACCTGAAGGCTGCTATCAAGAACAGTATCCATGCCATCTAAATTTGGAAAGCATTTTTCAAATAGGAGAGTATCTTGAGTTTTTTGCAGAGCTCTAAACTCTGGGAGTCAGTTCAGTATTTGCCAAAATAGAGCTTGGACTTTATGACCTAGAGATGGATCTGTAAGGCTCCCAGAAATATCAGAAGTAGATAAATATATTACTTCTCAGTATTGCAGATGTTTTTCTGTCAATTGTCACTGAGATGTTTTCTCAGAAAACACACAGAATTGTCAGTGTTGTCTGCAAATCTCAGTAAAAACATCAGTCATTCTAATTAAAGAGCATCCAGAAATTGTTTTCCTTATATACTATTGATCATCAAAGAATATATTGGAAAGGACCATGGCCTGTTGTTGGGATGATGCTGTTAAAAAACTGAAACCTGGCAAATACTGACATCTTATGCTTTTGGCAGAAGTTACTGTTCCAAATTCATCCACATAATAAATATTTATCCATAAAGCTAAAGAAGAAACAAGAATCTTAGGACAGTATTAACAAGACAACAGGAAGTAAGACTCCAGTTAAAGGGAACTACTCTTACAGAGAAGATCCTGCTGAGAATTTGTTTCAGAGGACATGTTGCCAAAACATCCACAGTAAAAAGAGTCAATATTTGCAATACAGTTTAATACTCACAACTCCATGCTTTGTTAAGAATGTCCATCTCCAGATTTTTAATACCTGGTGACTGTGGCACTTGGGTTTTGTCCCTTCCTCACTCACACTGCTGAGGTGAATCGACGCTTCGTCCTTTCCTCCATCTGCTGAGCCTGTGCTAAAAGAAGTGTGGTGAATATCTGGGAATGACAGCACTGAAATTAGATTTATAAGGAAAAGAAAATCTCCAGTTCCAGCACCAAGCCAATACAATAATAACAATGACCTTCAATGGCTAATGGCCCAAGGGTCAGGAATTTGAGAAAAGCATGGATGTAACGTTATCCCATTTGACTGAAGTCTGCAAGTATCAAAATAAAAGGCAATGCCATTCCTGTCATAGCAAATCTAAATCCAACTCAGCGAGCTAATACCTTTCAAACACCCAAATCAATGGAACATAGAAATGGGATAATTAGATGCTGGAAGCTTTTCTTGATGCACTTGTTTGAGGGATGATTTCTCTAAAATGCTTACATCAGCTTTACATTTACCATCTTCACATTTATTCCCAGACTAGTCAAATTATATGATATATACACACACCCAAATAAAAAGTATGAGAGAGGTGAAAGGCCTGGTTTTCCAGAAGTGCACAAGCAAACTAGTGACATAGTCAACGCTGGCAACAGAAATCATTGCTTACAGCCACCCATAAATCATTGCACATGTATGTTGCTTTTTTCAGAGTGAAGAGGGGAGATGATGAAAAGAGACATGAATAGGTTAAAACACAATATTTTAAGAATTCCTAACCTCTCAGTTTAGATTTCAGCCTTAGTTATCAATCATACTTCTGGGTCACAAAGTCAAATAGTTTAGATGTTCATTTCAAACAATTTTTCCTGCTTACCCAGAATTTCAAGGAATAGTATATAGGTGCCTCTACATATCAGTTACTTTTGTAGCTAATCATTTTTTATGTTCATTCCATTTAAAAAAATCAGGCTCCAGAATGAATTACAGTCCTCCATTAGAGAGCAAAACAGCAATGTAATACTTAAGGATGCCCAATAATTTCTTCATTATCCTTTGTTCTTGAGTCATACAGAACCTTGTGCTAAAATCTTTCAGTAGGACTCCTATTTAAGTAGGACTTAAATTTTTCAAATTTAATTTTCTTATCCTTTCTTTTGCAGAAATTTTCACGTAGACAGAAGTATTCACATGACCTTTTAAGCTAAAAGCAGAGAGCAAAAGATACAACCAACTTCTTCAGTATCTGTTCTTTGAATTATTTGAAGCTCCATTGGCTTTTGCTCCTCAAACCTTGATTTGATACACAAAAAGGGTCCCTTGGGCTTCACTTTAACATTTAAGTCATCTCAAGTGTCACCTTTCAGAGAAGACAAATAAGCAGGCCTACTTTTGCAATTTACCTCCACCACTCCCCAGTAAAGAGGGAGATAGACTTTGAATGTCATCACCACTTTTTACGGGATGAATATGCTTTTTAATTATGTTCCCTAGCTTCTACTCATATTGGAGTTAACTTAACTGGATGATACTCTGTTATTTCCATTGATTATAACAGGCTTTGGATCCAGCTGACTGAGAAAAAGAAATACTGGTGTTTGTCCAGCATGCTGAATTGTTATGTTTTAGAACATTCCATGCAGAAAAAAATATCCCCAAATACAAAATCATCACTTTTGCAACACAACAGCATAGAGAAGCAGGGGAAACCAAAGAAAGAGACTGAAAGCAAGAACAAGAGGGGAACAGCAACTGTGTGAGAGAGAAAATAAAGTGACAAAAGAATTTAAACTCTGCAGTGTTTCAGAGTGAAGGGTCACAACAGGAAGGTGAATTTGTCTCATTTTTTCATATAGCTGCCAACTGATGCTCTTGGTAGGGATGGGAGGCCATTTCTTATTAACTTAGTGAGGCAAGATATAAGGCAAAAATAAGCTATAAATACACCTCTTTAGGAACATAAAAAGTCAGTGAAGATGATCTTGACCCAAATTCTTAAAACCAGGCAAATTTTATTAACATATATACATGTGTATATGTATTGGTAAGGGTTAGTCCAAATTTAAACTAGAGGAGTTTTTTCCATGAAATATTCTTTAATACTAAACTACTTCAGCAAGAGCAATATTTAGAAAATGTTAACATTATCAAGAGATGCAAAATAAAGATTAAAATTAGGCTGACCTTCCTACTTCAGAATTTACACTATTTTGGAGCTATATTTCAAGGCTTTGCATGTCTATGAGAATCTCAAGTACAGCACTGGTTGCATATTCTCCTTCTCCTGGGCATCAGAAATATTGCAGCAAGGTTAAGAAACTATACAAGTATTCATTGTAATTACTTTGTATGTACAAAACAATGAATTACTTGTATCTCAAAATGCTGATGGAACTTGGAATGATCACGGTTTTCTCTTTCTATAAATCAAATGGAGCTGAGTCTGTACCCATCTTACTGATAATAGTCCAATGGGGATTTTGCCACAGGGATGAGGAAGGGCAAAGAATGTTAATGAAAACATGCATAGTAATACAACTACTGAAATACTCTACTTCTGTGTCGTGGTTTAAACCCAACCAGCAATCAAACCCCCCAGAGCCACTCATTGGTGGGTACCTACTAGAAGCAGAAAAGACCTTGGCTCTGTATAAGCCCTGTTCAGCAGTAACAGAAAATATCTCTGTGTGATCAACCCTATTTCCAGCACAAATCCAAAACACAACCACACCCTTACCAGCCACTGTGAAGAAAATTAACTGTACCCAGCAAAATCCACCAAGTGGATAAGAAAAGTGTGGCATCTATAATGAGGTACAAAAAGTCATGGGATCTCCCATTAATGAGATAAATTGGCCATGGACTTGATCCACTGGGGAATTTCCAGTGCTTGACAAGACAGCTGAAAGAAAATGCATTTTCCACCACAGTGCAAGGGGGTGACCTGCCTCGTCACCCTGATCACCGAATTGCTGATTTGTATGGCTAATGGCCATCTCTCTCCAACATCAGGGCTGAAAGAACATTGCAAGCTTATTAATTAGATAGAACATAAAGTGCCAGTTCATTTGCTGCAGAAGCAGCTCCTTTTGAAGGTTATCACCTTGATTTCTAAGGCTTTAACCTATAACCAGTATTTGCCTTTGCTGCTCACAAAGAATTCTTATATTACGCCCTTGCAAAAGAAGTCCTCTGAAGCATGGCTATCCAGTCCTACAGGCTCTACAGAAATACAGAGCCTAGAAATAATCTCTCAGTACCCAAACTTGACAGCAATCTGCTGAATATTATGTCAGATCTGTCTACACAAACTGTTATCAGGTTACGGGTACATATATTCTTAACTCTTCTTCTTGTCGTGTAAAGTTATCTTTTTGGTGATGTAAGGAAATGCTGACATTCTTTTTCAAAATTCATTTCTCATAACACAACACTATGAGGTAAGCTAGTCAAACTGCTCTGCCTAGATATATACCACACACAAAAATACCCTGTTCTGAGTTCAGTGTCTAGATTGATAACGCTGTTCTGGGCCAAGACACAAGTAGGATTTCAAACACTCTCCTTACTTCAGCATTGCTTCTTGCTTCTTGATGAGTGTGAGCCACCAGTGTAATGGCTATTGTGGCTCAGCCACAGGCATCTAATTTCCCTTATTCACTGTATCTGCATATGAGCTGCCTGGTCTGGCTTGGTAAATTTATAGTTCTGGGTCTTTGCATTGCTGTGCCTAGTCTAACAATGACCAAGTTTCTTGTTAGTCTGGATGTAAATAATTTCTTTCCCAACACATAATTTAGAATACATTTAGAAGCCATCCACTTTGAATAATAATTTAGTTAAGCAGAAAAGAAAGTATCACTATGTAATTGCGTTGGTGAGGTGAATTAAGATCCCTCTACAAGAGCAGAGAATAATAAAACTATATCCAAAATGAAGGAAAATGAAATTTTCTGTCCACACACAATAGTATCAATGCATGTTAGAAATCCACATCATAATTCATGAAAGGATTCTTTGCAGCAATAAGTAGATTTCCATAAGTGATACTGCTTGTGTGACAGTTCAAGCACACAAGTTTGAGGTGCTGGACCTTGAACCCATCCACCCTGAGCCCCACCCTACTCCCAGGTGTCTAGCAATGGATGCCCCAGAGGTAGAAGATGTAAGAGGAAAAGGCAGTAGCAGGTGGACATATGGACAAACACACAGGAATATTTCCTCAGAGTTCTTCAGCCCTCAACAACCCGCAAATCTGCTACTTAAAGCCCAGTTGGTCAAATCAAAGTACCAACCAAATTAACAAAAGCTACAGTTAGGAATAGTTGCAGAGACAGACCTGTAGAAAGTCTGTAGAAACATTTGGAGAGGCCCCCCAGGAGTCACTTTTCTAGCAACACCAACTGGGCATTCATCTGTGGTCAGGTAGGATGTTAGGAATACTGGGAATATGCAAAAAGTGGATATTAACTATAATGGTTTATAAACACTGTGCATTCACTCTTTTGAGTGTTAAATACTAGTTTAGTCAGCCCACCTCCAAAAGGATACAGCAAAATAAAATATATAACTAATTTACAGGTATAAATCTTAAAATAGTAGAAGTGCTTAATGATCTCTTAATAATGACAGTAAATATAAATGGACTTTATCCCTTCAAGGAGACAGCAAATATAAATAAGATAGAGTTAAAACAGAGAAAAACCTGCATCCCAAATTGTGATCACTGTTCTTCTAATGTTTCCTAAATTTGTGTATAACTTACCTTCATTCCAAAGCATTCAGTACTGGTTACAGTCAGGCAGAAGGCATAATGTCAGGTGAACATTATGTATAAATGGCATGTGTTTACATTAAAATAAATAAATAAATTGAGATTAATTTCTGTTTTTCTTCAAAATAATTTATAAGGGAGGTAGAAATTTCACAGCTGGTTGTAAACTAAATGGGGCAACGCTGATATGGCTGTGGAGTTTTTTCCTAATATATTTGTTTCCTTCATGTGACAACTTTGTGGGGGAAAAAAAAATAAGACAAAAAAGTAAGCTGAGTTTTCCTGCTGAACACCAGCCTTCCCTATCCCATCTTGCAAAATTCTGTAACACTATTCAATCAGTCCAAAGCCTGGGATTGCAGAGACCTTCAACTAATGAAGTATAGGACTACTGGAGAAAAATTATTTCAATCAATATTTAGAATAAAAGATGAAATGCAGGCAAAAGCTACTTAGTAACATCTTGTGCTTTACAGCCCTTGTAGAAATGTGTTCTTCTGAATGACCTATATTGCTGGGGATTCAATCAAAAGAGGTTTAATGGTTGGGCACGGGAGCAATGGAGTCACAGGGGAAGGCAGTTGGGTAGGTGCTAGGTAGCTCATTACAAGGCAGGGGATGGCCCAGAACATTTGCCTTGCTTAAATAGCAAAAGTAAAGGTATTAAACTGGAACACCTCTCCTATGGAGACAGGATGAGAGCTGGGTTGTTCAACCTCAAGAAGTCTCCAGGGAGATTTTACTACAGCTTTTCAGTATACAAAGGAATTTCTTAGAAAGACAGAAGCAGATTTTCTACCAGTGTCTGTAGTGACAGAACAAAGAGCAACAATTTTAAACCCAAAGAGGGCAGCTGTACGTAGGGGATAAAAATGAATTATTTAATGATAAGGGTGGCAAGACACTGGAACAGGTTACACAGAGAAGCTGAAGATGTTCCATCATAGGATGTGTTCAAGATTAGGTTTGATGAGGCTTTGAGCAACCCAGTTTTGCTGTCCCTGGCTATGGGATGAGGTTAAAATAGATGACCTCTAAAGGTGCCTTCTGACCCAAACCATTCTATTGCTCTGTGGTTCTAAAGGAATATCAGCACATGCAAATATACAGTGATTCACAATTTCTGGCCACCTGTACAAAATTGTCATTGAAATAAAAGAAAAACCCCAAACCAACCAACCCTGAAAGACAATAATTATTTTCACTTGTAGTTGTATTATACTAAGAGACCTTGTTTCCTAAGCAGCGTTTGTGCATGGGCAAGTCTAGTGATTACTTGAAAACAACCTGTCAGCAAAATACCAGCTTTGTGGAACTTCGTGTATCAGGGTGGGAATATTGAAGTTCTTTATTTAAACATTGTTTCTCTATTGATTACAGAGAAACAACAGTGAAATGAAAAGTAATGTGCATTTTATCCTGTCTGATGCCAAAAAAGGGGGAAAAATAACATCTTAATTTTCAACCTTATCCAGTGTGGGGAAGTATGAAGGAAGTTGAACAGATGCCTTCCTTCTACTGTAGGTTCTTTTTCAAACAGATATTTCTATAATTCGGTAAGAGGAACATGGCAATCTAGCTTTCTGAATTAAAAATAAAAAAACAACAGGTTCACTTCAGAGATTAGTCACTGGGTGCTTCTTACTTGTGACACCAGCCTCAAGATGCTGCATTACAAACAAGTATCATGCAGCAGTTAGTTTGAATCCCCCAGGATTTTCAATGAAATCTGTCAAAATCCCATGGTAAAAGCATTTTATCCAAAGGAAGAGAATGGGGTTATCAAAGGATATTGTTATGACACTTCAGAGACAGAGGGGTCCACAATTCTTCTTAGTATCAATTTTAGCATCATATATAACCATGTACATAATGCAGACCACCATCGTGGACTCAGAAACAGAGATAGATGTAAAAGACTAACATTAAGTGTGCAAGATTGCTGTTCAGACTTCAGAAGTTTCAAATCAAGAAACCAAGATTTTATTAGCTTAATTTAGTCCAATGCTTAGGAAAGAAAATGCGATTTGAGTGCCCAAGTCCACCTGGTTTTAGGCTCTAACACACAAATTTGAGCCCCTCTCCTCCTGCACAGTCAGTGGAGAAAATTTCAGAAGGTAATTTAGTGCATGAGTGGTTGAATATGGCTGTTTCTCCCTCCACCCAGTGTAGGAGTGACAGTAGAGAGGTACAAATGATCAGGGGTGCTCATTGAGCTCAGTCTCTCATGGCTGAGGACAGCAATGCAATGCAATATTATTTTAAAGACTCCATGAAGCACCTGCACCACCATACCCAATTCAGTGTGAGTAACTTATGATTAGCATGATTGTGAGCAACTAAATGGCTTATGATACCTTGACACACACTTTAAAATTTGAATAAAGGTCAGAAGTTCACAACTATAATTTGTCATAAAAGGGCAGCAAAAGTCAACTGCACTGCCAGAGAACACTTTCCTTTCACTAATTGGGGATTTTTTGCATAAAACTTCCAGAAGACCCTCGGCACCCACGCTACTGAGGAGCACAGCCTTTCCTGCCACCATCCCCACCAACCTGATGAAACAGATAAACCCCAACTCCTGAATTAGGCAATTCTGCTCAGGTACTATGAATTTGACCACTGTTCTAGATGTATCATAGCATTTATGAGCACACCATGAATTAAAAAAAAAAACAACAACAACAACAACAAAACAAAACAATAATTTATAGCAGTACAGTAAAATACTTGCTTTGGAATAAAGCAGTATCCAGGATAGAGCCTCCAAAAATTTTCTAATAGTTGTCCAGAAAATTGCCCTGTCAAAATCTACTCCCTCTGTACCACTTCAACAACAGGAAGACCTGGACACCTAACAGAAATATTTCTGGCATGGAGAGCCTAGCACCAGTGACAGAAAGGACATACACATACCTAGCACCAACACACAGGCTTTGCCAAGGGACAAACAGGCCTAATCAGAGCACGCTGCTCTCCAATAACTCTTGGCTGCAGAGCATCCTCCTCGCTTCCACCACAGTTTAGCACAATTTAGAGATGTGATTGAGCTGTTATAACTTATCCAGGAACCTTCATCCAGGGATTACCACAGTAAAAACGAAACAAAACAAAACAAAACCAAAAAAACACCACACAAAACCAAAAAGCAACTGTCTTGAAGTCAATCTTCCCATAACTCTTTCTGGAAAAGAGATAGTGCAGGGGTGATGTAAAAATCACTGATTTGAAACACAGCCAGGGGAAGGAATTGGTAGGTAAAAGGATTTTGCCTCTGAGAAATTTTTGCACCTTCCAAAGATACACAATAAGAATGGATTGATTATACTGGAAAGGTAAAAAAAAAAATAAAAAATAAAAAAAAAAAATTGATGAAATCATGAGGTGTGTCATATAACTGAATTTAGTGGGGTCACCTTTAATTAAAACCACAAGTATTTATTTAAAAAAAAATATTTTCACTCACACATCCTGGAGCACAGGAATTTACTTGTTTCTCAAGTTACATATGAAAATTCCCACACTTCACAGTGATAATGTTCCCCATAAATTCAAATAATTATTACCCTCAGCTGACACATCAGAAAAAGCATTTCAAACCATATTAGACAAGTGTAAAAATTCACAGAGATTAATGAATTTAAGATTCAAAACAAGCAACGTACCTTTGAATAAAATATATTTGCAAGTTTTTTCTATAAAGATGAGTTAATTTATTAGGCATATGAATGAGCTGATACAGTTCCTGAAAAATTTATTGCCATTTATAACTAGCAGAACCTTTCCTTTTTAATCAGTTCTTTCCCACTAATATTGAATCAAGGTTGGAATGAAAACTGCTCCTTAAGAAGGGTGGGATACCTAATGTCACAGCATACTAGTCCATGAATGTGCTTTTTCTGGTTAGGCTTGCTGGATGAATGACTCAAATTCTTTTCTAATTTATAGAAGCAGATAGTTACTGTTAGATTAACACAATATTCTCTTTCTTTTTCTACCAGGCCATAAATAATGCAGGAGCCAGCAGTAGGCATTTCCATTCTCAAATTTCATGGCAACTTTTTGGGTTTGACACAATGCTTTATCCTAATGGGCTTCTATCCCCTGAATACGTTTTAATTAAATAATAAATAACTATCAGCAGAACATGGATAATTACTGTAGGTACAATAGAAATGAAAACCTCCTGCTATAACTGTCTCCAAGTCAATGAAAACATTTGTTATTGAAGTGTAACTTATAGGAGATTTCAATTGTTCACACATACTTTTAATCACTGGCAATATAACAGTTACTAATGGAATCTCTGTGTGTAAGACATTTAAGTCACAAAGACAATTTAGAGACTTTGGGTACATGAAAATGTACCCTTCTTTTTTAATATAAAGTCTTCTGGGCTTCTTTATTTGTTACTGTCCTTTCAGACAGAATGTTTCTGCTTCAAATCCATTTACCATTGCTGAAGGTAAACCTATCCACTATTCTTTTTACCATACAGCAGAAGCATAGGAGCAAAACAACCTCCACCTCCAGCTTCTTCAGAGTCAGAATAGTGTATGCATTTTGCAATTTGCAGATCTTTGTAACTTTACTCAACAATACCAAAATTGTTTTGGAGTCCTGTTTGGGGCTTTTTTATCTTCACAGTTCAACACAATGATATTTGGTACCACTACAGTTGTTTATGGAGTCTTTCCTCTTTCAATAAAAAGATGACCACACCTGATTCATCTCTTGGAGCTTTTACTCAGAACTGCCTAAATCTGAAAACCTGTTTCTTCCCTTCTGCCTTTCCTTTTCCTGGTCAGGGAGCACACAGCTGATATGAACCAATGTTTTCTTCCCTCTACAAATATCGTTGGCATTTGACCCTGCTAACCCAGCTCTCCCTGGATCCTAGCAGAAAGTGTCCTGAGCCAAGTCTTCACTATGTTGCTCATCTTTGGGATGGCAGCACCTTGCCATGCTGTCTGAGAAGGCATTTTTTGATGCCATGGAAATGTGGGTCAGAGCTCCTCACTGCTGAGGAAATGTTTCCAGCCTAGTTCATTCAGTAGAGAGGGGGAAAAATATATATGAGTCATATAGGTGACATGAAATTTCTAAAGTCTGTGTAAGTTGTTCTGCTGGGAACAAATCTGGTCTTCTAAAAAGTAATGAACATGAACATCACAATCAATTTCAAAGATTTTTAAATTCAACTTTATGTAAAGATCCCAAAATCCCACTAACACTTCCCTAGTAGCAACAGACTGGACTCTTCCTCGTCATTGTTCTTCAAGAATTTTCAACCTAGATGGGTAACACAGGTATGTCCAACTCAGCCCTAAAACCTTCCTGTGTTTTGAAAGGCTTTTATTTTGAGAAATTGATTCTCAGTATGAATGTAGAACAATGCAACTTTTGTCTGACACCAGTAGAACTTATTTCAAAGGAAGGACAGCTATGTAACTGTTCCAGGAAACACATGACACTTCAGAAAACAAAAAATTACATAGTCAAAGTTCCAAATTTTCTCTGAATAATAGACTCAAAGGAAAATTTTCAAAGAAATTAAAACATAGGATGGAAAGTTTTCTAGAGAATGTCTCATTTATTCCTCTCTACCCAATCTGTTTCCCTTCAATGTGATATTTTCACCACAAATAGAAGTACATCTGAGTTCACCTTCAGCTATTAAATTCGACTTTTACAGTCCCTGGCATCTCTCCATTCTGTTGAAATCACTGCACAAGTCTTAGGCTAAAGTGGTTAAGAACTCTAACTATTTCTTTCAGTTCTATTCCTTTCAACAACCTCAGTCAGACACAGAAGAGAAATGGTGAAACTGTATTTCACGTAATGGAAATTAGGCAACGCATTAAGAACATCTCTCTGAGTAGGTGATAATGGATTCCCGTCATAGCTCTCAAAATTAGTCATCAAGTCACAATCTGAGGTCAAATAAAGGGCTTTTCAAAGAAAATGAGCATGAACTGGAAATTAATACATTTAGACTGGAAATCGGAGAGTTTCTAATTATAAGAATGGCGAGAATTTCCTGAGCAATAACAATGAAGACAACAATCTACTTATTGCTGAGGTAAAATCTGATTTTTGTAATCAGATTGGCTATAATACCAAGCATTTATTTCCTGGATTTGGTGATCCAGAGGATCACTATCAATGTTTATTTTTTCTAAAAGATGATTAGATGATTTATTTATTATGATTCTGCATATCTTCCCACAATATTCCAGTAAAGGTAATAGGAAGGCTGCTGAATCCCACTTTAAAATATAGAGAAAAAGAAATTAATAAGAGGTTATTTTAAACCTTTTATCAGTTGACATTTTTGAGTGCTGCATAAAGCTTTATATGAAAAGACAACCCATGATTTTCCAAAACCAGAAAGCACTGCTCAATATTTTTTATGAAAGATTAGATTTCCAAATTCTGATGCAGAATTAATTATAGCCCCTTATTATTTATATAATATAATTTCTAAAATCAACATGAGCCTAATGTTGAACACCAAATGGTATTTTTGAAAAGTAGTCTAACTATGCTGCCAGTACCCAGTTGCGTGTCTTTTAATTAGTTCTCATGATCAATTTTAATTAAAATGAATAATTCAAATATTATGCATTACAATCTCAAACATTAATCTTCTCAAGAAAGGTAAAGAAACTTAAATGGCTATGATTTAAAACATAGTCTCCAAATTTGAGTTTATAAACTTGTGTCTAAGATGAAGTATTCACAATTTGGATTGCCTTCTTATGCAACCTTTTCCTGAGCAGAAATTCCTTGGACAAACAAAAGTCCCAGTAGGAATGAGAAAAAACTAAATGCTCAGAAATTCATCTTTGTATTTCCATAATCATAATACAAGACACACACACACACACACAAAACCCCAAACAAAACAAAAACCACAAAAAATGCTTTGAAAACTTGGTTTAAGCAAATATTTTATATTGTTGTAACCTTCAGGGGTCCTGGAGCTGCTGTGTGTTACAGAAAAAAATCTTCAAATTAGATATCAATTAGCAAGAATTACATGACTGTAATTTAGGAAATCCTAATGGGGGGGGGAAATAACCCAAAACCACTTTGCCCTGGAAATTGATAGAAAGTAGCTCACCTAGAACTAATACAGGTACAGTTAAGTTATAGTCATAATGCATAACAATCTCGCATATTAGAAGACTAATGTATTTATTTCCTGAAAATAAAATAAGGAGAGTGACAGAAGAATTTTCTTAGGTTTTTTTTCCAGTGAAGATGTTATATTTTGGGTTTAAAATAGACTGTGGATGTATTCAACAATACAGTATACCTAAATCTATTAAAAAGAGTTCCACATATATTTTGCCCATAGCTTTTCTTCAATTTTCTGTTGCAACAGTGATTTCTGTCACTTGGGACATTTGTATGGTACGCAAGAGGTGCAAGGGTAAACACAGATAAACTTAGAAAAATAAATGTATCAGATTGATCTTCAACTTCTCTAAACTGGTGAACTTGTATTGACTCAGTGAGATGACTATCAGCTCTGCTCTACAGAAGCTGCTCACAGCAATCTTCCCCAGATTCAGAGATGATGTGTTTCAGAGACTTAAGTAGCCATATTCCCTCTGACCCCAAATGAATTCACCTCGTGGCAATCTCCAACCTGATGTAATAGCTACAGAAGTTTCTGCAAGCAGGAATGCACATTATTGGCATACTAGTTTTGCCTCAAGTTATGAAGTCAGTCGTTTTTGTGCCAGCCTTGCACAAGCTGAAAAGTGAAAAACTTATTTTACAAAAAGAGAACAAAAGGACTTGAAGTATTTTCCTAAACAAAATAAAGAGCCAGAAGACATGCAGCTGCTGTCCCTAAATATGAAGGCAGAAAATGAGCTATTTCACCCTGGCCATGTTATTAGCAACACTGACATCGAAACAAATGTATGTGAACTGATCAAGAATAAATCCAGGCTGGATATTGAAAAAAGGCTTCACACCATCAGGGAAGCAATACTCTAAAACTCCTTTCTATTAGAAAACAGTAAAAACAAAGAAAAAAAAAAAAAAGATAATTCTTAAGTTTTGGCAAATATGATTGAAATATGACATGATAGATCTGGGACTGACAGCCCAAGACATCCTTGGCTTATATCCTGTATTCTTATGAAGTAAAACAAAAAAATTTAATAACTCCTACTTTCCAACTGGAATCAATTACACCTTGGGCAGAAAATTACTAATAACCCTTTTAAGTGTGAGTAATACTTGTTTCATTCTACTCCAGCTGTTTACCACATATGATGCCCTTATCTGCAAGTCAGGAAAAATGTGTGTTGTTTCTTTTTACTACAATTTTAATGAAAACATTTGTTTCCACAAACCAGAGTTTTAGATCAACACAAACTCAGTCCAGAACAGTACTGCATGCCTGTGCATGCCTGCACCAGTCAGTAAAAACTCAATGGAGGAAATTATCCAGCTTTTCTCTGCCAGATCCACAGTGCTGCTGGCACAACAAACTATGGGAACTGCCTCATCTTAACCTCAGTTTACCTGGCTTGAGGCTGCTTGAAGCTGATCATTGTGGCACATACCTGACACACACACACACAGAATCAATTAGGCTGGAAAAAACCTCTGAGATTATCGAGTCCAACCTTTGAGTGATCACCACCTTGTTGACCAGACCATGTCCAGTCTTTCCTTAAACACCTCCAGTCCATTCCAATCTTTAGCAGCCATTTCAGTGAAGCAATTCCTCCTGATGTCCAACCTGGACTGCCACCTGCACAATTTGAGGTTATGTCCTCTTGTTCTGTTGCTGGCTGCCAGGGAGAATTGGCTCCCCCTCACCTGGCTACAACCTCCTTTCAGGTGGTTGTCAAGTTTCAGTACTGGCTCTGCTGTTTTCTCACCTCCTTTCCTCTGCTTTGTCTGTGTAGCTCTCAGACCCCACTCTGTAAAAGGGATGACAAAATTACTCTAAGTCAGTTTTAAGGGGATTAGGAATTGCAATATCTAGACAGGGTGTGAGCCAAAGTAATTCATCATTTAAAGTTTATGAGTGTTACCACAGCAGTTCTTTTTGTATGCTAGGGCAACATAATATTGTTAATAAGAAAAAATGAGTCAAATGTTTAGCAAATATTAATTAATTGAATAGCAAACAACAAGCATTCTTTTTTGGCTGATAAATACACTTGTTTGCCCAAGAAAATGAAGATCTGTGTGAGCACCAGTATTCCTTCAAATTCAAAAAAAGATTGTTCAAATGCTCATTAAAAAAATTGAGAGGCATACTTATGCATAAATCTAATGAGTAATTAAATTTTGAAATTGTGTTCAAAAGTATTTGCCAATTATTCAATCAAACTACAAGCTAAATGTTTCACTAAAAATAGTTTGAAGGCAACCAATTCAAGGACTCCAACATGACAAAACCTCCACACATAAATTGCTCATGTAATCTGATTTCTAACCTCTTGACCATAGTACAGTTTGGCAATGTGATATCATATTCTGACATCTACAGAACTTTTATCATATTTATGCAGAGAATGAGTGATATTCAGTGAATGGTATTTTTATTCAGTTTATTTTCTTCTGCTTCTTTAATTCCTTCTCTTTTCTCATTCTTCTCTTTTTTTTTTTTTTTTTTTTTTTTTTTTTTTTTTTTTTTTAATTTCTCTGTTAAGTATAGTGTGGCCTAATTCCTTATAAACCCCATTTTGTTGAAGCCTAGTTTCAACAGCATTTTATATCTCTATATAGAATATTTTATCACCTTAAAAGGCTTCTCTTACTATTTTCTAAAAATCTACAGCATGTCTTTGAAGTGAGGAAGCTCTCTGTGAATATTTCACAGATGGGAAACTGAGTCATATATAAATATAACATTTAGGAAATCTAATTTCGGGTGTTAGCTTGATGACAAGATATATATTTTAGATATCGGAGATGCTCCCATGTTTGAACAAAATTCTAAGCTGTCAGCATTCCTAATCCAATTAGGATTCAGGATAAATTTCTTTCCACTTAAGTACATCTGAGCTAGAGAGGACTATAGAGAAAGAAAACAAGTATCTAGAGGTCAGATATCTCACTCAAAGTTAGAGTCAAGGTTGGCATAATTCGTGTCTGAAAAGCACCAGATTCTTCCCGTTTGCAAAAAAGGAGTCAAAATATCAAAACTCACAAATAAACATCTAAAATTAAGTGGATGGACCCAGACCAGAATTCTCATGTTTTTGACTCTTGACATTAAGCTTCTGAACACTTCTATTTAATAGTGAAATATGTTTGATAGAGCAAGTTCTTCTCATAAATCTTTGTACTTTGTCTGAGCTTAGGCAACACCAGTGGCACTAGTCATGAGGAGGCACTGGTAAATTTAAAAATATATATTACTGTCCCTTGTCATTCAGAAATTGAAACTTTGTTCAGTGGGAAATGGAAGAAAAGTTAAACATATCCCCAAAAGCATAAATTTGTCCAGTGAGATGTCAAGCCCTGTTTTCTTCATGCTACAATTGATGGGACAGTCAGTTCCGAGAGAAATCTTGCTCTTACATCTCCTGAAATCTCTGAAATGTCTTGTTCTCTTTTTTTTCCCCTTATCAAAGACAACATCATACAAACTTTGGCTGCTGAACCTTTCAGAAGACAGAACACACTCATCCCCCCCAAAGACTGTGATTCATTTCTAGTGAAAACCTCTTGGGGGTGGTGGGGAAGTGAAGGAAAATAAAAGCCTTTTCTGGTTATAAACTAGAAAAGCAATGTTCCATAAAAATCTCTGGCAATATCCACCTGCCACTGGGAATTTCACAAGCCAAGTAGATGATTGTTGCATCGGCTGCAAGTGAAGCCCAGACCTCCCATATGGCAGTGCTAATTCAGCCACCAAATGACCAGTGGTGCAGGGAAAGGCCCTCTACCCCCTCAGAAGCACTACCAGAGAAGACTTGCCTTTTCACACAAGGTATTCTGCTTGCAGGATTGGATGTCCTTCAATTTATATTTTGAGTTTGTGTTCCAAATGTACTCAAACACCAAAAAAAAAAAAAAGTTTAAAGATTTACAACACAGGGATCCATACAAATAGATAACACAATATTTTTCCTCCAGAGTTTACAAACTTAAGCAAGCAGGTCAAGCATACAACAGTGGAATATACAACATGAAGAGACTTTTTGACATAGTTACCTTCAATAATTTCCTAATATTGCTGTTTTGCCACTTGCCCTTTGATTCTTTTGATTTTTAGACAACCATAAAGGCAGTGACTACGAAGTACAACTCTCTCATTACAGACATAATGAAAAATAAACTTCCTTTTTCTGCAACATAGCAGGAATCAGCTGAGACTGTACAGTCTAACACCAGGTAAGGCCGCCTCAGAAGTGTGAGGTGAGAGGGGTTTGACAATTGCAGAGAGATTAAAGGATTTTTGGGAAAGCTCTGAATGTTTCAGTCACATACTCAGTCAGGACTGATACCATTCCTCTGTTCTTCTCACAGATGATTTTAGGTTTTACAGCCTCTCCTGTCACACAGTTTAGCAGCGGTGCATTCTGCTTTCCACAGTGCCGAATGTGTCAATCTTCCTTGCATCTGCATTCTAATTTAATTTCCCAGAATAAGCTCCCTTCTTCCCCCAGCCCTGTTTTTGTCACATCTTCACCGATCATTGCTTTTAAGGAGGCTCAGCTATCAAAGGAAAATTAGAAAAGAAGCAGGAGTCCTTTCTAAAACCAAGCACTCTTCATTTTTCCTTCCCACTCTGTTTCCTCAGGGAGACAGTAACATTATGGGCCTTCTCTTGATGGAGGGACCTGGTGGCCTCTTATTCTCACGCTGGGATGGAGAGAGCTCAATCACTTGTCAGTGGCATAAATGTTTAATACTCATGCAAGCAGAACTGTCTCATGGTGGCTTGCTAATTACCCACTCCAACAGGCTCTGGATCGGATGCCCTTAGATTATTCTCCTTTTTGGCTATGCTTTAAAAAATAATTACTCATCATATTTTCAGAAAAATACAACAGTATGTTTTCACAGCAAAGGCTCGACTAGCAATGGGGAGGACACTAAAAATAGAATAAAAGAGGCCAGTGATTTCTTTGATTTATTGGCACTGTTTCCAGCTCTGCTGTGTGTGACTCGAGTTTGTACAGAGAGCAGAAATCCACTGAAGATGAGATCTTCCTCTTATACCAAGCTGTATGCATTACTACTGTTGAATGAGCAATTAGTGCAATTTGCAGAAAATTAGCAGATATTTTTTAATGAGAAAAGTCATTTGTTTCTAGGATTGTCATTTTACATGCCACAGATTTGGTGGTATAGAATTCCAAAATATAACTCAGCACTTCAATTAAACCACTCATGGAGCTCTGATGTGTGTCCCTAAAACATAGAATTTAAATAAGAATGACTGCATAATTCAATATCAAACAAGCTGAAACAGAAAATTATCCAAAAGTATAGCAGATAGATTTTTTTTTTCCAATCTCAACATTTTGATTTATGAAAGCTGACTAAACAGCTGGAATTTCAGAAATATCACTGTATCATAAAGTGCATAGATAACCAGTGAAAAGAGACAGTTTTGACTGATTAGTTTTTAAAATCAGTGAAAATTAAAGCTACAGTGAAACATATCTAGAATATGAGAAAATCTAGTGAGAGTGCAAGAAGAATAGAAGAACAGAAGGGGACTTGGACATCAAACTTACTGTCAATATGTCTTTGTAAGAGGCAATACAGAGGTCAAAAGCAAAAACTGCCAGTATGGAAGAGGCTGACAAATTTGCCTGCATTTTTGAACCTCAAAAATTAAAACCAGCAACAACATAGAAGGAACAGGATGCTAATAAATTCATATATATGATGATATTAACATGTGACATATGGTTTGAAAACTGACATTATAGAACTACAACTAACAGAGTAGTAAATGAAGGTTTTGCCTTAAAGAAATGCTTTTCATAGCCATGCCTTCAGCAACTGTGCATCAAACGGCTGCAAAAATGTAGATTCAGTTCATATTCCAACAAACCCATTACACAAAGAATGCTTGTCAACACTAAGAATTAACAGTTACTCTAATCATTAGAATTAGTCATTAAACAAAGGAACTTCCAAAAGTAATACTCATCCTATTAACAAGTTTCCTCTTTTCACTATAAAACTACAGAAGGCTTTTACTTTCATGTTTATTCTTTTTCAAAATCCTGCCATGTCAATGCCAACATTTTCAATTTATCTTAAAGATAGAAAATTGAAACTGAATTAATTTTTGTTTTCAAACCATTATCAGCCCAAGACAACATTTAGAGAAAACCCAGCTGATGTCCTCTCTTTCTTGTAGCCAGGAAGGATGCAGAAAGAAAAAGGGATTCTTGATAATCAATAAGTGAGCAAAACACCTTTCTCCTCATCCCTTATACTCCAAAAACAGATGGAAATAGTAACCTGAGCTTATGCATTCAGGAGAGTGAAATCAATAAAACAGTGGCACACCTAAAAGACTACAGTGAATGTATGTAGGATAAATTCAAAACCAAGGAAATCTTCAATCTTGGCAAAACCCTTCTGCTTTATTTTTTTATATGACTGCTGGCTATGTTACACCATAAAGAATGCAAAGATTAAGCATTATTCTGAGAAGGATATAACACATTTTTCATTCACAACAAAAACTCCAAGTCCTTGTTTTAAATGCAGTACTTCTGTGGCAACTGAATTTGCAGCTAGATTTGGGTTATTTACTACTGATATACTGATGAGTTTAATCATGAAAACATGAATCACAGGCCAAAACACTGCTAGCAGTTTCCACACAGACATCCACAGATGCGGACTAGAAGATATACAAAAATCTGAATGCCCATATACATACATATACTTTCTGTGGAAAGAGAAAAAAAAAGGAAAATTACAGAACTTTCAGACGTCAGTAAATCTGGTTTTTACCCCATAGCTGTGGGGTACTTGTGGTATATTTTTCCTGTCTGTTTGGTCACTAAGCCTGTAGACTTTCCAGTGACAGGAAATAGTTTATAGAGAACTCCATTCTACATTGTTATGTTAAGCTGTCTTTTGAACATGGCCATCACATGAAATCTCCTATTGGTACAAACAGCTTAAGAGAAACTGCAACCATGGTAGCCATGCCTGAAACTACTCACTGCCCCAAACGAGCAGGGGAAATTGTCCAACAGCTCTGAGTTTTTGTTCTTAGCAAATTAAATTTTTATCCTACTAGAAAAATGTCACCAGCCCTCCAAATGTCTCCCCTTTCGCAGGTTTTTTTTTTTTTTTTTTTTTGTATTTTCCTCATGCAGGAGTAATTTCTGTGCTGTTCTACCAGAAGTCAAGTACCTTATGACAAGTAATTTATAAACTTTCTTAGTATTTTCAGACTCGTTCCCTATTATTTCTTCTCCAGCTTGAACAATCTCTACAGAATAGCAAATTAATATGGGGTATAACTGCTGTACATGCAACCTGAATTTCTGTGGGGAATTGCTAGTCTGAGTTATCTATGGGAAGCAAATGTACTTACACAGCTATGGGTAGTTTAGCTCAGGTAATTTCACCTGTTTCTCCAAAAGGTCTGCATTTGGAGCATATGTTGATTATGTGGACCAGTTTGTGAAGTGGCAAATGCAAGCTTTTGATAAGCTAGGGTACTATTACAATCAAACACTGCCCACATTTTAAATTACTGCTGTTTCTTATGCAAGGTATAATGTAGGATACTGCACGTAGCTTTACAGCTCGTTTTGAGTTTCAAAACAAGTTACAATGCAATCACCTATTAACCTTTTCATCCCAAGGGTTTTTCTACAAAAAGTTAATATCCCTGACAGCTCCTTGTTTATTTTCAGATCCATGCACTGTTTGCCACTAGTGACCTTGCAAGCAGATTCACACCTTACAAAGTCCCTGACCTTGAAGTCATTAAAATCCAATCACACACTGGGCAGGCTTCCATATTCATTAGGACAGCAAGAAGATAGATTTGAACATGCCTTTGAAGTGACCAATACATTCATCAGCCAATTTCCATCTTCTTCAACAGTTTCAGATTGCTCAGGGATATTACTATATTAATTGATACAGAAAATCTTTTGCAACAAAAGAGTAGAAATGTTAAGCAGATGCAATATGTTTCTAATTAAAAAGGCTATGATCAAACATAAGTCATAAATTATAGGTTGTCCTATGAATACCCATATGAGGTTCCTACAACAGTCCTTTTTGCTTATGCTTTTGATGTAGGGGTCATAGCATTATTTCAAAACACATGATAATGAAACTAGCATCTAAAAACAAGAAAAGCCATGTCTACAGCTAAATGAAACCTCACATAGGATTTTTTTTTTTTTTTTAATTAAATCCATCACTGGAACGTGCTAATTAACCCTATTAAGTTCTTATGTATTTATTTCATAAGCCCCTTTGGAAGGTAAAACTTCAAATCATAAAGACAGTATTTATAACAACCATAAAAAGAACAACAAAAGCTGAAATAGAGATCTAGGGGAAACATTTTCTCCATCTTATTTTGACATACACTTGCCTTCATCTACACAGATTGTTCTCACAGAAAAGTGAAATTTATGCAAATATGCTTTGCAAAAAAGGAAAGATTTTTTTCACATTGGATATATGTAGGCATAATTTCTTCCAAAATTAAAAAGAGAAACATTTGAAAAAGGATGGGATAAAGGAAGATGTTTCAAATACGTAAATAGCAAACCTCAAATTAATCACTACCTGTCAAACAGGTTGCTCAAAACTATGTGTTTGTTCTTCTCACAAATCACATTTACAGCAATACTGTTCAAAAGACTTCTACGTTTACCTGGAAAAGGCCAGAGATATATCAAAACATTTTCAAGGGGACTGAGCTTCAATACTTTGGTCAAAGGTCTCTTTGCACAGAAGGCAGCTGAGGGCAGGTTGCTAGCTCCTCTTGAATTTTTAAGCTCGTTGCTTTTTTGTGCATGGGGAACCCATCCATGTGAGCTTTCATAAAAGCACAGACAAGAAGCTTTAAAAACCTGGGTTTCTTAGTCCTTGTCCTAAAGTCACAAATAGCATTGTTAATTGGCAATTCTATTGTGGCAGCCATCTGAGTTTGGTTTTTGCTGGGATCTGCCTGAGGTGACAACGAATCAAACCAAGGACCTGTTGGAGAGAACAATTCAGAAGGCTTTTGCCAGATTAACAGCTTTTAAGTAACATTTGAAACAAATCATCACTTTTCACAGATCCCTCCAGTTTTCTGATGGCAGAAGCCAAAACTGACACGTCCTGCAGGGGGCTGACCCACAAAAGTACTGTATTTTGGTGATCACAGTCCAGCATATAACTTCAATTAATAAGAGGTTGTTTCAAAAAANAAAAAAAAAAAAAAAAAAAAAGGGAAAAGAAAAAAGACAAAGACTAAACAAATCCATGTAGAGACAAGAGACAAACAAGTTTAAGGACCAAAGATAATTCTAAAACTGGCTTCTTAAGGAGAGAGGAGAGAAGAGGAGAGAAGAATGAAAGAAAAATCAATATTGCTTGAAAATACATTCCCCTAGATGGGAAAAGGGCTGTTGTCTTGAGAATACAGTATACAACAGGCAACTGGTTATTTCCCCATGTTTGTTCAAGACCATGTGATGAATGTCCCAAAACAGCATCTGTAACTATAAAACTAGTATAATAGACTTTCCATACTACTGCACAGTAAACAACTGGATAGAGCACAATAGTGTCAGTATCCTTTGTGTAATGGTCAGGTATTTTTCATTTATACTGTCCTTTCATAACCTGCATTGTGCTCACATTGAGCCAAAGCTCAAAGGCTTTGGCACCCAGTTACACCATAAATTGAAATAATGAGAATGGTTTTATATAGTTCTACAAAAACGTGTCTAGGGTGTTGTGTGTGTAATGTGAACAATTTTGCAGCTAAGACTCTTTCTGTGGAGAAAACTTAAGACCTTGAGCTTTCCTCTACTTCTGGAGAAAGCAGGGATATTTATGGCAATAAATGCACTGTTTTGGAAGCATCTAATTTTAACAGGCCCATTAGTCTTTATTGAATTAATATAAATAATTTTCCTTCAAGAAAATTAGGTTCAGGAGCATAAAGACAATTATCTGACATTACCTTTGCACACAAGAGAAACATTTCAAGTCATTACATCATACATGCTACAAACTCAGCAAATTAAATACACCCCTGAAATTTCAGGAACACAGTAGCAGAAGGTGTCTAAAGCTGTATATAATTATTTATTAATAAAGGTATTTTTTCAAAGCAATAAAATTGTTTGAACACAAATCATACATACTATAACTTCTTGAATACCTGTTTTTAGGTATGAAATGGAAAATTTCAGCACTTCTTTTCTCATTGTTTACATTGTCTTTAGAATTTTATTTTGTAAATGTAGTTATTATTTGAATGAGGAAAGTCAAATAAAACAAAAAAAAAAAACAAAAAATAAAGCTGTATAGAGAAACATACATTAAAATTTAGCAACTGCACATTCTTATATTTGACACTTTGTGTTTATACATCCTGCATTGTTTTCTATTGACATCATCAATAACTCCATTTTTAAACACAGTTAAGTTCACACAGGAGTGGAGGATCACTAAGATTTTGATTGCTGTGGGGCCAGGAGTCCATACAGCCTGTTGCATTGAAATTACTCTGTGACCTCCTCTGTACCTTTGGCAAACTAAAATCAGGTTCTAAAACTTTACCCCATGCATAACCAATCTACAACCATGCAGTTTGGATATATGAAAGGGAAAAAGGTGAATGTGAGGCCATTAAAAAAAACAAAATCAATGAGGACGCCCGGAAATAATCAAAGGGATCAGGTATAAGGGTTTGGTGCACTAGACCAGCAGAGTGTTCTTTAATTTGAGTGGTGACAACACTGATCAGTCTCTGGACCATATTCTCCATATTAGGTCTGAATTTATTATCTTTTAATATCACCTCTAATATTTAAATGAATGCCCCTAATTATTTTAATGAAATTTCCATTTTTTTCCATTTAGTCAATTATGTAATTATTTGACTAGGTGATTTAAAACAAATAGTTTTCTATGTCACTGGTAGTCTCATTCTCACTTTTCTCTTTCTTTAGAACATTCCTACTCAGCTTCCAGATTTCTTCAACAGAAGATCAGTTTCATCCCACAGCCCTAGTTGTTTAAGATAGCACTGATCTCATGTTTTCAGTGTGTTTTAAGTGGGCATAACAATTACCTGAAAATATTTCACCAAATAACTTACTTTCATGCTACAATATTATGTTAAGAACCAATTCCCCAAAACTCATTTTCTTTAAACAAGGATGAAAATGCACTTAGGCATGGATTTCCTGTTCATGGCCCCAGCTGTAATTTCAGCTTTAATATAATTATTATTTCTGTGTTTACTAAGCCTCCAAAGTGCTTAGTACAGAGCCAGTAAGTGCTCAGAAAACTTGGTAATACTGCACAACTTAGGACAGTAATAATGGGTCCCCTTAAAAGGCAGAGTTTAACAAAGTATCATTGTTTTCCAAGTCATAGAAGTAGAAGGATGCTCAAAATAACTATGAAGCTAGGAAGAAAAAGATTAAGACACAGACCTGACACCAGAAAAAAAGTAAAGACTGAAACCATACATCCCAGGAAACAGAGGAACAACCCAAGGGGAAAAAAATTCACATCAGCAGTAATTCTTTATTATGGACACTTAATAATTTGCTTATTTGGTTGTATCCCTGCATTCTTAAGAAAGGCTTGACTATAGGGGTTGCACAGTGCCCTGTTTTGGTTTTTTTCTCCTTTAGCATTGACAGGAACAGACATTAAATTCTTAATGGGCTGCATTAATTTTTTCTTCAGACTAAGCTTAGGAATTAAATCTCTGTTCTAGACAAAGGGGCATATTCCTCAGCTACCTCAATATTACTCAGGCATAAAATTTACTGACCACCCACTGACCAGCAGCCACAAAGTCTGCCATTCTCCTACACTGCAGAGAAAATTGTTTAGAGAATCATAGACTCATTTAGGTTGGAAAAGACCTTTCAGGTCATCCAGTTAAACCCACCACTGCCAAGTTTGTCACTAAACCCTGCCCATAAGTGCCACACCTACACCCCTTTTAAACACCTCCAGGGATGGTGACTCAACCACTTCCCTGCACAGCCTGTTCCAATGCTTAAAAACCCTTTTGGTGAAAAAATTTTACCTAACAGCCAATCTAAACCTCCCTTGGTATAACTTGAGGCCATTTTCTCTTGTCCCATCATCTGTTACTTGCAAAAAGAGACAACCCCCACCTTGATACACCCTTATTTTAAAAAGAAAAAAAAAATCATAATCAAATGAGAAAAGACTCTGCGGTAGAAAGAGCATAAAGAATTTAGCAATTTCAAAGTTAAATTTAACACAAAGTGTTCCCAGGAGTTCACAATAGCAGCAGCTAAAAGGTAGGTGGTAATTTTTTTTGGTGCAGAAGTGGGTAGTGATTTTTAGTGCATTTTATATTTAAATTAGCTCAAAGTGTATAACTGAATTACCTAGATGGTTAGATGGTATCTAACCATCTCAAATAATTACACAAAGGTATATGATCTTCCATCTGACTAATGATCCCAAAACATTTCTTCTAGAGAGAAGCTGACATGATATTGAGTAGGGGACAAATCACAAAAATGAGGACAATCAGAAAGTTACTTTTGCTTCAGTCATAAATAATGTGAAAAATTTTATGCAGCTGCTCCACGGGGACTCTGTAATGCAAAGACAGAGAATTTTGATATCCCTTTCCCTTACCTCATGCTGCAAAAAATTCTTGCCAAGATATATCAAATCAGTATCGACCTTTACAGATAAGCAGCATATCATGGAAGTTTGACTTGAATCTTGAGAATAATAACATACGTGAAACACTTAGAAGATTTAAAATACCAAGTAAGACGGGGTGGGGGAAGAGAGAGAGATTACAAATGAGCAAGATGCCAAGACTAATGATAAGGCAGAGTAGAGCATTATTTGGAATAAAAATATGTTGTCACAGCTAGAACCTGATAAAAAATCCTGCAAGACGGAAACTAGATCTTTAGTGTGTATAAGAAATGAAGATCATTTATCCTGTATGTCAAGTTCACAGGTGAGGAAAACACTTCAGCAAAAAGGAAATGTGATCTACACAAGTGTTTCAGAGTAGAAGCCTCAAAATCTGATATGGGAAATCCATTGGTTACAGAAACATCATTATGTAGCAAAGGAGGGAATACAGTTTTTAGATGGCATCCAAATATGGTATAACTTGATCCTGCAAAGAATCCACATCACTGGCATTGCAACTATGCTTCAAGTTTTCAATTTACTACTCAAAACGTTCACAGGACATCTCACTCTAATAATCAAACATCAATTAAAATCTGCAGATGGCAAAACGTAATGATGCAATTAAGCAATTCTGGTTATATCCCAAACTGAAATTTAACACACAGAGCCCTCAGGACAAATACACTCAAGATAAAGCCAGATTCTGTCTCTTCTCCTTTCTTCTTGCACAGGTTTAGTTACACCTTTTGTCACTTTTATGAAACGAGGCCACTTTTGCCTCTTTGCTGTTTTCCCTGGAGCAGACGCTGTAGCCTTCCCCCAGTGCCAGCAGGCATAAACTGTCCTCCAGTCTAACTGCAGCATTTTAGCTCCTGGCCTCTCCTGCCCATTTGCTCCTGGGGTCTCACTTGCTCTTCCTCTGAGCCCTGGAGGCTCTACTTCCTTGTCAAGACCAAACAGAAGAACAGGGATGAGTCATGAAAATGGGTAGATGACCACAAGAGAGAGACAAATTTAATATTGCATAAAGAAGAAAAATAGCCATCATTCAATGAAGACACATTTACTATGGTCTCGTGGTCAGAAACACATTAAAAATACAAATAGGAACCACCCTAAAGTAGTCCTGTAGCAAACCCACAATGCTGGAGCTAAGATAAAAGGAATGAGGAGCAATAAATTTATAAAAGCTGACTCACAAAATAAGCAGAAAGAGGAATGGCTTTTCGGAGAAGAACTAAGCAACTGAAGGGATATTAGGATAAACTAAATAAATGTTGAGTTCATAATAAAATTACATTGCACAAGAAACTTTTTTTAGTGGCATGTTTACAGTGCTCTATTTAGACTGTACTACTGAATGTGTGGAAAGTTGTAAAGGCAGAGAAAGGCAAAAAAAAGTTGAAACAGCAAACTAGTAGCTGCTCTTGAACATATGGCTCACAAAACAAAATTAAAAATATTTGTATTCTCCCTGAGGAAATCAAATTTAAAAGTGAGCACGGCTCTGCATAAATACATAGGATCAATGAGTAGGCAAGTTAAGTGTTTAATTGAATACTGTGCAACAGTTACAAGCTAACAAATAGGGCACAGTTTCTTTCAAAATTTTTAGACTTATGCAGTTTAAAAATTAATCCTAAATATGCATTCCAAAAGCCTTTTGCACTCACAGATAATAGTATAATAATGAAATATATGTGTGTGTATATATATATAGATTGCATATATTATTGCATTTATAAACACATGGACACTTATAAGTATCCCAACTTACAGAAAAATAATTTTGTACAAATAATTTGGAACACAGATTGCAACAGCAGTGAACTACTAGGGAAAGAAAAATCCATATTCATACTAATTACTAACAGCCATTTATAAGAACTTATAATAATGAAATAACTCATACCCCACTATCTGCATTGGTCTTAAAACATCCTACCTGAGCTATCAGATAACTTCTAGTACTTCTGAAGTTTTCAATAATAGGTGAATGGATGATTCCTAAATTGAGAAGCCCGCATATAATTATTAGAAGTAAATTATACAACAGCACAAGGTATTGTCAAAACATATTAGTAGTGATGCAAAGTTGTAAATAATTTTGCCAACTTGATCAAATCAAAGGGGGTTGCACCCTGCTGCAGGAAATGAGTCACTTGAAAAGCAGTGGAAGGTTTAACTCCCTGGAGATCTACTTTGTGTGTGCTCGAGGGGCTCTTGCAACAAGAGAAGGTACTTTATAACTCCTAATTATTTGGGAAACACAAGATTGGAAAATCCAGTCCTAATTCAGTGCGACTTCCTGCATCTACTTTAAACAAGTTTTGAATTTCCTAAGAGGGTTGGTTTAAAATAGTTTCATACAATAGGTTTCAGACACTTTCCCAAGGTACTTGGTATGACCAGCCGCAATTCCTTACTAATTGCACCTAGACAGATATTGAAGTGTACAGAAACTTTCCTCCCTCTTCTGCTGGCAGTCCTGACCTTAGACATTGAGGCTGCCAGCACACAGGCCACAGTTCAATAAGAAGAGGTAGGTGTTCAATACTCATTCTGGCCAGCAGCAGCCACCTCCTGCCCCTTGCCACTGCTGCCTCCCTGCTCTGCTCTGTGCTGTGCTAACACAGCCGCCGGCACAGCTGTCAGCCCGGGCCAGGGAATGAAATGGGATAAAAGAATAAAAGTGAGGAGAAGGAGGCTTTATTTCTAATCTAAATCGGTTCCCTGATCTGATTTGATGCACTTCACACCCTCGCAAGCAATTTTCAGGGACTTGGAAATAGAAGATATGGTCAGGGAAAGGTACTACTTAAACTGTCATTGCGGTATCAGGGAACTGTATTCTCATTGTGTGCTTTAACCAGCTGACAGCTCGGGAAGAGAGTAAGCAAGATAGGAGATACACATGGACAACTCACTCCATCCCAGTGCATTGCCACTTTGGCTAAATTCCCCTAAAAAATGCCCTTTTTATTTTCTCACTTCTTACCATCCTGAGACACCACAAGCTTTCTAAGTTATCAGAGTGTCAGATGGATTTAATGTGAGATTACAACATTCAGCACATTCTGAACCACTCATTTAGGTAACACAGCTAAAAAACATCCTCTACACACTTTGACTAAAACAAAGGCTATATTAAAATGAAATTAATCTTGGATATCTTCCATTATTTCATCTTAAATAGATAAAGAAAAAACTGTCAACATCTCATCAATTTATTACTATTCTAATGATCTTAAAAAAATCTCTCTCCCAATATAATAATGCATGGGGAAAATGCACTCTCTCACATGCAGTCGGAAAGAAAGGTCTTTTCTCCTGGGGTCAACACATTTAGTTGCTTTTCTGTAAACGCTCAAAACCAGGCAGATTGTAACTCTGTGGATTAGCTTTAATTAAATTTCAAAGTTGCAACAGTGTGGCCCGGCATGAGGCAAGGGATGGCATGGGCTCACAGGCTGAACACCTGCAACCAGGAGTTCCTTGAGCAAGGCATTAATACTGTCCAAGGAGATGGAAAAGGAAGGCTTTGAGCACAAGTTGCCACCTGAGCTCTCCCTGTGAATAGGAACAATTGCCATCAGTAACTCTCCATTTCAGAAATATCAGTCTTAGGTCATCCCTGAAACTAGGATTTTACCTCATCCCCAACCTTTTGAATGTATATTAATAACCATAACCTCTTTATATGTAATAATCCTTTATATTCCAATCTATTTTTACCCACAAATACAATGGAGTAGAATTTACTTTCACAATAGTTTCAGCCAACCTTCATCACTATCAAGAGTAACACATTTCTTTCACTGTAAAACCCCAGAAAATCTTTTATATCAACAAAATATTTTCTTAATGGCTTCTGTGTGAATGCTAAGTCATCAAAATTGTACCTTGTTATCATTTTTATTGCTGTTATGTGTGTGCTAAAGAAATATAAATTGAAACTGAGGAATTCTTTCTGCTTTATTTTGACTTGTCAAAGCCAAATACAGTTCCTAAAGCCTCTATTTCAACTTTGCTGTAAGTACTTTTCCATTTCCTCACTTACATATAATTTTCTGATACGATTACTAACAGAAATTATGCAATTTTAGAAATAATTCTGCTACACAATCTGACCTATGCAGCTATCACTGTTCAGTCAATAGAGAGCCAGAGGTTTCTGGCTGCTTACATGTCAGTGTTTAAGTTCTGGCCCAAGTCTAGTCCTCAGTACATTTAAAACCAACATCCTAACAGTCACCATTAAAATTAGAAATTTTAACATGGGCAGTTCAAATAATCAAAATAATTCTCCATCTTGAAAGTCACATCTTATTTCCACAGGACCTCAAATTACTTCTAGAAGAGAGGAAAAGAAATACAGATATATTTTTTACTTTGAAAAAACTAAAAAAAAAAAAAAAAAGAGGGGGGAATAGAAAAAGATTAATACAGAAAGTCAGAATTTCAAGGAAAAAAATCCAGAAGCCCAAGTCTGTTAAGAAAAAAAAATAAATAATTGTTCATCTAATTCAAAACTGAGCAAGTTGTAAATGAATCCACAATAAGAAACTGATTAAGTGGTTTGAAAAATCAGAAGAGGGAAATTTTTCACAATTACCACTGGATGATTTCTCATTTTCCCATTTGCAGAAAACCTGGAGAATTTGAAACTAAACCCATAGGAATAAAAACTATCATTTGTTACCTAAGCATATTCAGTTCTGACTGCCTACTCTCATTAACCAGCTTGTCACCAGAAAATATTCCTTATTAAATTGTACAAGTAATAAATTATTATTATCATTATTATTATGTTTCTCTGTTTCTCTTCATATTAATGTAACTAGACTGGCATTATATTTGCTATACTTTGCACTTTAAATGTAAACATTACCAATTATTTTCATTACAAAACTGATGTTTCTGTTGTTAATTCAATTTTCCCACCACCAGCTTTGCTCTTTCTCATGTGACCCAAGTGATAACACTCTGACATACAAAAAAATATCTGCTACAGGCTGTGGTCATATTAGAGTTAACATAAATTGCACACAGGAAAGTCAAATAGAGAGGCAGCAATAGGAAAACATTTGAGAGCAATAGAATTCAGAGCTTACTTCTATAATTTCAGAACATAGAGAGGGAAATGGTCTGGCTTCCTAGATCTAGCAATGATTATTGTAAAAGTACTTTGAGATTAGTCATGTTAATGATCTCTAACACATTTTCAGCTCTCTACAAGGAAAGCTGGCAAAGTGTGAAAAGAGAATGGAGGCAAGGGAATGTCTTACCCAGGGCGAGAACAGAGTGGAGGGAACTAAAGAAATGAATCAAATTTAACAATGAAGATATATGGTATATATGGTATCAAAACAGACAAAAATATAATTGCATTTTTTACAACTTGACGCTTTACTCTTACATACTAATGCTGACAAATTTGAAAGAATACTTCAGTGGCTATTTCAGAACAGTATTTTCATTCACTCTATGCCTGTTCTGTTTACATCAGAAGCCCAGTTAGACCTTTTAATGGCTACTGACCCTCATTCTTCCATGGTGCTTCCATACTAGATAAAATGATTTAGGATTAAGAGAGGGAATACTGACACAACAGGAATTCCAGGGTGCATTACCTCTATAAAAGACATGATTCTTTGGGGAGAGGAAGAAGGAAATATGAAGAACATTTCCTTACAATTTCTGGAACCAACATTCTCTTTGGAAAACAGCCACTTTTGCATGCTTGGAGATAATCTTTCCTTCTGTGACCCGTCCAGAATTACCTGTTGTCTCCCCCAGTGTCTTTTTATATATGGTTCCTGATTTATAAATCTATAGCACCTAAACAAGCTTAATTTTCCCTTGGACAACATCTAAAGAAGGAGCATATGAAGAGCAGCTGAGGCCCCTTGCTCTGTTCACCCTGGAGAAGAGGAGGGGCAGGCACTGATCTCTGCTCTGTGGTGACAGTGACAGGACCCATCTTTCCTAACAACCATCACATAGCCATAGAATAAGATAAAGAATGTTTGAACACCTTAACACATAGTTTTCACATCTGTTTCCTAAACTTCCAAGCTCAGAAATCCTTGAATTCTGTTTGGTCACAATATTCCTGAAATAATGCACATCACTGATATAATGACATAACAGCAAACAAATCTCCAAACTGGCTTTTTACAAAGGCATGGCTATAGTCAACAGCAAATTCCCAAAAGCGTGTTGCCACACATTATTTCTAATTATTTGAAGAAGTATAATATAAGGAAAATATATTTTGAAAAGGGTGAGATGCAAGGATATTGAGCTATCTTAGTCTGCTTTGGGAAAGGACATATTACAAGTAGTACTTCATGAAAATCTCAAACCAGAGAATTCTTTCCCTGATCCTGATGAAAACAGGAATAATAATTAACAAATCCAGAAGATCTTATTCTATTAGTAACAAAGAATAATGGAGAAAAAAATGAGAACAAACTTTTATCTAAAAAATATCTGCTATTTTTGTAATTTTATTTTAGAGAATATTCAAAAACATTTTGATCAACTGCACAAAAAGTAATCTTTTGAAACTGGTAGTTTTCTTAAAGAAATGGCTTGTTTAAGTACTTTCAATTCATGACTAATCATTTAGACTATAAATGATCAATACTCACTTCATCATATCTAATTATTTTCAGAAAACTGTAGTACATTTTTCTGATTCTTCTAAAATAATAAGTGGAAGAATCTCAGTTTAAAACTGGGATCTCTGCCCATTCCATATTTTGTAATGTTCGACTTCTACTTTGTATAATGCTGTACAGAGCCAAGGCCACATAAAAGTTCTTAACCCAAGGAACTCAAAATGCTTTACTAGGGCAGGGGAATAAAGCAGCATCATTCACATTCCAGAGAAGACGAGCCATTGTCAGAGGGAGATTTAAAATCAGTTGCCTGAAGTCACAAGTTGAGTCACTTATGCAGCCCTTTTTTAAAAATTAAAACAAAAACCCCCATTATTGCAATTTGAATGAACAAACACCCTTAGCATACTTTAGTTGCAAAATGTGTCTTCAAATACTAGAGATGTTATTTGCAACGCACCTGGAAAAAGACTGCAGGTCTTGATGGTAGTTAATAAGTTGTGCTTCCAGGAGCAGCACACTAAGATGCAATCTGGATCACTGCTTTTCGTGTGAATTTAAACAGGAAGGCACACTTTAGTGCCAGTGTTCTGATGATTTCGTGACACAGAAGCAGAAGTTCACTGCTTCACAGCCTGCCTGCTGCAACAGCTCTGCTCAAATTTTCAAGTTTCCATCACAAGTTCTCTCTCACAGACTTATGTGGGTGCAAGGGACTCCCAGGCCTCGTGGAAACAGAACAACATTTCCTTTTCACTGCCTGCATCTTCAGACTATTGAATTCTGGGTAGACCTTTTACCACCTCTACAAGTTCTAAAGGGCATCTGTTGATTCTGCATTGCACTTTTTAAAAAATGGACTTTTAAATGAAGATGGCAACTTCGTGCCACTACATCTGTCTCTGTGAAAAAAAATAACATATATCCTACTCTTCTATGTGAAGGTTTAGGCTGTATGAAGGTAGCAGCCAAGAAACCAGTAATTTTTCATGCACTGCAACAGATCTTCTTAACACTGCTATTTACATATTATTGGTTTGTTATGTTTGGCCATCTGTTTGTGGGTGAAATACCGTAGGCATATTTCATTTTCTTTTGACTTTGCTTAAAAAGCTTACCAAAATCTTATACCTTTTTTTTCCCCCTCATAAATACTCTATGTTCTTTTAATCCTGTTGGGGAAATGCTATATAATGATAATCCAAGATATTCATATTACCCTTACTGAAGTATCATCTGTGTGTTTTTTAGGATCTGAATCACTGAATGCATGATTCTAAGAATTTTTCACTCTAGAGACCTTATTTTTACACTTTTACAGTTAAATGAAAAGCATAGTTTCACATAGCTTAACTCTGTATTCCTCTATTTAAAATCCTCTAAACGATGCCAACTATTTTGAACCAGTTAATACCTTTAAACAGCAGATCAAAACAGCTCAAAAAAATACACATTAGACAAGGATAATGTAAAATCTACATTTCACTTCAAAATCAGCTAGAAGAAGACCTGCTATACTAATACCCTGGAAGCAATATCATGTATAAATCCTTTAACAGTGGCTGCTTTGAACAGAGTAGCTGATCTGAAATGCCCTGCGATTTAAATCCAAGTCATACACAAAGTAATCCTCAAACAACTGAATCCTATTTAACTTTTCAAAACATCTGAATTTGTATTTAAGAAAAGCAAGCATTTTTAAAACCCTACTTTTAAATACACATTTAACCTTAATCTCTTTTTCTGACTCTTTCTTGGAGCATACCACCTGTACATCCATCTCAATTATATGTTCATGTATATACATATATTTTAATGTATAATGTATGCAGCTTGCTAAGGATAGATTTAAATAAGAATTTTCCTCAGTTCTAAGACTACCACTCCAAGTTTCAATTTCTGATCTCATTTTGGACGGCAATATGCTGTATCTATGCTCTATGCTTTTTCAGCTGGTAAGCAGGAAATATTTATTTGGTGCTTTTTTTTTCTTCCCCAATACCAGAAAATTACAAAAAGTCAAAACCAACCAAACAAAAAAACCAAACAAAATTAAGCAAATCCCATTTCCCCCCAGGCCACAAACAGGACATTTCACAATTCGTACTGAGAGAACATTGGATAGCCACATAAGAAGAAATAATTTATAGCAAAGCATACCAGTGTCATATCAACACTTAGGCTTATTGTTACGGCTCTCATTTGCACTCGAGGGTTGGGTTGATACAGATTTGTGTGTGAAAAGTCCTGCTTCAGATTACTCCTCTCTGGACTGATATGAAGGGAAATTTCATCTTTTTATTAGTCTATCACTATTCCAAACATAAGATGGCACAACTCCACTGCATGCATTTCTAGAGCTGCATACCAAGAAAGCAGATCAGGAACCTTTCTTTTATTTACTAGCCTTGTAACATGGCTATATTTTTCCTACCAGCTCAAATCCATGACTGGGGGAGATGATTCTACTTTCTAGCCTGCCTCACATCACGTCAGGAGAGGACCCAGTGAAGCTGCCAGATTCAAATCAGACAATTTACCAATTGTAGAGTTTATGACACTCAGAGGCATTGACTCTTAACCGTGAAGCCCACAACCATGAGCGTTCAAAAGCTAGTAGTTCTCCAGCTCCTCAATTTTTGTCTGTTTTCTTCACATGCCAGAGTTGGTAAAAAGGACCGTTCTTCATTCATTCTCCAGTCATTCCAGTTCAAAGGCCAGTGTCTTTACTGACACTGATGAAAAAGCAGCAAAGTAGAGGCAAACATCCACTTCTGTCTGCTTTACTACAGCTGTACTACACAAAAGGTAACTTCCATAAAGGGCAAGGATAAAAGGTTGGAGATGACATCTAACTCCAACAAGATTCAGCAGCAACTACCCCTCAGAGATCTCAGTGCCTCGGGAAGCTAACATCCATGCTCAGTGTCTCCATATCATTAACAGAGCACTTACAAGTTTAAAAAGTGGAAAAAAGTTTAAAAAAAGAGGTGCAGTACTTGGTCTAACAGTTACAAAGTAAACTAATTTCAGCTTTCCATCTCCTCAGCTGCTTCTCACTGTTTGATGGTACTCTGTCTTTCTCCTGAGTAGGAATAAAAGCAGTAATTCTTCCTCTGTCTGGTTTTCAAAGACTGAAACATTTAAGTTTTTTTTAAAAGGTTTGTTGGTATTGATATCTTTGCAGAGTGATGACACACTGCTATTGTATTGTTTTGTTTGTACCATACTGACGTCTATTCAAGCCCTAGGAAAATCTTCTGTGAACCTCGTAAAGTTATTTCTATGGAACAGCATTTAAAATAAAATCAATAAATAATGTGACCTGAAGATACAGTGAGCTGCTCAGACTGCCTATGTTATTTCTAGTACAAGTCTCCCCTAGGCTCATAAACTTCCTGTCACTTGTCCAGTGGACTTCAACACAAATTTGAATGATTCAGCTGGACACAGTGGGACAAGTGAACTCAAAAGTAAACAGTGAGAAACAGTCCTATGACGTGATAGGAATTCTGATTTTTTTCAAGTACTGGAGCCATTAAAACAGCCAAAATGAAAGTGACATTCCCTCCATAGTGTATTTCTACATGAGATTTTAAAATGTTTCAGAAGTTACCTTTTCTCCCCTCTGACATCTCCTAGTTTTAATCAGCCACTTCCTCAATTTTTGTGATATCAAAGCTTTTTTTCCCTTTTCTTTTGTATGTCAGGCTATTAAACTACCCTGTGGCACACAGAGGGACATAGAATAATAATAATAATTTAAATTATTTGAAGACATGACAGAGAATAAGGGAAACATTAATTTCTTCTTGCTCTGTGTTTCTCTGCCTTCCATTGGCTATGAAGCAAAGTGCATTTGAACTTTCCGGGGGGAAAGAAAACCACAACTCCCCTTTGAAATGGCTACTGGATGAGGATTCACAATTTCTCATTTGTTCTTAGTGCTATGATCACACCTGGACAGGAACACCACAAAATTAAACACACTCTTAGTCATCTACATTGCATAGCTATAAGAAAGAAGTAAAAGGACAGAAAGAGAGAGGAATGAACAGCTATTCAGTAAATGTAGGACCTTATAATTAATACAGAGATGTCTCATCACCATCACTGAGCTGATCAATATCACAATCAATATTCTCACTTGCAACTTCGTGGGTATTTAAGGAGAACAAGTTATCACACACACTTAAACCCCCTACCTGCCTTCCTTATATAAATCATGCTTTGCACCAAAGGCAAATAACAAAAGCTCATCTGATCAACTTTTCTAATTTTTTTCTAAGTTTACCTAAAGGAAATTAGCTCCCATCACTTAAAGTAATTCAACATCAGAAACAAAAATCTTCCAGTTCTTCTGAATAAAGAAAAAGGAAACGGTCTTGCAGCTTCAGGAGCTGTACTTTACTCACCAGAATAACTGTTTCCTCCAATTCTTATTCAAAAGCTCCCTCAAATTCTTAACTTGTACATCTAAGGAACTACTCTGAGGGGTTTTCTTTCCAAATTGTTATTTGACATACCCTACAGACTGGCAAGCAAACACCTAAGCAGTATATTAATATTCAATTGCTGATAAGCCACAGATGCCAAGGCAGCAGCAGTAGACAAAGTAGTGACTGTCTCTTATTCCTCCCTGAACTCTGTCACTTTTTTCTTTGACAGTCATTATCATCATCCCACTGTCTTATATTTTGGCCTTTTTCTATCCACAGAAAAACTGGTTTTGATGTGAGTCTGTTTTACAAACAGAACAAATTGGCCAATAAAATTGGTTATTTTCATGCATTAGTATTCACTGAACTCACGACATAGACTCGGAAAAATAACAGATATAGCAAACATTTCCCTCTGTAAATCCAGCTTTCTACCACGTGAAGCAAAACACACTCCTCAGCTATTTTAGCACAAGGGGTATGTTGAACAACACTGATTCAATTGCAGAGACAGTGGCATTGTGTGTTGGTCAATTTACCACAGTGCTCCATCGCTGTCCTCCTCGACCCAAAGATGCGTAGACTCATAAAAAAAGAAACTACATTTGAAAGAAAAACACCTTTCCTTGAAAGGTCAAGAATGTATTACACAGACTCTGAGCACAGATCATAAAGCAACACAACACCAGGCTTGTTCTTTCAACTGTACTTGAAACCATTCATTTGTTTTTCTTGTTATAAAGAAAATATTGCAGACTGACCAGAACAATTTTTGTGGTGTACCAAATCCGACACATGAGTGTGACATAGCAAAAGGATATGCAGCTATCTCCCATATATATCTACGTGAATATTTGATTAATTTCATCATGAATTAATGATAAAATGTGCAAGTTGTGTTAAGCTCTTTTTTTAAGCATACTTACACATGAATACACACACATTAGGCACTTTACATTAACCTAGAGTAGACTGATAAAACATACTTTTTTGGTTAATAATTTTCTGAAAAATGAATTGGTAGTTACACCAAATCCAAACATTTTCAACTGACAACAAACATTGGGAAGGGCTAGAAGAAGTTATTTAATTTTGTTTCCAAAAAAAATTGAGTTTTATAACAAGTACTGAAGCAATATTCAGGTGACCGCCTTTTATAGCTTACACCTCTTTCCTGTTCCCTTTTCTGCCCCTCATTTTATGGAAGTCCTGTGGCTAGGATATTCATATGAATCCTAGTCTTGATCTTCTTTGGCCTTGGCAAAGAAGGTAATCTTTAATTGTCCAAAGGTTTTCCCAAACATTCAAATGAACAGGCCTTCCTTTGAAGAAATTAGATTTTCTAAAAAAAATATTTAAAATGCACTAGAGCAAAAACCAGAAGGAACAAGTATGGAACCATGCAATTAGATTGTGGATGACTACAATTAGTCCTAATACTTGATGGATTTTGTGAGATCTAACATCCTTTACTCATATATTTTTAGGTTTGTTCTAAAACGTCCAGAAAAAATTATAAAATTCTTAAAAAATCTGGAAAATGATTGGCTTCAGACTGACTCAAATCATTTTATCTTCAGGTGAGCTTCTAAAAAAAAGAAAATATTAGTTGCTACATCCCGATGTAAAACCATATATTAATCCCTAAGACAGAAATATCAAGTTGCCCAACTCAACAGTCAAAAACTTTGAGTATTAGCAAGGAGGTGAGAAGGAAAAGCACAGGAAGTCAAAGAGGAGTGAGAGAAATATGAAAAGATACAAAAGACTCCTTAAAATATACAGCCATGCATTTCATTCCCTCCAAGAAAGGAAAAATACATGAATGCATAATAAAAACAAGCATTAATATTGACTAGAACAAAGTGAGAAGACTGGGAGCTTCTGTTCTCCCTGATTTACAATTCAGGAATGCATGCTGAGAGAAAGAACATCAGTTTCAAACTTATAATCAAGGGTGGGGGTTTTTGTTGGTTTGTTGGGGTTTTTTTCCCCCCAGATAGAACATATTGCTAAAGGATATCATTAAAACAGGAGAACTTTGCTCATTTGACAACTTTGTAAATTGAACAGCAAAAAATTAATGACAACAAATCATTCTAGAAGTCCTACAAATTCAAATTGAGAGCCTAAAACATTAGAGCTCCAATTCTGCTACTTGTTCACTGATTTATATTTCTAGTTGCAAATAGAAATACAAGGAAAGAAAGGACTGCAATAAACAAGCCACAGCCTAAAACAAATATTATTAAATGTAATAGTAATTGAAGATCAATAAAGATTATAGTGGGAAAGTAAGTGCTGAATATTATAAATTTTCTGGTTCTTTGATGCTTCTAAAGATTGTTATATCCATAGAGAGACTATTAAACCATTATAAGGACTTAAAGAATATCTCAAAACACTGTCAAAGAAGGAAGTTCCCATAAGTTAAGCCACCCCAACAGGAGCAGATGGCAAACAGGAAGGCATTATTTCCAGGGCTAAATGAAGGTGAAGGTTTGGAATGAGCACACTGGACAAATTTCCACTGAGAGAACTTGTGATAAGTGCAGGGTATATAGAAAAGGCCTATATAAAAATGGTACCTCCAGAAGACCACTTGGAGACGCCCAACACCAAGAAGACCAGAGAGAAGGAAGAAGGGCCAACAAGACACCACAGGGATCCATGTGATGGTGACTGTCTTTCTACTTAATCTTTCTCTCTCTCTCATTTACTGTTAAATAAAATCTGTACTATTGACTTTGGCAGGTGGTCTCATTTCTACTTAAATTCGGGCAGAGGCATCTTTTAATAATCAGATCCTAACAGTCAAGAAGATCAAAGTGTGAAGCCGCATGATTTTGGAATAAGTTTAGAGATTAATCATTCAACCACCTGCCCATCTTGCTCTGTATTCTGTAGTGGCTCTGCAAGTGCACATCTAGAGAAACAATCCATACACACAGATAACTGTAGCTTGGGCACATGGAAAAAAAAGAGTAGCTCTTAATAGCTCTTCTAATAGTTTGTAAACAATGGGTGTTATAAAGGGTGACAAGGGTTAAGTAGATTCCATAAGAAATACTATTGAATAGTAATCATGAGGCATGAGATGAGACAAATACTTAGGATGCTATTCCAGATCTGCTGACTCTGAATGACAAGATGTAGTCATAATCAGTACAACTTATATATGAACATATATATATGTTAAAAGTATTATTAGTAGTATGTTCTTACAGACTTAATACGCTGGGATGTTACCTCTTTGCTTGTGTGGTTCCCTGTGTGCTTATAAGAACAGAATGACAAGCTTCATCCTACTGAGAATTTTGGGGTTTGTTTCTCCTGAAATAATGAAGAAAGTCAGTGGTCATTCTTTTCAGCTGCCAAATTTTCTGTTGTTTCCTCTGTGACAACCAAGAAGTCACTCTCTGCAAGTATTCTCCCTCTGTACTGTAATCAGCCATCTTTTTCTTCTAGCTGCTGCTGAACTAGAGCCCAGCAGTGACAAACATTTTTAGGTGTCATTATTTGGTAGCCAGAAGAATACAGCTTGGAAATGAATGGGTTATCAGAATACACAAAGCTTGCAGTTTTCAGGCTTTACTGCTGAAGCCTAACAAAGTACATCACTCACCAGCCGGTTCATGCTTTCAAGTTGTTCTTTGCATTTTTATCAAACAGAAAGTTACTTTCCCATTAAATGAACACTGAGACTCTGGTGCACAAATCAACTGACTTAAGGAAACAATTTTTTCCTTTCTACTGTATACTCCATCCTGTTCATACCCTCATGCCCTGCTGGCATTTTTCAAGACCTTTTATTCCACTGTTTTGTCAATTTTGCTTTTAACATTGCTGGTATAACACCTCTCTTCTGCATTTGCTAGCAAAGCCAGTTAATTTTCCATATTGGCACCAGTCAGCCATGGTTCAACAGAGTCTACAGCCCTGTGCTTTTGAACTGAAGAGTACAGACAGTCTGTTTATCCTGTGCTCAGACCTTTGCTGACCCTTAGTCAGTGCTTGGAAGGCACAGTGGGATAAAGCAGGTGGAAGGGAGCTATCTCTGCACTATCAACTGCACAGGAAGCATACTCTGAGGCCTTCTCTCTGCTAGAAAGTCACCTCACTTAAACCAGGCAGGTGCAGTCAGCACAGCATTACCTGCACTGTTTGCTATTCTCTCACACCTAGAATTCTGACAGAAATCTGCTTCACTCGTTGCCTCTGTTGCACCTGAAGAACTGCGTTGAACATGAGCTTCTGTAAAGCAAGTGACTCTCCAGGTGTAGATGCAAACAGGATCACCTTTATATGATAAGTCACTCCTATAAAAGAGGACATAAAATATCCCAGTACCCTCATACAGATGGTCCCCCGTTCCCACAAGAGGACCATGCCAGTGTGGGTATCATTCAAGAAGGACAATCTCTCCTCTTCTGGCTGGCATCTCTTGACAAATTCAAAGACACTGTGAAGGAACAATTAAATTTGCACTCTCTCTTGCTTATGAAAATGCACATTTGCTGCTGCTTTTTAATTCAACTGTGTCGTTGACACTGTCCATTCATTACCAAATCGAAGTCACACTTGATTTTTGTCTTGAAAAACAGCTTTGAGATTTAATTTATATTTTACTTGTTGTCACCTGCCAATTGACCCAAAAAAAAGGTTTTTCTCTGACCTTATTGAAAATCTTTAAAGCCACATATTACCTTATGTATTACACTATTTATAAAACATCTGTCCTACATTTGACTGAAAGACCTTGCAAATTACTTGAAGTTTTGTTCATTCAACACTAATCTTCCAACTCAAAGCCTGTCAGTACAGTACATTGCCTGATAGCTTTGTTTATATGATGTTTGCCAAAATGATCATAATACTTTTTGATGCCAAACAAAGGAAACATTTTGAATACCATGTCTTCAAGTGTCTAGTAAAACAAAAGCCATCCTTTCAGTTCTCTGAAGAATATTAATAAATATTCATCTGTGCTATAACTAAATGCCATCTATGTTAGACTGGACATATTTTTGATAGCTCAGAATCAGCCTAGAGAACTAATGCTATTTATTTTTTGCCTTCCTGACAGAATGTCTTATTTGATTTTCCTGCACAGCATACAATACCCAAACCTTGTCTTTGCAATAAAAGCAAACTTTACTTAATTCACCTTTTCTCTGGAATATTACGTAGACATTCATACATAGAAAACTAAATATTTTTTTGTCTTCTCTTAGTCTGAGAATATGTTCCCTTATGAATTAGAATATTTATTGTATTTTCACTCAAAATACACAGGGTAACACTTTATTCACTATTCTACTATTTTATGTTTAATATCAAAAGAGGTCAACCTTGTTTATATCACTTCCTCCAGATATTTTAGCTACACTGAACAGAAGCAAAATATTTACGTACATTTGAGATGCTTCATTAGTTTCATAAAGTGTGGTAAAATATATTAATTTTTTAATCCAATTTAGTACTTTACGAAACTGATCCATACCCTGCTGTTTCCTTCTTCTTGGTCTATTCCATTGGATGAATATCAGCACATTCACAGATTTCCGCAGAGGTGAAGGCAGGTGGCAACTGCTGCAGAGAAAAGAAAAAGAAAAAATGTGAGGCTGCTACCAAGATTTGCCTGTTTTTTAGTGCTGAGTGCTTCTGCTGCCTCTATTGCTATAGAGACTAAGAAGGAGCTGTTATTAGCAACTGTGGGCAGGCAGAAACAGAAGGGAGAAAAGCATCCCTAGTGAAAATGAAGATTTCTGTTTGAACAGGAGGAAGGATGAAAGCACTGGTGGTGGCAGGGCAAGACAGAAAAGAAAAAAAATTAAAAAGGACAAAAAACTGAATAAGAAGAGCTAATTTGACAAAAGTGGTGCACATGGAGAGCCATGTGGTAAATCCTGACACTCTCTCAGGCTTAATGGGATGGTGGAATGCCATAGTCTATCTATTAGCATTTTCTAGTGCAATGCATGCTCTCTGCCACATGAAGATGCCTCACACACATGCAGTCTCTGATCAATGCCATATCCTTAATTCCTCATGCTCCCAATACATGAGGAACCTACCAAGCCACTGATCAGTTAATAAGTATGGGTTATTTTCCAAAAAAACATAACAAAGATTCAAAATTCAGAACAGCAAAAGTAAGTTTGGAATAATTATGGACAACATTTTCTAAAAACCTGCACAACTATTACTGCAAACAATCTGGTATTTGAGCTGTTTTTAATCATTGCTATTTTAACTGCCATTATGCATTACAAACTGTATAGGGTCAATAGAACATAGCCATAACTTGTCATAACATAATTCATGACTGGATCTCCTAGATGATATTATATGACAGCTAAAACAAACACTGAATTATACTTTTAAATGAAAACCAAAAAAAAACGAAAGGGAAAAAGAAAAAAAAAAACAACAGAAAAACCCCAAACAAGCAAACAAACCCCACACAAACTACCTACCAAACCTGAAGTTGGGTTTCCTATGTTTCTTGGTTGCATATACAGTCACAGACACTTCAGTGGTACACACAAAGCAAAAACACTTGGGAAATAATAAATAAATAAATATGTATTCCAGAAAAAGGTTCAAGATACATAAAAGTATGGTTGCTATAAGTCAAAGTTCACGTGTTCATAGATTTCCATACATTAATATGGAGGGGGAGGTATTGCAATTTTTTCTGTTTCTCTAGTTTTGACCCAGGAGAACTTCCATGCTGCAGAAAATCATTGGATTTTCTGTGGCTGCCTCAAACATGAGGCATTCAGGGAAAGAAAACAATACAGACCTGGTTGTACTTCACTGCTTTCTGGTACAACCTAATGTAGCAAGCAAGTTGCTCTCCAAACTGTAATTTGAGATTTCTGTTGGTTAAAATTTAGAACATCAATAGGGCTTTATGACTTGGAGTTTTGTGCTTTATGTGTAACATTTTCCCTGATGTCCAGCCTAAAGACTTTGCTTTTATGTTTTCAGTTCAGCTGTGGTCAGGAGCACCCATCAGGTAAGGAATTCACGTATAGGCAGTACTACAAAGAGATAAAGAAAAATACTTTTTAACCATCTCTCAAAGGTTCTCAAAGGGTCGTTAAAACATGAAATCAGACATATGTTTTTGTTTACAGATACTGTTAACACACAACACAAATAATATTAACACAATACAGGGGAGTCTTTCCAGTCTGGTTTTGATGAAGAAGAGTTCTGAATGAGTGATTTTATCCACTTGCACTTCTCTTAAATGGTAAAACCAAACACTAATGAGATATTCAAAACATTATAGGAAATATTATAGAAGAAAAAGGAACAATTCCTGTAGTAAGGAACAATTCAATCTGACCACTTTTACAGTGTTTCCTTTTTTAAAGCTGACTAATTTCAAATTACTTCTTTTTGTTCTGTTCTATGCTGCTTTATAAGTTTACTCTAACAATATTAGAGAATTTCAAGATTTTCATGGCCATCAGTAAGTTTGAATGATTCCCATGCACAGATAGCAAGTTCTGTATTCCTAGCAATTAAGGCCATTACAAAATACACTTCATTAACTTAGAGAGTAAAAATATTATCAGATACAGTTAATGTCATTCTTCATTTTTACTCATAGATACCTGAGGTTTTCTCAACAATGGAGACTCTCTGTCACCTTTTATATCTAATGGCATTTGATTTGTGAAATGCACCACATATTCAATTAAAGAGTAGCTGAAGTTGTGGTGGAATATGTGAATGCTAATGACACTCTAGATCCTATTACTAGAAATTTCAAATTTTTGTAAAGCTGCATTCTTTATTTTTTCCAATACATATCCCATACATGTGACATATTTATCATAAGGCACTGTATTTAAACATTTCTATTCCTTTTAATTTTTTTCTTTTTAAGGTAGAGAGATCTATCTTCTCACCTATATGTTGCAAACAAAAGAATCTTTCCCCAAAAGTTTTATTAAAACCTCCTGTCCTAGCTCACACAAAGACTTTGCAAAGATGTCCACCATGGAAATGGTAAACATATTAATGTCACACTTCTATCAGAGCCAACATATTGCTCTTTCAAAGCAAATTGAAGATACAGAGAAAGCTCAGTTTCTCAATATTTAGGAAATAAATTATCAGAATTGCTCCTTTAGTAGCACATCAGATCTATCATCACTTTGCTGTTTTCAAATAAAATTGATAAAGAGAATGGAGGCAAGGACTACAATAGCATATCTGATTTCTGGGACTCTAAATGAGTAAATTAGAAACTTAGAGCCTGTCTTAGCACAAAATAATATATATTTATTGCATTTGAGGAAGAGCAAGAGACTGAGTGTTATCTCATTTATGGTATTTCCTCCACTAGAATTTCTTCTTCTAGGAAATGATAATGCAACCTTTCTATTAGAAATGAAGAGTAAGAAATTTTAACTTATATAGCACAAACAAACAAAATTTTTCAGACAGTTTGACATGAACTCTGCATGTGCTGAAAAAGTGTTCCCAGATCAGCTTGGAGAAGATGTAGCACAATGCCAGAATAAAACACTGAAATTTTTGGGGTGAAATCTGCTACAATACAAACTTTTCCTTTGTATGGCAACAGGGAAAAATGAAAACATTTTGTATTTCAACAGAAGAAAAGTTGACATTTTTATTATTTCTCATGACTATTCTTTTTTTACTTATGTGATATTTTTATCCTAGATAATGTACCTTATTTTAATATACATGCAACGTAATTCAGGAATAACTACTAATTGAGCTACTAACAGAGAAGTAAAATATAATTAAACTATATCCAGCACAAAGTGACACAGATTTAACCAACTGATTATTATAATTATAGATTATGTCCTAAAAACTCAGAAATGGTTCTTGTTATTGGAGGTCTGTTCTTTCATATTTCCTAATTTTGAGAGATAACTAAGCTACTTGAATATTGCAACAGAGGGTTTTATTACAAAGTTTTATGTAAGCCAGTTTTTCTATCCCAATTATAATTAGGAATAACAACTAGACACAGTAGCTAAAGATGAGTTCCAGTGGCAGTGCTGTTCTTAATTTCCTACTAAATTATTATGAGAATTTTATAAATTTTAGCAGTCAGGGAAATTAAAAACTATCTCCATTGGCTAAAGCCAAGAACAGTTCAGATGTGCTAAATCAGGTTCTCCAAACAGCTGTGCCAGTGTTCCTCTGTCCAAAACTGCTCGTTGAGTCTCAGGTCTTTACTGAGCAGTCTGCCAGCTGCATGAAGTTATGCCAGGTTGTATGCAACATAAACAAACATCTACTTGGGCTTATATTCAGACCAGCAAACATGATGCATTTGTGTCCCAGGGTCAGATTTAAGCCTAACCCTCCAAAAATGTATCATACTGTATTGACCAACTGTGCCATCTAGCTCTCTTTTAAGGTAATCCTATTATGTAACGAATTATTATGAGAGATTTCGGCACTAGTGAATTTGAATTAAATAATCCCTCTAAGCAGTTGGATTGTAAAAGAAAATATTTCTGCTGTACCTGGGCCAAGTCTTTAAACAGCACAGTATTTCTGGTTTTTTTTAAACACAGATTAATTCAATATCATTACGCATTTTTTATTAGGTAAGTATTCAAACAAGAGGCTAAATATTATACATTTTCAGTAAAGTCCTCTAAATAAATCAACTTAAAAAGGTTAATAAAACTGAAAGGTATAGATGTGTTTTGGAGGTCAAGTAGAAACAGGCTTAACTAAGTCTTATAAACTGGAAAGTTTTTCCTTTTGATTTTTATCACTTAACAGTCATTTAAACACCATTCCCCCAACAACCCATTAAGTGTGACACGAAACAAAGATTTATCACCAAAGCTGGTTCAGCTGTCATCTGATATTCACACCTGGAGAGAAAAAAACAGCAACCAACTGAGAAAAAAAAACCCACAACAAAACCACTCCCAGGTTATTTAACAGGAAACAATTCAAGGGGCATTAAAACCAACTCAGCAAACCAACCAAAGAAGAAAGGAGAAAATTACAACGTTAGCATGAAAATACTGCAACTGCAAGACGCACAATTATGGTAATTTAAGGAATAAAAGATTCTGAGGTTCCTTCTGAGATGAGGACTCAGAGGTGAATCCTTCACACAGCCAGAAGGCTTGTACTTGATAAGCAGTAACTACTGAAGGCTCTAGACTAGGTTTCCTCTCAGCAACTGCTTATTGATTGAAAAAGAAAAAAGAAAAAAAAATAGTAACAGCAAAACGTAGTTTATTAAATGAGGTGAGGAATGACTCTATGTGGAATGACCAGTGTCTGGGAGATGGATTCTGGGCAAGATTACCTTTCTAACCAAAGCAGGACAAGTGGTAAGACAAAGCATTCACAAGTCATATAATCCACTGAATGTCAGCTCTTACCTAAGAGGTGGGAACACCTGACTGGTCAGGAGGTTCAGGTCATCAGGTTTTCCCACTAAAACTGAGCACAGTGGCAGTGGGTTTGGGAGGTTTTCCTGTGGGCAGAAATACTGATGCATGCTTGTGCCCACCTGTGAAGGTGCGTGTGAAAACTCACATAAGAAACAGAATGTGGGATTCTATAAACCCAGAACTACACATAAACCACAGTGTATTTCTCTCTGATTTCTTCTGGTTTATTTCTGTCTTTAAGGCTTTTAGATGGACAAGAGACCAATCAAGCATTAATCCTACTGTTTGAGAAGTGCTCTCTCCCAGACAGCAAATCTTGATGTGTAGTCAGGCTAAAATGCCTGACGACAGGCTCTAACCACCAGTGACATCAGGAGAATTTATGGCTCAGGGTTGCAGGATTTTAAACTGTCTCTCATTAATAAATTGAAGCCAAAAAAAAAAAATAAAAAGGAGGAACTCAAGTGAATGCATATTCTGGAAGGTGAATGAGGAAAAATAAGCTACAGTGAGCTTTTGGCCACTCACCAACCCTGTCTAGTTGATGTACTGTGGTCTCACTGCAAGCGTGCTAATTAGAGCCACCAGCACACCATCGTCTTCCTGCCATGCACTTTTTCACCTGCCTTAAATAAGCTGAGAAAAGCTTGAGTGGTTTTCATGTCACTCAGGGGTTTCCCTTACACTGTGGGTATCTCAGAGAACTAGAATATTTCAGCTGCCCTTGAAGCAGCACAAGCCTTGAGCACACCCCAGTAGCTTATGTGTACAGGGGGAAACCAGCCCAGCTCCTAAAATAAAATATAATATTCTAGGAGGAGGAGCCAGAAGATTAAGAAGCGAATAAAGCCTCAAGGTATTATTGGAAACGCAAATTAGAAATGCAAGTTAAATGCTATTCATCTGCACTGACTGAATTTTTACCTCAAATAACCCCAAGGGAGAATGTGGAACTCTCCAAAGTTACCAGATGATGTCCAAATCAAAGGCTTGGCTAAATTTTGATCTCACAGGGGAATCAGAGGGATATTCCCTTTGTAGTTTGGCAATATGTATGCTAAATTAAATTTAGACTATGATAATATTAAACAAGTTAAATTCAGGCTACACGGATGAATAATAGTAATAGAGGGACATAATATGAATGCAGCTGTATATTTTTAAGTAATATTTCAAATTTTTCTTTCTGTGGGCCTCAGGCACATTGTCCTTCTACTGATGTGAATTACTGCTGTTTTGAAAGGCAAAAGGAGAGAAGGGTTTGTCTATGAATATTCTGCACCAGCCCAGGCTGACTGCAATCCAACAAGATTTTTCTCTGTCAGAGAAAAATGGCTATTTCCTTATACTGATGTGTGAAATGAGAATAATTCACACTTAAAGGCAGTTACAGGGGAGGACCATCACTCCACTCTTCCCTGGCAAGTTACAACCCTATTGAGCAATTAATGTGTGCTAAAAAAGAGAGAAGAATGTTTTTCTCATGTGAGAATACTACCAAAAGCATAACAGAAATACGTACGTGACAAACAATCCAGAGGTTCTGTGAAGGAAATATATAATGAACAGATGATAATTACCAATTCTTTTTAATCATTTCACATCATAGCTCCCCTAAAACTTTTTTTCTTCCACAAAGTTGAAGTTAAGAGATAATTAGAAATATTTCAACATATGGGAAGAAGAAAACTTTGTTTTGGATTTCAGGACATTACAATTTCAAAAATCAGAACTTGCTTAGCATGTATTTTGTTCTAGGTCAAAAACAGTTAAAAACAGCATGAATATAGGTACATTTCTGTGTAGCATTGCTTCATCCTATATGGAAGGGGAATAAATATCTTGTTCCTGCACAAATTTAAAACTGATGATAAAAATATATGTGATCATAAAATGCTATGCTTTGTTCAAAGGAAAAAAATACATCAAAACAATTCTAAAACATGTTTTAGAAGCAGAGTCATAAAAATAATTTAAATATACATACAAGTATTACAAATAGAGGTTGCCTTCTGGGATCATTATATCTTAGAGGGGGAAAAAATAAAAGGCAACTTAAGGAACTGAAAACAGTGATTTAATGACGAAAGCATGAAAAAAAATTGTCAAGGTACGTTTGTGAAAAATTAGTTCTAGACAGTTTGCTATGGCTTGACCAAAAGTGTAAAGACAACAGCCTTTATTACATTGCACTTAAACCAATAACTCATTAATCTCTTACACAAAAGAGACAGAAAATCTGTTATAGATTGTGGTTCTCTAAACACAAATAGACTCTAGACAAAGAATATTCAGAGGAAACAATAACTTTTTCACAGGATAATGTATTCAATTCACAACATGGATGAGTATTTCAAACAATGCTAATTGTCCAGTCAATACCAGATTCCTCCAAAACAAGAGCAAATTGGACTAGGCTGATGTGGAATTCCAGCTCTCTGATAAGTACTGTTCTCCTAGTTGGCACAAACCCCACGACCTCCCTTCCTGAACACTCTGTAAACATGTGTGCCATCATTTTTGTTTTGAACTAGAAAATATTAGGGTTGNCCCTTCCTGAACACTCTGTAAACATGTGTGCCACCAGTGATTTTTGTTTTGTAACTAGAAAATATTAGGGTTAAAAGCCAGATATTTTCATAAAAATAATTCTAGACAGAAATTTAATAGAACTTCACCTTGCTATGTTTCACAAACTCTGCAGAACTGAGAAGAGTGATAAAAGTAAAACATCCTAGGTGTCCCCCCCAAAAAAAACACATACAAAGCACAAAAAGCACACTCACACAAAAAGAAATATTATTTGAATAAAAATTTTGATTTAATCATATGAATTATATGATGTCAATTTAGTCAAATTTGACAAAAAATAAAAATCTCCATGTAGCAAAAAAGCTAAATACAAATGGGAGACAGATTGTGTTTGAATAATACAAGCAGTAGGAGAAGAAGAGAAAATATTAGCATCCTCTCCTTTCCTTTAAGTAATGCAGAGAGGAAATAAATGTAAATTTTTAAAGACTATTAGCATGGGTCAGACAATGCAGGAAATAAATGAAATTGAACAACAAAAATTATTTTTTTGTCAGTTCCGTGCATACAGATATTAATTTATGAACTATGTGCTCCTAGTATTGATTTATAAATCAGTGCCAAAGAATAAAATTCATTTTATTACATATACTTTGCTGCTTTACCTTAAGTCTTTCAAAGTTTTCTCAACCAATAACTAGAATGCAAATAACTCAGGCAAGAATTAATAAAATTAGAAAACAAACAAAAGAGCAACCATAATGGCTAGACAGCCTAAAAAACATTCTCTTTTCCCTCTACTTCGAAATTTACACTGGCCTGAAGCCCAGAAATGGCAATATGCAATCCTGCACCTGTGACAAGTCAAAGACTGATATCTTTTGACCTGTTAGGATAGAAATGGAAGATAGAAAAGGAAGACCAAGATCTTTCTAATAGAAATCGACCCCATTCCATCTTTCAAAGTAATAACTTGTAATGGTACTAAAATACTCAAGATCAAAACAGTATCTTATAGTTTTAAAGTTTGGGGTTTTTTTTAATACCATTAGAACTCATTTCTTGGTGGTTTGCACATCCTGATTGAGAACAAGTCTACAAACAGAGGGATTAAAAAAATACACCCCATAACATCTTAAAAAATTCTTAGGGGCTAGGCCTGCACTTTTGAAACTTAATGGCATAAACTCACTCACTGCCAGATCAGACTCTCCAGTGCTTCTACACTAACTGGAGAGTGGTTTAGTTATTTAATTACCTCTCACAAATGTGCCACGGTAAGGTATGGGAAAGGGTCTGTTGGCTCCTATTGTAATGGCACACACAAGCCACACGTAGCTGAGCACTCTGAGGATTTAGCTCTTTGCTGAGTGTCTGCACTGCCAAACACAAAGCTACGTTCCAAGTGGGACTCTGAGGAAAAGCACATGTTATAAGTGTGCACGTAAAGGAACAAAAGCAGAGTTTAGGAGCACTGAAGGTTAAGTGATCCGTGGAGTGGATCAGTGTTTGCATCCACCCTCCTACTTTGTCTCTTTGACCATTCACTGCAATGAAGATAAATGTAATCTTGTTCCCACTTTTACATCAGAAGTAGCTAATAGCCAGGAGAAAGAACATTGCTTTTGATTGAAATGCAAATAAAATACTTTGAAAGTGCTGGCTCCCGCTCCTTTTGCAATACCAAAGTCTCAGAACAGAGTAACAAAGGTGGTGCCTGAATTATCAGAACCTTCTGTTTCAGAAAAATCTAGGGCCTAATGTATTACTCATTAAAGAGGCAGAGTTCACTATATTGATTTGTTTTCAAGAGTCCTTTTTCAAGGACTCTTGCAATACTTCAATGAAAAAAATCCAACTATTTTAGGTAAGACCCTCCAACATAAATTTGAAAAAAAAAAAACAAAAACAAACCAACCAAACAAAAAAAAAAAAAAAAACCACTAAGGAGGGTTATTTCATCAAAAATAGGAACAACAAAAATTTGCCACCATCTATGAATAGTTATTGTATCCATAATGAAATCACAGAACTGTCCATAAACATTTCAAATATTTTCATAATTAAATAGCAGTTAATGATGCCCCACAGCATTAAAAAAAAAAAAAAAATGGAAATAAATAGACAAGTTATCTAAAAATTCTTTAACATTCAAATACAAGTTCCGTTCCAGTTCATAAAAAACTCAAAAGAAAAGTTGTGGGATATAATCTTTTAAAAAATAGTCAGATCAACTGTTTTCACCCAAATTATATGCTGCATTTTCAACTCTCTCTTCAGAAGACTAAGATTAGGAACATCAACGGAATAAATAAAATATTTGTTCTCTCCCAAGCACATACCTGATACACACAGACACACAGGTTTTGGTAGCTAATGATCAACATGAATACAACAGACAAGCAGAGAATTTAACAATTTAAAAGAACGTTCAAATATTATTTTCCACACACATTAACAGATGAAAATATGGGTTGGGTTGTGAATGTGTACATAGCAAATATTATTAAGTGGCTTTTTGGGAGGAAGGGAAGTTGTTAATGCTCCTTATCTGATTGCTGAAAGACAGTTAATGAAAACCAGTTGTTGTCATGTGGTCATGGCAAATGTTCATCAAATTCCTATTTTTTCTATTCTCTTTCTTTCTCTTTAAGCAGTACCTCCAGTGTTCTCTCCCTCTGTTTCACTTTACTTCCTAGCAAATGGGCTGCAATACTGTCTATACAAAATAGAACTTTCTGTAAAGCTTAATTCATTATTTACAAGGTACTTTGAGGTGTTCACAAGAACAGCATATAGCAAATGAAAAGGAAGTGGAAAGTATCCAAGGATACAAGTCCTTTGAAGGCCTACAGCCTTTTAAGAGATTGCAAAGCACTCTTAATACATGACATGTCATTTCTGAAGATGCAGTCCATGTTTTGACCTAGAAATGTTTGTGATCTAGATGTAGTCATGTTTCCTGATTCCTTGGCATCTGTTTAACTCCAGTTTTACTAAACATGCAAGGCTCAGAGTTCCAGACCAGAATCTTAAAAAGAAAGCATTCATCATACAGTATTTGTATGCCCAATATCAGTTCTTTATCACTGCAGAAGAAAATCATGTCACAACTTTTCACCCCCATTTTCTCTCTGTAAAAAAACTACTTAAAATTCCTTACATTTTTCCCATTTCTTATACAGCATTATTTGCTTACTTTGTTTTAGTGATGTTTCTGAATTTATAAACCACTTTTTTATCATCATGTAAAGCAGACAAAACTGAGATACTAAGCAATCCATAAAAATAAAAGGACTTCCTCAATCCATTCCAAAAATACTCAACTGTAATAAGAAGCTGTAAGAAGAAACTGGGAGGAGAACAGAGAGGAATAAGAGACAAACAACCAAGATGGAAAAAATTTAATTTCTTTCTCAATATCTACCACTAAAATGTATAAAGTTGCATGAATATTTCTTGTAAGTTGCTTTTGAAAATTGAACCTAGACAAACTTGACCTTTCTTACATAAATATTTTTTATTTCACCCTCTTTCTCTGATATTACCTTCAAACAATAATTAGTACACATATACAAACAAAAAGAAAAACAAAGAACAATCCACCACACACAAGGTTTTCATAGTGGTACAGTTCCAATCTTACTTCTAAATTAATTTAGACTATCACTAACTTGCTAGAAAAAGAGACATAGTTTTTATGCAGTTAATTTCCAGTTCCTGTCTAAAATACCTAAGACACTGCAATGCTGTATCTTTAAAAGTAAATAATTTGAATTAATTTGCATAATCTAAAAAACTGCAAACAAAATACAAAGTCGTTATTTTTCTTCTTTTGAGATAGCAACAATTTGCAGCAATCAGTTGCCAATACCTTGATTATGTCCTATCCTTTTGCAAATAAAAAATAATTTTGTTAAAGTTTGAGAAAGGAAACAACAGGTGATTTTGAACCTCAAGTCAGTTGTCCAGAACCTGGCATATTTTTTCCTTATTTACATACAAAATTAACTTGAAAGTTAAGACATAAAGGAAAAATAATTTCTTATAGCAATCACCTATCAGTATTTTAATTTTTTACAGCTCTACGAGGCTTCCTTATTCTATTTTGCAGCTCAAGATTTAAAAGAAAACCTTTTACTTGAGAGCTGGCTAGTGCCTGAATGTTGAGTGTAATCCTTTGCCTTCACTCTTTGTTCCCACAACAAGCGAGTCAGAATTTTTGTTTGCTTCCAGCATTATGTTACTTGTTGTTTGGACAAAAATGAGAGGCTGAAAGCGTGGAGGTAAATTGTTACAAGAAGGTGAAAGTCCTTGGAGGAAGCAGGATTTTCTCCCCTTACCTGGAGCCAGCTGATCATGCAGAAGTGGGAAAAGCTTCTGGAGAGCCCAAGAAAGCTTTCAAAGCAGGGAGGGATGGTGGCAGAGATGGAGACTACTGGTCTACAGAGAGGGGCTGGGACACATGAGAGAGACATCAGAGCTGAGGGAAGAAAAAAAACTTTCTCTGAAGGGTCTGGAAAGGGATGCCTTAGCTCTGAGATGTTGAAAATTACTGCTGGTCTGAGAGTAAAATACCTCAGTCCTACAGGGACACAGAGGGCAGGCACAGATAAAAATGCAGGGGCTTCCTAACAGGTTTGCCTCACTCTGAATTTTTTCTGTGTAAAACATTGCCACACTATCTTCTACTAAAAGCATTACAGATTCAAAGCACTCTCAATATTTTCTGGATTCTCACCACAAGGAGGAAGGCTGGGCTCTGGTTACTGAGTTATGCCTCCAAAAGGAAAGGTAAAATACTCTGGGACCAATATCCACATTCTCAGCTCCAGCAATGCCACCTCCAGTTTGCTGGGTTTTACAGTTTGAAAGTCTGAAAATCAAACTCAGAAACACTTTGAAAGACAAAAGACACTGAAAGATGCAAGAGCTGAAACCAGCGCATTCCTTTCAAAAATATAAACTCTATCTCCAAACTTTTGGTGCTTCCATGTCTGTTGAAACAGAAAAAGAGCAAAAACCCTTGGTAAAATGAAAAGACTTGAGAGTAGTTGGTTTTTGTTTTGTTTTTAAACAAACTTTGTACCTTAAGTTCAGCTCACATCTTATTTCCCGTATTTTCATTTGCCTTTTATACTGCTTATGAAGAAATTGTGTACAGTCACTCACTTCAAGAGGCTGTAGAAGTAATGCAGTAAAAAAAAAAAAATCAACTCTAATGGTTTTGCAAAGCATCAAACACCTCATTAAAAAACCCCAACAAAACAAAAGTGAAAACTAGTTCTAGCAGCATTTTCTATGTATGAATATAATAACAATAAGAATCTCAGCCCCAATTTGTAATTGAAAAAGTTCTCAATGCACTTGCAGTATTTAGAAGTAGGCTTAGAAATATGAAACTGAAGCAAGATCCATTTCTGCAAATGTCTTTATCAGTGTCTCATTTTGCATGCTCCAGAATAGGTACTTTTTAGTGAGTTACATATTTTCCTTTGCTTTTTTTCAGTGTAAATTATCTTTGGAGAAATACAACTGTAACACGCTGTGCCCAAAAATGTATACACTTGTACCCTCTGAAAAATAATAGAAACAATGGGCCAGACAATTTTCTTTGTACAGAATTTTTTAATATGACATTAATTTGCAAATGCCTAAATTTTCTACTTTCCTCATCAACCCTGTGACAGAATTTTAGCCAATAACTTATATGTATCCAAAAGTAACATGTCTACTCCTTTGGAATTTTAAGACTTAACAGTTGTTTGTTTTGTATTTGTTTCAAATCAACCACAATTTCCTCCATGTTTCAACTACTGTGTTTATCTCACTGAAGTAATCATTTGTTCATTACTGATTACCACATAGACCTACTTTTAGATATTAGTTGGAAACATCAGAACTAACTACCTTTAAAACTAATAGGAAAGTCAACAAATCATTTAGTCTTGGCCTCTAATGGACATCTTCACCCAGTATTCTTGAGCATAACATGATACTGTCCTAAAAATCTCTGTAATTCCTTCACTTTATGGAGACCCTCAGAAATCTCTGCATTTCTATCAAGCACTTTCAGTATCTCTTTACACTGCCCAAAAGTTGTTGAAATGCCAATTCACTGTATCAGAGCTTCTGTTTTGCAGGGGTTGCAGTCACCTGAAATTCCAGTTGGTAATTAAAGCAAATAATTTTAATGAATTTAAGGCAGAAGACAAACATGGTATTATGGACCACACTACTCAAGGGTCATGCATAGCAGATCCTGTATTTTTTGACCCCGTTGCCTTGCCATGGTGAATACAAAACGGAAATATGGAGAATGGGAAATGAAAAATTATGGAATATATTCAGGATGCATCAGTTTAATGTTCTGACACTGGACACTATTGCAATGAATAAAATTTCCCTCACTCTCACCTGTGGCAGAACGTACTTTCACTGAAGGATGCTGCAAAAGAAATGTCATTTAAGAACATTACCTCTTATCAGATCATAACCTCAACAGAAAAAGTGGCACTATATGATAAGCAAGATGCTTTACAGCCAGCTGTTTACTACTACTGTGACCATGAAGCTGTTTTGTGGATAACAGAGCTTGCATGATTTTCTGAAAGAAGTGTCTCTGAATTGGCTGTATTGTTTAGTCGTCCCTCCCCCAGTGCCAGATATTTACCGCCAGCAGATCTCCAGTAAGGGCAACCAGAAGTCACACCAATCTCTTCAATGGTTCATTGTCCTCTCCTCATGGAACTGAAAGAACTGTGGAGATTGATACACTTCACTTTTTTTTTTCTTCTCACTTCTGGGTGGTACAAAAGTCTGAACTTTGAGCTTCCTGGCTAACTTTAACCAAGTTTGAGACAGCAGGACAGACCTCACAGATCTGCTGTTTCCACTAAAACAGTGAAGGAAAAAACCTAATTAGTGCCTCTTCATAAGCAAAATACTGCAGAATATATTTGGCTTTGTCCTGGTAAAAAGAATCAACATTCAAATGAAATATTAAGAATGCCTTTGCCCACACAAAAAAACAAACCCAAGTTGGAATTCTCACATTTCCAGGCAGAATACAATCCAACCAAGAGAAAAAAAATGTAGGAAGTCATTAATGCAAATAATGTTATTTATCGTCTGTGGATAATACTGTAAGATCACAAGAAGGATTTCTGTAAAAAAAAAAGCAGGTTATTGCCAAAATGATAAGTGATGTAAATGAAAAAATACTTCCTCCACTCTTCTTTACACAGATAACCTTCACTATGGCATAAAAAAAATCTGGTCTGAAATTTGAAAACAATATTTGTATGCATATACATATTCGATTGCATGATATTTTGCCCCATGGCAATCACATGGAAGAAAGCCAGTAGACAGATTACACAGGAGGCAGAACTTGACACACTCTCACTCAGTGGGCCAGGATGTAGTACAAGAGGATGAGTACCTGGAAGAACTGTCACTGGAGTGTGATGCACTGGTCTCAATTTGTTAATTTGGGTAAGGCAAAGCTGCTGTGATAGACCACAGCAGGTCTGTGACCAGGATAGATTGCTGCAGCAATCTATCTAAAAATTACACAAGACAGACTGTGTAGCCACTACACAACATTTTTTCTCCACATGATGTTCCACTTAGAGAAAATAATCACAGTGATTTAAGGAATAATTTTATATCTTAATCCGCTGACATTTTTTTGTAAAGAAGATAGCAAGTAAACACATTCACATAAAATTAAAGATTTTGTCTGGCTTCTGTTTCCCCCAGGTATGAATCCTGATTTCAAAACCTGAAGTTTTAATGCAGAAACCTACTAAGAAAAAGCTTAATAAGGGTACACTGTACAGTTTTGCTTCTTTCTGTTCATATCTATATACGCTGTCAGAGTTTTACTCTATAGGTATTGCACAATTTCTGAGATATTTTCTTAACTGCTTTCAGTTCTCGAATATGACTGGCTTAACATCCAATACATCTGCTCTTCCTGCTTACATTCCTTAGCATTCAATTCTTAATCATCTGATAACTTCAATTGCTGTTTATGAATTGCTACATGACTATTTGCCATGGTGTACAGGTTTTCTGTCATGACAAGGACAGACATTGAGAAGTTTACAGCATCTTCTTATTCCCCCCCATCTTAGAAACATTTGCTGCCATACACAATTCAATAGCTACACAAGAATTAATAAGTTGATATACAAGTTATCCATTTGTGCACAGGGGACGCCACTGGACTGCAGTTTCACATTTGAAACAGAATTCCTGAAATGCTTATATATTCTCTTCCTCATGTGTTAATGTTTATCAGTCATTCATTGTGTAACTTTTTGTATTGTGATTAAAAATTCTAATGTACAAATCCTGAAGTTCATTGTAACGATTCCAGCTATAAAAAGATGAATGCAAACCTTGAACTCTTAAAGAATGAAGAGACATTTGAAAGATAAATTAAAATCTGTGTGCCTCCAGATTTTAAATTTTGTAAATTTCCCATTTCCTTTCTTGTTTTTCTGCTCTACAAATTCCTCCACTATGTGAAGTGTACTGCACTACATCACATGTGCCATGTCTGTTTCTATTGTAAAATTTTCAGGACAGATACTACCTATACCTGATCAGTCCCTATGCCTAAATATAACTAAAGCTGATTAAAAACAAAAAAATCACCAAAAAGCATGCCAGAATATGGCCTATCAACAAGTATGTCTCTAGCTGGCATACAAGCAGCAGGCAAAGACAGATTTTAAACTCTTTTGCCTCATACAAAAATTTTAGCATATTTGATGCATGAGTAAAATGAAAACTTATTTGGTTGAATGAGGCAAGGCCATGAGGAAAACAGATGCTGCATGCACCAGTTCCTGTTTTCCTTAGTTATCCATGTGTAGCTGATCATGGGCTAGGAGCAAGGAATCAATGACAGGATCACATGAGATGTGTACCAGCTATGTCCTCTGATTTTAGGTGAAGTGCTTATTTAATTATAGGCAATCTTCTTGTCTGTTGTGAAGAATAAAATGGAAATTATCTCAAGGAAAATTTATAAATGAATATACTTCAAATACGGTTTTGATTATTGTTCACAGCTTTGGAGTTTAGAGAAATAGTAAGGTGGTATTTTGTTTTTTTCATCTTCAATCACCCACTCCTGAATAAGTTTGTATCTCCCAGGAGATTCCTTAACCCAGTCTAGGAAAAAGTTTATAGATCTAACCTGGTTCCAAATGCACTGTAAATCAACACCTTAAAACTACTAAAATGATAGCAAATGGACACATTAAGTTGCACAGAATCTCAGTTCTTTGTGGTAGCTTGCTGATGCATGTCATAAACACTATATGAGAACCACGTGTTTTCCCTTCTACAGGAAGAATATGCAGAATGGTCTAAAACCTTCAACAATGCATTACAAAATTGTGCTGCCTAAGTAAATTCATATTATACTATCTGGCTATAAGAAAAAATGCTAGGCAAAATAAGTCAGTGAAATTACTAGAAATATCTGCTGAAAAGAACAATGTTAACTTTGGCTGCTTCATTGGGGAAAGATAGAACATTATTATACATCAAAGTTAACTATGAAGCAATAGTATTTTTCCACTGCTGATATTAAATGGTGCTGCGTTTTAGTAAAATTGACAATTCAAACAATTGCATATGGAAAAAATAATCACATTCTCACTGCAAAAAGAAATGTAACAACATGTAAGAAATGTTGCAACAATGAAAATTGGCAGTGAAAACAAATATGAAAAGCCTTGTGACTTAGATAAATCTTTCTGATAGGTATGGATCAGTAATCACACCAGCTTCTGGTTATTAGCTTCTGTGTCAAAGGTGAGTCAAGGATAGGGTTCCCTAAATCCCTTCTGCCATGGAAGTCCCATAGTCATCAGATGCCAATCTTCCCACTGCCCATTCAGTCTCCTCAAAACCAGCACTACATCCTTTTTTTTTTCTGCTGGATCCCTTCACTGACCACCACAAAACCTAGCATATATTCTCATCTCCTCACCCACCTGAAGAACACACCCTATATGTTCACCATCTTCCCCTGATTTGTTCCAAATTTTTCCCAAACCAGAACAGAAGGCAAGATTTTGGGCTTCACCTGGTGGTAGACAGAACCTACCAGCACCACCACAACTCAGGAGAGGCACGAAATTTATATCTGTTCATGTATCAGTAGTTGACGTGACAGTTTGGGAGCTTAAAACCTTGGTGAAGTCTGGACTGGTGCTGATGGTGTGGGCAGGAAGAAAGCCTGCCACGGGGCAGCATGGATTAACTATAAAAAGCTAATTTGTAAATAAGAGAGCAATGTTCCATGAACACTGAAGCCATAGAAAAACAAAAAAGTAACTTCTGGAGCAAGAAGAAACTTCCAGTCAGAACAGACACTGAGTAGAGAAGGATTACTAGCATCCAAATAAGACCCAGTATTAGTCACAAAACAGTAGCAAATTATAGCACGATACTGAAGCCATAAAGGTCTAAATTTCCATTTATATGAGTGTAAATGAGGATACAGCAGCATTGTCTGAGTTTAGAGTCCAGTCTTTGCCGAGGATATGTTCCCCAATGCACTCTAGCTGGCATGGAATCACTGAGTATCTGAAGCTGGAAGGGACCCATAAGGATCACAACGCTCAACTCCCTACTCCTCACAGGACTACCTAGAACAAAACCATTTGACTAAATGAGTTGTCCAGACACTTCTTGGTACCATGACCACTTTCCCAGGGAGCCTGGGATGACTGACCACCCTCTCAGTGAAGAACGTTTTCCTAATGTCCCATCTGAACTTCCCCTGAAGCAACTTAATTTCATTTCCTTGTGTCCTGTCACTGGTTGAAGGGGATAATGTATTCTCCCTTCAGCTTCCTCTTTTGTTCCCTCTCTCTGTCTGGGATGCCAGATTTATTTTACAGGCTATTAATAGCATTTGGAATTAGTTGCTCTCCAGATCTCTCCAGGGTGACTTGTAGTTCAAAGCAAAACCAACACGAGGCCACAGCAGAACTCACAGCCCACTCACCTTCCCCTTTCCCCACACATTGATGTGACCCCACATCGCATCCAGACACAAGTTCTCAGAGCACATCAGCAGTGCCAGCCAGCTGTCAGATTATATTTTTGCACCCCATTAAAGAGGAGCCAAATCTCCCCCCAAATTCAAGACAGTAATTAATCACAGAAAAACATCTACTCTTACAGAAAACAAAGTTATTTTCTCCCCCATCTCCATGAACACTGAGAGAAATACTAGTTATATTAGAGTAATTAATGTTATTTCATGCAAAAATAACATTCAAATATAAAAGAGAAATACGGACACAGGAGCCAAGTCGGCCCCACAGCTGCAGGACCTTGACAACATCTCCAGATGCACCTTCTGCTGCCTGCCAGCAGCAGAACTGGAAAAGGAGCCAGCAGAGGTGACACCAAGGAGTTAGCAGCAGCCCCGCCTGATGCTGCGAGAACAAGCATTGCAGAGTTTGGCATCTGGTCCCTACCTTTGCCAAGTATGCCCTGTTTGTTTCCACAGCTGTTAAATGTGTTTGTTAAAAACAAAAAAAAAAAAAAGGGGGGAAATGCAGAAAGAGCAAGTGACTGGAGATATACAAGTGACTGCGGGAGGAAGGATGAAGCCAACATGCAATTTATTCCCAGATAACAATTTGCTTTAGAAAACGTATTTCTAGTTATTAGGACAAGTCTGAGATATTCTTAGATGAAATTCATGCATAAATTCATATGGCATATTTGTGTTTACATCTTCAAAACACTGTAGGCAATTATCAGAGGGTTAACAAATGCATTTGCTGTAAACAACTTTTCCCCACTTTCTATATATATTTTAAATTACCTTGTAATAATCTGCTCCATCCAGCAGAGAAAATTATTTTAGGCAGACTGAAATCTGCACTAGTTGTTCCACTCTACCTGAAAGTAAAAGGATACAAAATTAAACATGACTGTTAAGTGAGATAACTTGTTATAAGTCCTTGAAATGTGTGAGCATAAATGTATTTTATAAAAATCTCCAGCCAATAAAAACAGTAAAATCAAAATTCTCTTGAATAAGTTAAAAAGAATCTTATTTTGAAGTAGCACCTCCCTTCTAACTTTAGCTCAAAACAAAGTCAAATTTAAGAAAATAAGGAATTGCATTTAAGTGAATTAAGAGACTCTAAATATTTAGACTTCAAGAAGAACAAGTAAGGTCAATGCATCACTTCAGGATGCAAAAAACATGTCATATTCAATTTCTGGCTAAATCTTATCCATTTCTTTGCTTCTGGCAGGGGAATATTTTTTGGGTTTATTAGCATAACTGACCCTGTTTTACACCTGTGAAAGCAAACCTTGTTAATATGGCTAAAGAGAATGCATATTCAGTTAAAACATGGCCTCTAGATATATGTGAAACACTGATTTACTGAAATTCAGTTACCCTTTCCTAGGCAAATATAGAAATCTCTTGAAAATATAGTTATAAGCTAAAACCATATGTCTCATGCTATGATACTAATTTAGAGCTTAAACAAAATCAGTTTCATAGAGGTAACCTGAAGCCTAATAAAATAAAGTAAGTTTAAAAATCACATTGAGTATTTAATCTGTGCTGGAATGCACTACACCGTTTTATCCATTCTATATTTTTCATAATTCATATTATTGTTTTGTTCTTTCTTTCTTGCAACAGTAAAGAAATTTCCACAAATTTAATTTCACTGAGTTTCACTGAGTTTCACTAGCTGGAAAAAAATAATCACTCTTGTTATCTTGCATTATTTTCCAATTAAAAAAAAAAGGAACAGTGTTCTATAGTATTCAATTTTTCTTTCTTTTTCCATTTCTGTTGCACACCTAGTGATAATGGTTTCACTGAGAAAGCTCTGGCAAGGTATCTGTGCACTACCTTGTCCCTGGGCCTCCCTAGATCTTCTCCCTAGATTGTGTGGTTCAGCTCAACTTCTACGTTAACCTCAAGACACTGCTAAGATTGTCCATCATAGGTTGTCCCCTTAGTTTTAAGCCAGAAGGGCTCTTTCCATCAAGCATAGACCTACTATGATGGCAGCATAAATTAAAGTCCATGCCACCATAGTTTGTAATTAGTTTGTTCTACAGACATGTTCTGACACAAACTCCAACCCAGGTTCACATTCGTCACTGGCAGTGAAGAAAGGCCAGCTTCTCACAATCAGAAACACAGCAACAGGCACTGGTATGCAAGACTCACACTCTTCAGATGAATATTTTGTGAACAGTACATTACAAGGATGTTTTGCAACACTGCAGAGCATTCTAGGCTAAATGGATGATTAAAGCATTAAGACAGCACAAATTTTGCCATGGATGTATTCATGGATCTTTGTTCTTCCCATGTAACTATGATTTGAAATAATTATCATGATTGATTTTGTTGTTCAGTGAGGGATAAGAGTCTCAGTAGAGATTTTGTGTGTCTGAAATCACTTCAATGAAATGGTTATTCAAAATAGCTTGAAGCTGTCTTATCTCGAATGCACGTTGGAAAAATGGTTAATACAAGCATTTATAGTCAGGGAAGAAATTCTTCTTCAGGACTGGGAACTAGTCATGATTTTTTCTTGCTTGTTTGTTTTTTTACAAATTGAAGACCTTGTTTTGAGTGCTGTTTATCCAGCAGAAAGCAAGGGGGTATAATTTTCATTCTCTTCTAAAGAATAAGTCCTAGAAATGTCAAAGTCCTCCCTAAAGCCTGGTAGTTTTTAAATTCTCTAAATAAACATGTTTTATTGCTATTTTGACACCTGTTTGCCCCCTTTACACAACTCTGTCCATGAGCAGTAGGATTTGATTTATAGACCTTCCACAGAGGGTCAGTGTCTATGGCTCAGAGCCAGGGTGGAGGCTCTGGTTGCATTTCCATGAAGTTTTACACATAATCTGTACACAGCAATATCTTAGTGCTTAAGTGATGGCAGTCAGTTTTTCTTTCCTAAAACACGTGCAGCTCATCAGCTATGAAACCTGGCTCTCACATCTGTGGAGGTGTTGATAATACAGACCCTCAACTGATCTGAAACCCAGAGAAGAGTGCTAGCAGGGTCTGCCACAGGAGATGATGTGATGTCTATTTTCAGCATGAAGGTTCACGAAGTTTCTCAGAAGTGGGAGAAAAACTGTATTTTCTTGTTGATTTTGTTGAGGAGTTGTAGTCTTGGGCCATCTGAAGCCCAGTAAGGAAGAACCGCAGAATAGTTATGGATGGAATTAGGGCAGGGTGATTGGATGGGGATCAGTGAGAGAGGAAGAAGCTTTGATTTCTCTGTCTCCAATCAAAAAAGAAATGTGGCATGGAGACCGTGATGCTGTTGCTGCTACAACCAGCTAAACACTGTCTTGGCTACTTTTCTGGAGCCTGACACAGTAAAAAAACCCACATGAATAGGACTGTGAATTGCCTAATCAGCTGTTTGGTTTCTCTGGCCAATACTGGGCAAAAACTGTAAAGATTCAGAGATAGGCACCCCTCCTTTAAGGTCAGTAACCCAGGTTTCAAACTTTTATAAGTTAGGCAGTGCAGGCAATCGGATTTATCTTTTAAATCTTCCAAAACTAAAGTAAGACTGAGTTGTTTTGAGAAAAGAGCAAAGTGAGCTCTTACTGTCATGTCCCCAGCTATTGCCTCTCATTTTTCTGTCTGTTGAAATAAATTTAAAGTACATCTCACATTTGTCTGTCGCATCAGCCTTTAGCTGATGTTAAAAAAGACATCAAGTGTCATCAGATGTTCTGTATTGGACAGGTTTTTGGTCAATGGGGGATGGAGCATCAACAACATCAGTAAAGTGCATTCAGGGAAATAAGACTAATTCTGATGTAAAATCTTCCAAGGGAGAGACCTGTCACCATTTGATATGCAGTTGTGGTTACTTAGATTATAAATCTGGGCATCCAATTTTAAACACAGGGTACAACTGTCTCTTTTGAATCATATAAATTCTTATCTGCCACAGATAATGTTAATTTTGGTTATTATTTCCATTCCACCAAAGATTATAGGACAAGAGAAATTAACTGGAAATTGAAAAATAATTTCAGCATATATATCAGAAAACACCTTTGTATGCAGAGAATAGAATAGCCTGCAGGCAAAGCTGCAGAAGCAAAAAGCACCAGTGTCATTCAAGAAACAATTAGATATCATCCTTGGGGAAATAGTCTGCTAAAAAGAATATGTCTTGATGGACCAAATGACCTTTATTCATTCTCCAAAATTCTTTTATGTGGTTATAATTCTATTGAAGAACACTTCACCATTTTTGCCTCAAGCAATGTCAATTCTTCCTTGAATTCTCCTGTTCGTCAGTTCACTGATGAGGGTGATCCTTTTTTATACTATAAGAAATACTAAACAATCACCAGCCCTGTGTCATGACATTACTTTGAGTACATAACCAAAACTCATTTTCAGTCCCATGACTGTACCTAGTCTTGTACCCACACTGACTAACTGAAAGTTTTTCAGGCATTTATTTTCAGGAAAATAAAACCACAAAAACCTTCTCAGGGTTTTAAAATTAACTGGAAGAAATATGGTCATTTTCCACTCCTGGCACACAGCATGCACCTTTTAAATGAAACACGTACAGGAAAACAGCAAGGTAAATCTCCCTCAGAAACCTAAGCAGATTCATGAAGGTCCTTGTGACTCTCCTGTGGTCACTAAAGTAAATCTTTCAGTATTTTAAGTTATTGTTGTTATTTTTTTTTTCAGATGATTGCTTTGTTTTAATTTAATATGGATAAAAATTAAGATAAAATTAAGCATTCAAAAAAAATTTTTTTTATAAGGTGTTGTCCACTTGAGACATTTTGAGCGAACGTTGAGAAAATAGTGAGTACTGCTATAAATAAGGAAAAGCATAGTTTATCTGTACCAATATGATGAAGTAAGTAGAAACACTACACTTAGATTAAAGGAACCTTGATAATTTAGGCAGCTGGAGAAAACCTGGTATTACCTGTAAAGCTGTGTATTTTTCTGGTTTTACTTTTAGAACACTTGAGTCATAAGCACAAGTCACAGGAGCTCTGGATTAATCTGGTGTTTTCTTCTCCATCCATTGTTTAGGAGATACTTCTGAGCCTGCTTGCACTCTGCATTGCACTGTCAATTCCCACTGAAATTAAGAAACACACAGCATTTCACAGGACTGGTTCCACATACCTAGAGAAATAACAAAAGGAAAAGATGCATCTGGAAATCCATCCCTGAACAGTATCTCTGTAGTTCTCTCCAAATGTCACAAATTGAAGCTCAAGGGGAACTGCATGGCAGGAGTACAAACTTTAAAAGCTGCAAAAGTGTTGAGAAAAGTGGGTGTCCACTAAACCATATAAATCCAAGCTAGAATGTATTACAAAAATATTTTAGACTATCCAAAGGAAAAAAGTTCTGAGATTTTAGAGTTTTGCTAACCGGTATGGTCTATCAAGCATAAACATTCATTTAGTCTAGGTTAAGAAATCTATTAATATTGCTACGTTATAAAAGATAATTTCTGAAACCACAAAATATTATTAATAAAAATTAGATGAGTAATTTAAAATGTAAGAAAATCAATTTCTTGAAGTTCTTCACATTTTATTAAATTTGATTAAAAGATCTAATACACTGATGTTCATCAATAAGGTATTTTTTAAGTGTTCAAATTTTAAATAGGTGTAAAATTTTAGTTTTTTATAACTTTGAAGAACTAAATTGAAGTTAATAACATGGAAACATCAAACCATTACTTTCATTGTGACATTGCTACAAATTGCTAGTATATTGAAAAATTCAGACTCTGTCACATAGACTATGTATTTTCAAAATATAGCACGTAAGTAATATCAGAAAAGACAGCAGAAAGGCAACTTAAATTTTCAGAGAAATCCTTCTGAAGACAACTTTTTTCTGCATATAGAAATGTAACATTAATATCAGTTACTAGGAGTGTGGGCGTTCTGAAAACAAGAAAAATATCCCTTGGCATATTATGGTTTCCACCTGCTAAATCTTCATGTGTCTACTACTATAGCTTCATTTCTCTTGCTATTAGAATTTGCATCACAGACTTTTCTGCAATAAAATTATTCTATTTCTTTGAGATTCACACTGGAGCCTATCACAAGTTATTTGTGCTACACTTCTTGTTCTTTAAATTTTATTCATGTTGACATAATTTTTCAAGAACTTTCCACAGATGGACATTTAACCATGTTGTTAAATTACTAAAGCAGTCTATTAATTCACAGAATCCCTGAAATGGATGTATGTTGGCACAATTTATTGCTTAAGAGTCCCTCCATAGCAGAATATTTACCTAATGGTGAAGTTCTTTTGTGTCACTAGTCACCACATACTTGGTCAGTCCCAAGAGCCAAGGTTTGCAGTCAGACTCCTGAAAAATACAGTTGTCATCACCAATTTGAGCACTAGAATAATTATTCTGTGGTCACCTACAGCAAACCCTATTTGAATAATATTGAGATAGCTACTCATGCCATTATGCAATCAACTGTTCTGTTCAGAGCTTTTTTTTTCTTTTCCCCTTCATTTCAGACCCCTCACCCAAATAACTTATATAAATATTTTTAAAGCTCCAATACAAACACTGAATTTTGTAGTAATCTAGTAGTAAATCTGTCCAGGGCAAAAATGCGTCATTTATGATTTTACTTACTGTTCCTCAAATTTTACCTAATATAGTAAAATGTAGCTTTTTCTCAAGAATAGGTTTTCCTATTTAGGGAAGAACAAATATCTCATTAAGTAAAGAGTGTGGAACTGAGTATATTCCCCTCCTTAACTTCTGGAAGATCATTTCTACTGTTCTTTATAATTTGTATCTTGTGTTTGCATAACCCTGCCCTTTCTAAAAGGCTAAATGAAAAGACTGAACAAAGCTTTCTGAAAAGGCAGCCATTTTAATTTTTTTTCCTTATACTTCAGGCATTTGAAAAATACCATTCTTTTATATTCTTAAGAAAAATATTAAATGCTACACTAGCCAGAAATGCTGAAGACACATTTGAGAGGACAGTATATTTCAACCTTAACTGAATTTCAGCTACATCTTTTTATCTATAAAAACTGGCTTTACATGTTATATAAAGTAATAAAGGGTTTCCTCAATATAATACTGTAGCTCTCACTGTTATACACTCACAAGGACACTGTCTAAGGTATTTTCTCAAGAGAAAGATAATAGTTAAGAGGTTTTATAAATTAACCCTGTTTCTGCTTCTATGAATCTTGTTGACTTAACTAAACAAGAACCCACTGGCCATTTCCATAGTGAAATTTCTAGGTACACAGTGGATATTTCCAACACTAATTTAAAAGTCAAAAACCCACTTACTTCAGTGGTTTTCCACCAAAATATCTATTAGCACATGCTAATAAAAGGTAATCTCTGGCGAGAAACAAAGGGGATGAAATAAATACTACTATTCTATGGGCAAGTCCCTTTGCTCACAAAGGATTTTTAAGTAATTTAGGATTTTCATTTGTTGGTTTGGTTTTGTGAGTTACCAATTTTGCGAAAAGAAAGAATTTTGTTTTTCAAGGGCTGATATCTTCAAAACCAGATTCAGACAACATTGTAAATTGGAGAGGTCTTCCTTTTAAATTATTTTGAATAGCACATAAAAAAAAGCTTTTTTCTGCATGGACTCATGAACATGGAAGAAAAAAAGACATTGAGCCTGTCTTGTGATACATGGCAAGATTTTCAGAGTGCCAAAGATATAACAGCTGCCCATGAAGAGGAGATAGACCTCAGTGAACCTCTGGAGCTTGAAACCCAACTGAATCTTGGGTTCAGGCTGAAATTTGAAAGATCCTGCAGTTAGTCTAAGTAAAGAAGGAGAATGTCTACATAAAGAGTTATAATTCATATCTGAAATTATTCCGTTGTCTTGCATAAACAAATATATTTTTTATGTATAAATCCGTATTATCACCTTGTTTTCTGCCAAAGGTGAGGACATATGAGGATTCTCCCTTGAAAGATTGACAAAGCCTTGGAGTACAGCCATCCTTCTGTCTGGGTACCCACAGGAAATATCCCTTTAGGCACTGAGGTCCTCTGCTGAACTTTTTAAACTGTTTTCTCAAATGTATTCCAAAGCAGGATTGTTTAATTCCATATCCTCACTATTATACCATAGAATTGCACCTGCTTGCTGCACTCTGGCATCAGTCAGACCTGAAAGGGGAATATGGGCTACAAAAAAGCCTTTGCCCATAAGTTTCCATACCCCATCATGTTACTCTACAAGGTAGCGCCCAAAATATCAATGGATCATTTATTTCACACAATTTTTGCAACAATTCAGGAAAGCCAAACTGCTGGTGTGTTTTACAGGCACCTTAATCTATTCTATGTTAGTCAATATTACTGGTGTGAGATCATGCACTTTGAGCTGCAAAGAGGATTTTGTACCATCGTTCCAACAAATCAGAAACACCATGACACGTAAAAAAGGAAATACATCCCTTTACTCTTATTTTATTTTTCTGAGCAACTCTGAATTACAACCTTCATTAAATAATGGGTGATACCAATTTTTCTCTCAAACATTAAACCATTTCTATCTCTGTATTAGTTATGAAATTTTCTAATAAACTTGAAAGAACAAAATTATTATGTTCTGTTTTCTGTCAGTGCCAAGAACTCACAGGCTAACATGTTCATTTGGGAAAGCTGATTAACAGAGTTAAATTGTATTCTTACACTTGCCTATTTGAAAAAGGCTTAAAGAATGTAACAGACATCGGAGCAGGGGTTCTATATAAAAATTTAAAAATCACTGAAATTTATCAAAAAGCTATAATTTTCCACTGGTAAATCTTCCTTACATCTTAACAGTATCCCTTTTCACTGCACTATGTATCATGGTTAAAAAAAAAAAAAAAATCACTTCTTTTTCTTTAATTTACATTTTGCCAAAGTTTCAGAAGTAATGTCTCATTTCTCATAAACTGCTTTTATAATCCTTACCATGAATGCCCATGCTGATATTGCAGTCCAAATTTGGCAAGTTTCATTGTTCTTTCAAAATATAAGAATCTTTTGATGTTGACATATGCTGCCCAGCATCTAAGGTATAAAATGCAATACAAGTATACCTTACTTGAGTAATAGCAAAGGAATAACATTAATAGGGAAAAGTGCAAGTGTAATTTCTCTAACACCACTGCTCACCAAAAATATTTTTTCACATCAAGATATTTTCAATAGCAAAAAGAAAAAAATCTATTTTTTTTTACTAGAATGGTGAAGGCAGTATGGAAGATTGGATTGTCATTATAAATTAAACAATGTAAAAAAACAAGTCCATTTTTTATTCACATAACATCTATATGCATTTTTCAAGCAAACAATATGAAGACAAATGAGTCAAAAGAGTAAAATTCATATGTGCTAAGGTTTTTCCAGACACATAAAGAGATGTCAATCAACTTGAGATTTGACTGTATGTAAACAAGGATTCAGTCAGAATTTTGGTAATACAGAGGACATTCAAAAGCTGAGTAACTTATGTCTTATATTTTAATGAAGTCAAATGATAAGATGGAAACAGGGAGGTAAGATTCAAGTCAGCAAAAGAAAATTGTTTTGTAAAATGTAATTAATGATGGATGACTTCAGAGTGTTTGCAGAAACCTGTATCATTGGCTCACAATTAAAAATTCATTAGGTCTTGCAAGGCCTGGGTAGCATTTTGTAAATAAGAAGCAGCAGGTGAAAAATTCAAGTGAATTCAAGGACTTCATACAATAATCATGGCTTGAAGAAGTGCCCCACAACACAATACATAAATGTGTATGTGTCAAGAACTAAATCATGCTCACTGTACTTACACTAGCAGCTCCATTAACTTGGGTTATTCTGAAATCAACCAATCTACTCAGAGCAATAAAACAAACAGCACCCTAATAACTTTGATGGCCATTCCATCACCTCTATTTCTACTGGTAATGTGTTACATAAGCATAACCCATAAAATGCATGAGACCACATCAATAATTTCAACCAAAGGAATCTTTTTCCTCAATAGTAGTTTTTTTCTATTCTCACTCACATTAATTTCAATTCAAACCAGTGACGAAAGGCTTAAGTCAATGTTAGTTTAATGTCTAGTTAAGATAATGAAATATTTTTATAAAACTGTTTCCATTTAAGATTCAGACTTCTGTCATTTATTTCAATGGATCCAAAATTATACTCTATGGGTTACACAGAAATCCATCATTTGCACTTACTCTTTTGTCAACTCCTGATAATTTATTAATGATAATTTATTATTTATTCTCATATTCAAAGAAACTATAAAGAGAAAATCATCCATAGCCCCACATATGGTGAAGAATAGGATTTTAACAAAACCAAGGATCAAAACACATTTTTTCCTGAACTCAGAAATTATCAATATCTTATCACTGGCACAACACAACCCTCTACAAGTAACCAAGTAGCAAATGAAACCACCCATTAAAATAATGGAACATGCAATCAGCACACCCACCAGTGCTTTCAAACACTGATCTGAAATACTTTGGAATGACCTTAAATTACTTGAATAATTGTGGAAATCCCTACTTGCCGTGGAGCACAAAAAGGAAGCATTCATACAGCTGATAATGTCGTGTTTAAGGAAAAGGTAGCACCTGCTCTTTTAATCCATCCACATTATATGTTTGCTTTTCCCATCCAGCAGCATCTACGGTGGACACCAAGAGCCTTGGAACAGCTGGCTAAACCCAGATATTGGATATTAAGTGTGAACTAAAAAGAATCTCAGCAGTGAACCTGTGTGCAGTTTAGATATATCTGCCAGATGCCGCTGTTGTATTTGGCCCATCCAGCCATGCTGACTCCTCAGCCTGTCATCATCTCCTCCTTCTTCACAAAATTAAGGAAATATTTTTTGACTTTTTGCCCTGGTAATAACATGTATTTAAATAGTCAGGAACATTTTGTTTCAACATTCTTCCTATTTCTTCATGATCAGTCTTGACTTTCTCCCTCCCTTGCTAATTCGCCACCTATACACAAATACATAAGTGTAACACACCACTATGTTACTGTATATTTTAAAGTTTTACTTACAGGACAGGTGAAAAAGAAGTGACTGTGCATTGTTCAAGTCCTTTAGTCCTTCCACCAACTCAGTGGGACTGGTTTTCAAATCTTTATGCAGTTCAAGCAGGACAATCCCCCTGGGGAAGCAGGATGACCTTCTCATTTGAATTATGCAGATTTGCTATTCTGATCTCAACTCACCTGTCAAAAATATTAAAGTGCAAATAAAACACCCAGAAAACATGGAGTGTGAGAGAGATGCATTGTCAGAGAAAGTTATTATTATCTTGTAATACCATGGCAAATGTCTTATTACAGGGAACAGTTGGGAAAAAACCCTTAATATTTCATACTTGAAAAAGACATACAACTAGATGAAAATAAATATGAATGGAATTATGAAAACATAAATTATGTTGTTACAATTGATATAGATGCTACCATACCTTAATGTTTTTTCAGAAGCAATTCACGTACTTATCTTCACATCTTTTCAGCTCTTTTAATTTATTGCCTCTTGCATAAATGCCCTTTTTATTCCTCTATACACTACTTTGATCTCTACATCTTCATTAAGCAAGGTTTAGCTTTATACAAGTTTTTCTATATCCAAGCAGCAGCTAGACATCTCAGAGTGCCTGCAAATGTAATTGACCCTAATCATTACATGACAATAATCACTTTCACTAGACCTAGTCTTGTCAAACTACTGGCATAGTGTCAATTCTTTAGTGCCCAAAGAATTTGGAATTAGGACTTTAGTTGTACGGGTTTTTGATTGCCATGTTTTTTTTAGAGAGGTGGTCGGTGGTCTCCACTGTCTGCACCAACAATTCCTGTGGAAGGCAATGCCAGCCACTGCTCTGAGCTCAGCTGACACTAATTCCTGCAGAAGGCAGGAATCCCAATCTTTCAGCCCTAACAGGAGACAGGCAGATAGTTTGCAGTCAAAGGCAAAGGCCACAGAAACACAGCAGCAATGCTTTTGCAGCTGCTCTCATGCCAGAGATCAGCTCTGCCACGTATTTTCCTTCCAGCCTCAGCGAAGTCATCTGTTCTCCTCGTGAATCAGTGCCACGCTGGCACAGCAGGGAGGACAGTGAGCTCCCCTGCCTGTCATTTGTCTGACTTTTAAGCTTACCTCCAGCCTTTCACGGAGGAGCACACAGAGGTGGCTTTGTCAAACAAGCAGAACCCCGCTGGTGCTGAGACCTTCCCCACCGCGGAGAGGCCGCGGCTGCGCGAGCGACACCCACTCACAGGTGCTCTCCCAGTGAGGCAGCCGTGCACATGTCAACAATAAAGCAAACCCTGAGAAAGAAAAAAAAATGTCCTCAATAAACCAGGTTCATTAAATGGTTCATTAAATCTATTAATTTATTCTGGAATTTGAAAGACTTCACGGCCTGTCTCTCTATTACCGCTACTTAGAAGCAAACTCAAGATTAAACAATGGTTAGCATTTAACTTAAAACCTTGCTGTTTTGGGATGTTTGAGTTATGATTTGAAGTTTCTAATTCAGACTCAAAGCAGGACCTTAAATATTTTAGCAATTAACGAAGTCTTTCCAAACTTCAGGTGGAATATTTTATCCCTTAATTTATTCTCAGTATTTGAAGTGTGGGACAGGGAAACCAAAACACCACCTGTGGTTCTATTTTATTCCTAACACATCCTTCACTTATCATTTTAAATACTGCATCAAAAGGTGCTTGTTAAGGTGATCATGTTCATTGTCAATTCAGAAAAATAATATGGTATTATCTTCTAATGATGTGATTCACATTTATAATAAAACTAAACCCTACTTTCTATTTAATTATTTCCTCACAAAATCTTAGTAACAATGCCTGAAAGATAACTATAGAAGGGAAATCGTGTCTGATCTCTACACCCTCAGTTTTAGCCTTAATATGCTATTTTAATTAAAAGTAGCATTGTTTATACATGAAGGAACATTAGGAAGAAGTTGAGTGTTTAATATTCCATATATGAAAGGAAAGAAATAATCAGCACTGTCTGAACTCTTGGAACATACATTCATGTCTTGTGAGGTTACAGCCATTAATCAGATGATCACTCTGTCCTCTGGATATGAAAATGCTTGAGAGTTAAAACATACACCTTCATGTTCTCAATGTGGCAAAAAGTTTAACTTATGCATAAGATAAAAACAAAGAAGCTAGTGTGGCTTCATAGCTTTTAGTTTTTTAACATGTAGACAGTTACATTTTCAAAAAAACTGAAGAAACTTCGGTAACCTTTAAAATACTGGTTTTATTAAATGAATGCATTAGTCACAACAGATAACAACTGAGAATCTTATCTACCCTTACCTTCAAAACCTGTTTGACTAGCAGAACAGCCTAACACCAAGTCACTGTAGTACCTCTTCAGTAATCAACTAAATCCTTGGGACAGATTGAGGAATGTCTCAATGGCCATGCCTCAGCCTTACTAGAGGATGACAAGGGTGCTGATTTTTTAGGAAGGTAGCTAGATTATCCTTACCTCTGCTTCAAGAGACTATCTTTTATTCCACAGTTAGAAAATGTTTTTTCCACCTTCTCAAGAGTTTTTTGAGGTTCTCACATGTCTGGGTTTTTACATTCTTCCTCACAGTGTGACAGCAGATGATACTGTGCTTCTAACACAGAAGAACTCTGTTACACATTTCAAGTTTCCTGACACATCAGGGTCTGATCATACAAGATGCTGAGTGTAGCTGGTCCAACACTGTGTTATGCTGGAAGATATTTGAAAAGTGTGAGAAAGGAAATTCTGTGAAGTTTATGGTTTCAATATTATAAAGAGTGACAGTGTGTACATAACAGATGAGTCCAATGCACTCTTTTAAATTTTTTCTTTCATTCTTTTCATCAAGAGAGTAGTAAGTGTTCTAATGAAGGAAAATACAAGTCTAAAGTCTCCCGACCCCAAGTATTAAAGACACAGCCTTTCCTCTCTGTGTTTGTGCTGGCTCTAGGAGTATTTGGAGTAGCCATAGCTGTGAGGGGAGTGAAACTTCTTTTCTGATATGGCCATTACATTTACACCTGAGTCTGCTTTAAAATTGACAGTCTTCCCACTAACATTCAGTTCCACTCTTCAGGCTGGCTCTGTATCATTTCTTGTGACTGAGCGCAGGAAGAAAGTAAAGGAAAAAAATTGAAAAAGCACACTTGACCCAGGTGCTTGCTTTCCATGCTGCCTTTGTGTGACATAAATCAACAATTTTCTATGTCGGTGGCATTTGGCTGCTGTAGCTGAGCAATTACCTTCAGAGATTGGTGTCTCCACCTCAGCTGTACTCTGGGGTAAGGGCATAAATTCGACCTGAAATATCCCCATAACCCATTTGGCTCCACTGTACAAGCAGTCAGTAAGGGGGCAGCACAGACAGTTGCCATTCTGTAACACTGGACACATCCTGGGACTCAGAACTTCAGTGGTACAAAAGCCAGGTCAAGCTATTCTAACAGTTTCCTGGCCATCTCAGAATATTTTGTTTCTTGTCTCTGACTGTGAAGCAGAAGCCAATTGTAACTTCTGAGCTTCATATATTAATGAAACTCTTAAAGAAGAGCCTCAATAGTGGATTATTACCATCTTAAACCTAATAGTAGAACCTAAAGTGCTTTTTTTCCATAAGACTCAATAAAACTATTTCAATAATCCAACAATTAAGGACAAATTATTATTTAAAAAAATATATATTCTCTAAATATCAAGTTGTTTATTATGTTTTCATTCACTTCTCTTCCATTTCACCACTGATTTTATGATGCTAAAGGACGGAAATAGGGAAACCACAGCTTTACAACACAGAATGAAAGGATGAAACTTCAAAATAAATAAAAAATTCATCTTATCAAAATCTTAAAAAAATCTTACCTTAAAAATGCAAACATCAGAAGATTTTTGATACTATTTAGCTGAGTTCCAGTTGCAGGGTTTATATTTGAGCCACTTGTTTCCATATATATTGTTTTTAGCTACAATAATAGAGAGAAAACAGGAGATATCTAGGTTTAGTAACTTAAGCATTGTGGTAAACGGACACAAAAACTGAATGGAGATGAAAGAACTAAAATGCTGTTTTCTGGCTGGCAAGTTAGGAATATCTTTTATTCACTTGGTGGCTTTACTTTTTTGTTTGTTTGTTTGCTGTTTGGATGAAAAGAAATATCTTCAGTAATCCTAACATGTGCTCTTTGTGCCCTGAGACAGAGACCATCTGATAAAATACACTTGAAAGACCTCAGCATTTGCAATGACATGGCTATACTCAGCAGCTTTTCTTACAGTACTGATAATGTTATACACAGAAAAGAGGATCTATGCATAATACATTGACTTGCCTACTCCTACAGAGCCTCAGCTTTCCTTTTGCTGTCCCAAACTGCCTGTTGAATAGCAATGAGGCTGACAATGAACACTGCAAAATGACAGCTTCTAGAAGTTTAGAGTTCCCTTCAAGAGCAGCAGCACTTCAAGACAAGATTTCTTTTCATCTGACAAAGAAATTTGTTTTCAAATATGTCTCGCTTAGGTGTCTGGGGAATCCAGTGGACAACATGACAGACTGCTTCAATTTCTAAATTCTTACCCAGGAAGCCCCACAGGAAAGGGCTACTCCCTTTCTAGTGGTGAAAGAAAAGAGGCTGCACCATTCTCTGCCAATGTGCTCAGAACACAGATATCAGGAGTGAGGAGGAAGCCCTTCACATCTCATTTACAAACGCAGTCTCAAAATGTTTCAGTATCACACCTTGCACACTCTCTCTCAGTACAGAGTGTATTATAAGACACCACGTACTATAGAAAGGGTTAGATAATAGAAAGAGGATGATTGGTTTATCTTCTAAAGGATTCATACATGATAAAAGGAACATTCAGAATTCACCGGGGGATGGGGGCCTTGTAACACAATTCTCCACTCAAGGCAAGCAAGAGTGTAGTTTACAAAATCTCTGGTATTTTGAAGTTAATAGGAAAGCAGAGAGGATAAGAATTTTTTATGTTTATGTCTACAGAATATAAATAGAGAAAAATCAATCTCTCTCTTCCTATTTATCTACCTGCTTACAGGGTCCTCAGAAACAGTTTGAGAGCTACAAAATCATGAATGGATTTTATCCTTGGGGTCTTCAATCAGCACAGGAAGTATTTCCCTTTCACTGAGTCATAAACAGAGTAGTTTTTCAAATCAGGAGTTAACCTATATTTGAGAGTCCTTATCCAGTAAGACTTTTTTCATCCTTGTCTAGTTCACAGCATATTAATCTGTGCTGGTGTAGTAAAGTAGCACAAAATGATCCCAATACATCATCCACCTATGGTCACTTTTACAAAAGTAGTGGGTTGCTTTTAGGGCAGTATCATATTATGCAGAGATGTTTTAAGTTTATTTAATGCTTTCTGAATCATGGTACTGGCAGAGCACAGAAAGAGGATGGAACAGGTAAGTAGCAGTGTTAGACCATTTTGGATACTGCTCAAAGGGCAGGCATTTGAGAAGCACAGAAACAGACAAATAGGTAAGAAAAATATTTCCTAGACGTTACTTTCTCAAAGAGACAAAGATTTCATCATTAGAATGTGAAAGAGAACAGCTTTTCATGCTTGAAATTGTGATGCTTGTTAGGAAATTCTGTTGTTTCTTAATTGTTTTCAATAGCTAAGTTTATTAATGTCCAGTCTGGTAATGTGAGATAGCTTCTCCTGCAATTTTCATATTGATTTTCCCTATCAAAATGAAATTATATTTTTTTAATGGCTTCTAACTCCTTGCACTATCTGGCAAAAATAATGACACATTAATTAAATCTTTATGTTAATGGCCTTAGAAGTAGTTCCCACCTCAATAAATCAGAACCTTCCAAATCTGCACAGTTTATTCCACTTGCAATCAATGTTAATTTCCTTTTGCTTCAGCAACTTCATTTACTTTTCTACTAAAAGTCCAATTATTTCTGATTACAATTTCAACATATTAAAATTAATGTGATATACTATCTATATTGTAATTCATTGTAATTTAAGTTTTCTTACACTATGGTGTTTGAATTTATTTTGAAGCTAATCTCACAGGATAAACACTAATGTTAATATCCCAAATTTTCCATTCTGATTTTCACATAATTCCTCAGCAATTTAGCCATGATCTCTATCTGGGCTGCTAACACCATGAAGTTTATGTTTGATCATATGACATGTGACAAAAGAAGATCAGAAATGCAAAGTTATTGTTGCTTCTGCAGTTACAAAAGCATGTCTGTCAGAGTCTATGGACTCTTGAAAAATTAACATAGTCACATGATCTCCATTAAATGAATTGTATCTCTGATTTTTCAGATTCCTTACAAAACTGAGGCTGTTCAAATGTTTCATCACTTGCCTCTCTTTCTTTACATTCCTGGTCTAATAACAGTTCTTCTGGTAGTCTTTCATGATGTCTTGTCCTTTGTTTTAACATCACTCTGAAGTAATGAGAAAGGAATTCCTAGTATTTCCTCTTAAAACAGATTATATAATGAGGACAATTTTTTTTGAAGATTGTTTAACACAGGAACCCATTAAAACTGCTGTGGAAAGGAACTTGTTTGAAGAGGTTTTGAAACCTATCAGGATTTTCCTCTGGCTTTATATGCATTTAGCATGATTCTGCATTCATTTCAGTATTTTATAGTAAATTATCTAATTGTAGATTTCCAGTCTTGCAACTGATTGCTTTATTTATGCCTTATTTCCTCCTTTGCAAATTGTCTTTGTTACCTTTGTGGCTTCTTTATGGGCAGAATCCATTTTTGGCCTCGCCTGTCAAAGCACTGCAGTCTTCTTCCTCTAATTAGAAAATTAGACATTAGTATATGCATCAGGATAAATAGCTGGAAAAATGATGAGTGATTTGAAGCACTCCTATAGTTAAATGATTAAGAGCTCTATACAATACCATAAATCATTGGAGGCTTCTTTGACTAAATCTGACAATTCCTTTAAATCATTGGAGGGACCATTTGAGACATATTGACAGTTCATTAGGCAAACAGAGCAGAGCTCCTGGATGTGTTGTATAGCACTTCATAGGATCAATCACTTCAGCTAATTCACCTACATTACATTAATATGGCCATGAAAGTGGAAGGCAGAGGTTGTATTTGTTACTTTCTAAATGCAAAAAAAGGTAGAAAATATTGTGTTTAGATTCTTCTTGCCCTCGCTCTGACAGTGTTGAAGGAAGGCTCGCTACACTTTCATTCTTTTCTCTACACTTTTATGAAAACCATATAATTCTCTGAGGAATCTTGTTTCTAATGAGATGAATATTTCCACTCTGATTTGAGTAGCTCCAAAATTTCTGAGGTTTGTATTTCTGGATAAAATCCACCAATCACTGAAGCAAAAGTTACTTCAAATGCAAGTTGATTTTTGCATAATATACCAATTCACCATCCAGAAACAGATGTTGGGGATATTAAATGGGGTTGCCACGAACACTTCTAAGAGCTGGTCTACAGCATGGGCTGGCTGAGGACTAAATGTTCACTGTGTCTCCAGTGAGAAGAGTCAGAAGAGGAAGAGATAAAAGTCACAAGAAGCTAGTAAAAACCACGTTAAAATCCAAAAATCAGCAAGTAAATATTGGATTAGGGTGTTGCTGTTTTTTTTTTTTCCACTGTTTGATATGTTCCAGAGCCACAAAACCTTTTTTCCTCCCTGGTGGATATTGTGGCTACTCAAGTTCGTATGGTTTCAAGGGATGAGGACCATGTTGGAAGAAAAAGCCACTGAGATTTGTTAAATACACGGAAGCAAATATGGCTTTGACTGTCTAGTTTGTACATATTTTTTCAGCTAAAAAAATAACTTTCTTAGTAGCAGTACCATACTCAATCTAACAAGCAGCAGATTTAAAACAAAATGACAACAAAAAAGCAATATTATAGATATATAGATGTTTACTTGGTGGTCTTAGAATGGGTCATAGGAATAACCAAGTCGTTCAGACAAATTTTATATAAGTTGCACTTTCCAGTGAGCCACTTGAGGGCTAAGGCTCAGAATAATGGCTCTCTAAATGATAGTTTGCTGTTCATAATCATCTTCAATCATTCCTCTCTCCTTCTCCCTTGCTTCAAGTCTAGAGCATAAAGGTATTTATCTTTATGAAAAATGCAGAACAAAGCTGGTACACAAACTCTGTAAGTTATACTTGTGCTCTTATGGACACTAAACCCAGTATCCCTCTGCCCTCAAGGAAGAAAAAGCATCAGGCAGGTAGCTATTCCCCTCTTTATTTATATATCTTCTATCACTTCTCAAATAAAGGAAATTTGTCTATCACTTAATTAGAATTCAGAGATTTTGCTCATTTCTTATTTAAAAATACCAATTTAATGCATGAAAAATATTTTGCTGGTTTATTTGGGTTTTGGGTTTTCCCTCACAGAGTTGAGTCTCACAATGGACATACAGCTATTGAGGACAAGTTACAATCAATCATTCTTCCTGCAGCTTTAAGTGTAATGCAAAACAGAACATAAAAAAAAAAACAAAAAAAAGCCAAACCAAAACACAAAAACCAAAAACAACAACAACAAAAACCCACAAAAAACAAACAAATAAAAACACCAACAAAACCAACCTGAATTGTGAGCCTATGATTCCAATTGTAGACAAAGACTGCTGTGCACAGCCTCAGGACATCCAGTAGCCTGGATTTCAGCAGTAGGTATTCAGTTAAAAAAAAGGAAAAATAAGGCAAACAAAATTATACAAGAAAATTTGCTGGTTATTTGAGTAGAGGCTTAGTAAAGGCTGGCATTGTTAGCTTGATGGTTAAAATTATGCAGCTGAGGCAAATACATCAAAATCTGGCTTTAGCAAAATCAACTGTTTCTGGCAAAACCTCCTTTACATTCATTGCAGCTAATGGCCATGTAAAAATGGGATTTATCAAAAGGAAACCCTACATAGTTATGTACAGAAGTTAGGTTAACAATTGTTACTTAGCACAAGTACTGATATTTTCCAAACAGAGAAATAAAACACTCACTTCCCTTTCTTCTAAGTACACATATAATGAACTTTCAATAGCTAGTTTTAACTCTTGCCTGCGAGCAAAATATATAGTGCCAAAATATATTCCAAAACACATGCAAATTAGGAGTTTTAGAGACCTGCATTCAGCTCTGGGGCATCCAATACAGGGCTGCGGACCTGTTGGAGTGAGTCCAGAGGAGAACCACAAAGAAAATCAGGGTTTTGGAGCATCTCCCCGATGAACACGGGCTGGGGCTGTTCAGCCTGGAGAAGGCACCAGGGCAATTTTCCAGGACCTAAAGGAGGATCACTGCTGAAAGACACATAATTTCCAGCCTAGCCTCCCCTTCCCAAAACTTTGGTGGAAAACATACAGACAGACCTGTTTCTCTCTTCCTCCTCTGAGATGATTTACAGAGCAACAATGTGGACAAATCCCTGCACAGATGGCACAACCTGCAATGGACTGCCTCAGTGTCTTGTCTCTGTAAGATGAGTTGTAGTGTGGTCTGATGAAGAAAGCAATTAAAAATGATTTTAATTCATCCATAATCTGGTCTGGCAGGATGTCCACGGCATCCAAGTGACAATAGGAGCAATCACTCTCAATCTGATTTTAACATATTCCTTGAGCTGTATATCCTTCATTGGAATACTTAAATGCTCTCCTGCAGATACATCATTCTTGAGGGAAGTAACAACAGAAACATAATTTTCTTCTTTTTACAGAGAATTCCCAACACCTCACAGGCAGCATTAAATCCATTAAAGATTAGCCATACTGCAGATTAAGCCTGACAAGATAAAAATCACATAAATAATAAATGCTGAAGTAGCATGCTATGCCAAAGCCTATTTCATCAAACATGACAATGAAAACCTCTTACTATATTTGTTTTGATATTCCTGATATTGTAAGGGGACAATAAGCTGCATCTTCCACCCTTTGAAGCCTCAGGGGCAAAGCATTGCAGATAAAACACCTTTATCAGTTGTCAGTAACCTGCTTTCCAGGAACCCAGACCCACTGCCACACTGACCTGGAAAAGTCTTGCTGGATTTCATCATTAATAAGTTTGCCTGTGAATTTTATCGGCATTTTTAATTAGGGTCTTCTGTGCTGATACAGACTGCACTTCAATTTTTTTTTATATAACTGTTAACTTATTATATTACTTAAGATTTTTTTTTACACTTCTTTTATTTATTGCAGGATTATTGTATCTCCATTTCCACAGAGATTAAATGTGGGAAGTGGTAAATCAGAATTTCCCTAATTTTTCAGCATGTTTGTTTCTCTTGGGGAGGGGAAGTACTCACAGTCTCATATCATTTTTTCTTATTTTTAACAGTTAGTCCCTATTGTTTCATTAAGTGCATTACCTATATCTCTGCTGCCTATTTGTGCAAAAAGTGCTAGATCTATGTATTATATGCTAAAAAATAAAATCAGACTCTTAGTTTATTGTATTTTTCCATCAGAGATACTCTCAAGTTAATTATTTATACTTTTCTCACAAGTTTTTTTTTCTTCACATATCTAGTTAGATGAAGTTTAAAACGCATTTGTTAATTCAGTAATTTTGTAAAAAACAGCTGATTTTGTCTCATTTTTTATTAATGAGCTTCCTTCCCTCTAATTTTTTACTTCCAAATAGTGATAACTCATAAGGAGTTAAAAAGGGATTTCAGCAGCTCTGAACGATGGTGCAGAGAGTTGGAAGACACAAAACTGGGAGGAGTGGCTGATACCCCAACAGGGCTGTGCAGCCCTTCAGAAGGGCCTTGACAGCTTGGACAGGCAGAGAGGAACTGTCTGAAACTCAAAGGAAGATGCAGGGTCCTGCTGGACACCAAGCTGTCCATGAGCCAGCAGAGCCCTGGGGCCAAAGGGCCAAAGGGATGCGTTAGGAAGAGCATTGCCAGCGGGATGAGGAGATGATCTTGCCCCTCTGCTCAGCCCTGGTGTGGCCACATCTGCAGTGCTGTGTCCAGTTCTGGGTTTCTCAGTCAAAGAGAGACATGGAGCTCCTGGAGCAGATCCAGTGGAGGGCAACAAAGTTGATTAAGGGGCTAGAGGATCTCTCATGTGATGAAAGGCTGAGGGAGCTGGGCTGCTCAGCCTGAAGAAGAGACACCTGAGAAGGAAACTCATCCATGTCTGTCTGGATCTGAATGGAGGTGTGTCAAGAGGATGCAGCCAGGCTCCGTTTAGCAGTGCCAAGCAATAATGGAAGAGAAGAAATCCCAGAAAACTCACAATGACCTTCAAAGGAAGAACTTTTCCTGTGCATTGACCAAGTGCTGGAACAGGTTGTCCAGAGACAGTGTGCAGCCTCCCTCACTGGAGATTTTCCAGAACCACCTGGACACAATCCTGTGCCCTGTGCTCTGGGGTGGCCCTGACTAAGCAGGGAGGTTGGATCAGATGAACCACTGCTATCCCTTCCAACCTGACCCATTCTGTAATTCTCTGACCTGAGTTCTGGCTTTGCATTTTAAAAGTTCATTTAGTTTACCTTAGGTTTACCTTTAGTTTAGGTTACCTTAGGTCCCTCTCCCTCTTTTCTCTCCCGTTTTCGTCTTGTCTTCTCTACTTACAACGTATTTTCTGCTTTTGATATTTACAGAATATATATCCCAAAGCAAAGACCCCTATATTAGTAATAAATACTAGCACTACTAAAAATAATTAATTGGATTCTGCAAAAAGATTCTCTAATGTAGAAACTCTACATCAATTTCTTCTCCTCCCTTTCCTTCATCTCTCATCAATCTCTTCTGCACAAAGATTTTAAAACACTTTTATTTTTTGGTGTTCAAGAAAGGAGTTTTAATTTAAAACTATCCTCTTTACTTGCATATGAATTACAAGACTATAAAATGGAATCAGGAGAGGGGGGCAGACAAGGGGATCAATAAAACTGCACTGGCTGCACCTCCCCGTAACACTTCCTGCAAATCAGTTACTTAGTCCATAGATATTCTTTTTTCATCTTTCAGTGTAAGACTGAAATGAGACTCAAAGTCTTGTATAGGTCCCTACAAGTCATTATAAGTCTAGTTGTATCTTGTGCAATATAACAGAGGTGCAGCCCAGCTTCGTATGTATCAGTAAATATCCAGTGATGTTCTCTATGTTCTGTCCATATTAGTAATAATTTAAAGTTTTCACCTTATAGAGGTAGAAATATTCCACAGTGACACTGTTCACATTTATAAGCAGTTAGTGGGCACGGATGTTTTAATTGCTTTTCCTCAAACAGTTCCCCTGCCAGATGACAGAAATAAATTGTAAGCTGTATGGTCACTGTTACATTATTAGCAAATATTTGCCAGGACAAGGTAAGTAGATTTTTTCCAAAAGTAAAGACTGTGAAGCCCAACAGAAGACGCACATGGAACTCACTGCACCTTGGTTCAAGATACTTTCAAGTAAACCAGAGAAACATGAAGTACAGAGATTAAAATAATAAGAAATTATAATAAGGAATATCCAGGATTAACAAATATATTACTTATTCCTTAGAAAACCAGTTATTAAGATACTTTCTCCACGACTGGCAAAAATTAAACATGTTAAGCACAACATACATTTAAATATATTAAAGAATGTTCAAGAACATAGTGAATATAATTGTGATAGGGTTGTACTAGACTTACTAAGATTTAATATTTCTTGAATGACAGTACATTAAAGTACCCTTCTTGCAGCTATGCTTCCACAGGAAAGTGAGTGTTCTCCAGTAAAATTAGTGTTTAGTTGTACATGCATTTGCTGGACCACAAGCTGTTCCCACTGTCTCCATCTTCTTTTCTTTTTTTGAGTAAAGAAATCCTACCATATTCAGATTTGATGTTTTCTTTTTTAAACATCCATATATATGTTTAAAGCATTGTGGCACACTAAATATTCTGGACACAGGACCTGTGAGAAAGTTGACTCTTATTCTTTACAAATCTTGCATGCAGATCTCAGCCTGTAGAGGCTTAGTGTACTTAAGATCCAAAGAAATCCAAATACTCATTTCAAGCCAAAAATTTACCAGGATTTTCAAAGCCAATGATAAATTTCCCTCAGGATGTGTTTAAAGAAATGTTAATCCAGTTGCAAGAAAGAGAGAAATATGTAAAGGAGAAAAAAATTTGTCATAGTCCTCATATGCCAGAAACAGTCACCAGGTTCTAGAACCCACTGTGCTGTTTTTAGGCTAAAGAAATAACATTTTTTCTTCAAACAATCTATCCAATTGTCTTTGGAAATTAATTATTCCACTATAAAATCTCAGCAAGGTATGTCATAAAGGACTGTGTGAAAGATATAGTTAAGTTACACTTAAGGTATTTGTAAGGAGCACAATTAGGTAACACTGACCACAGGAAATAAAGTTTATGATCCTCTTATCATCATTAGAACCCCTGAACAAACTGTCACAGAAACTCAGAAATATTTCAGCACAGAAGTAACAGTGAAAGTACACATATGGGGAAGAAGTGAAAGGAAATATGCTGAGGGGTGAACAATATGTTCATTATAAAAAGCCCCCAAAAAATGTTATAAGGGGCAGGAGTCACTGGGAAAAAGGTTGTAAAAATTCATTCAGCTCTGAGATTTGCTGTTTAACTTAGCCTTCTTAATTTAAATCATCCACCAAAATCTACTGTGCCATGCTGCTACCAACAATAAATTTCATTTTAATTATGTTGGAGATTCATTTATATGTAGATGTTCACCATCAGATGCATAAACCCAATGAAAGAGATTCATTGAACATCTGCCTCAGAAATTTAACAGAGTCAGGTCTGTTTAATGAGTAGCATTGTCCAACTACCTGTTCTTTCCATCAGATATCATTTAATTTACCTTTTTTTCCCAATAAAAATAAAAACATAAGGGGGAACTATACCACCTTCTCCTTTTTACAGTTATTACATACAATTTGTAAAGATAATAATAAAACATAAAAGATTCCCCAGCTGAAAAAAAAGAGCTGAGGGCAAAACATGGTAAATAAACTCTTGTATTATTGATTTGGAACTCGAAACGCAACACTGAGTCTTACACCAAGGGAGTGATTCATGTACTAAACACAAGCATCAGGTGCCATTTTAAATGCCCAAGTGGATACAAGACAGCACAACACAGAGCCTGATTTCCTGCTCTCCTGCAGCAGCAGGTGGAGGTGTGGGATATCCTTGGGCATCTAAACAGTCACTAGATATGCAATTTTAAGCTCCATTATAATTTGTGAAGTGACTTGCCTGTAAAGAAGCTGCTGCATCATATTAGTAGTGGCAGGTTCATTTTTGATGACATTGTCTTCATTCAGAGCTACATTGAAAAGACTGTTTTGGTCTTGATTTGGTTTTATTTCAGCTTGTTTAACTTCAGGGCAGCATAGTTTTATTCCCATTTTCACGTCCTGCATGCACCAATACAATATGGCTGTAGAAATACCATACTGAAATTAGGGAGCTAGATCACCCAAACCTAACAGCTTCAATTACCACCACTAACAATGCTGAAAATCCCAACCTTTCTATGAACAAACTGAGTGCCAACAAATATACCTCCTATAGCATCAAAAATATGAATTTGGTAATTTATTTGAATTGCCTTTTTGTATTTGGGGTTTTTTTGTGTTTTTTTTTTCCCCTCAAACTCTACAACACCTGTTGCAGCAGGGATGGTATCACTCAAAAGCAATAGGAGTGTGTGACTGCTGAGCCTGTCTGCTATGAAATCATTCCCTCCAGCAACCCCACCTGATGGGAACACACCTGCAAGAGGTCAGATAACACAAGGGGATGCAAGGGGGCAAAGCTCTCATGGGCAAGGGGAAAACACTCCTTGGCACCTGTCACATGCAGCCCTGGATGGCAGCTGTGCCTGGCACGTGGAAATGAGGAGCGAGGGAAAAGCTGTTGCACATAAAGTTGTCATCTCTCCTCCCAGGCTACTTCTGCCACATGTTGGTTTTCACAGCATTTCTATTGCCTCCCAACAACTGCACACCCAGCCTCTATTCTACTACCTATAAAACCAGATCACTATCTTTAGTTTATGCTGCAAAGCTTAAAATTTCAGGAAGATCCCCCTGGAGCCAAGGCTGATCTGTGTAATTTCTTACTGATTATGTGAGTGCACAAGAAGAGTTGCCTTCCCAGAGAAGTTGTCTTTCTACTTCATTTTTATCATGTGAAAAAAAAGTTACTGCAGTTGCACTGCTTTCCTCCTCCTTTCCTATAGATTAGCAGAGGTATTTTTTTTTTTTAATTCCTGAACCACACAACTCCTCAAAAAGATTATAGTATGTCGAAAGGTAAGATGCAGCTAACAAAGTCCAGAAAAACAAAAGAGAACATTGCAAGAACAGTCAAAATTAATTCAGTTAATAGCACTGGGTAACAATGGATGGAATTCAGTTGCTAAATGAAAGACTATAATTTTGGCCAAGAAAATAAACACATGCCTTGAACGATAAAGAAAGAAGCTACCACAATCCAGGGACAGCATTACATGCCAAAACAGACAGACTTATACAGCTTCCATATGCTTTTCTTTTTTTTTTTTTTTTTTTTTTTTTTTTGGCTATAAAGCTCAGTAGTTTAGGGGCCAAACTAAAGCTGTCTTTGAAAGAAGTTCTTTGCACAGCAACATTTGAGAATCAAACTTGTGTTGACAGCCAAACTGTGGTTGCAAGATTATTCAGCTTCACCTTAGAGTTCATTTTGTTCTTAAAATACATGCCCCACATAACTTGTTGAAGCTTAGCTTATTCTAAAATGAAGCTAAATGAAACACATATCTATATGTTTTGTCAAATGTTTTACAGATTGTTTACTTTTTATTTATAAATACATTCTTTCCTTTTTCTATTAAATTTAAAAATCCTCTTATTTTAAGACTGCTTATGAGAAGAGAGAAATAAAATAGTGTCTGTGAAATACAAAATGTGCTAAAATATGGTGCCAGAGTTTTTTGCAGTTGAAGTTTCAGACTCCCAAGCATCTTGAAATTCAAAGTTCAAAGCACTTCAAATGATAGCCAGCTTATTGAAGTCTCATGGCTGTGCCCCACTTACAGCTCAGCTTTGAGCAGGGAAGTAGAAAAGAGACAAATGTGAGCTATCTGTACAACAGTGAATTTTAGTTATTGTTGATGCTGACCTCAGAAACTTCTACCCACCCACATGCATAAAATACACCACATCAGGTTGTGATTGCCCCTGTGATGTTCTTACCTCTGTCTTCTTTTCCTAAGCATCTGGGCCATATCTGTCTTCCCTCCAGCCTCCTGAGAAAGTATCTCAGATACCAGTGATGCGTGCATAATAAGATTAGATGAGATGGTGAGGGTTCAGTCACACTTCCCTCCCTCAAAGAAAGACCATTGTTTTCAGAATTAAATAATACCTAAGCTTTGGACTTGGGTGGAGTGACAGAATGAGATCAGGGTTCAGACACAGAGGCTATGATATTAGAGAGTTCAGATACAGACAGAGTCCTGGAGAAAGCTGCCTTTTAAAGGGGAAAAAAAGGAGGAGAGATGTGTAATTGATATGTAGTTATTAACAAATTATTGATAAATTGCCGCATGCTGAAAACCCATAATTAAGACAGATTTCTGCAGGGTGGCTTACAGGAAGTGGGTACCAAGTCTATATACTACTCAACCTTTTTCAGGAGTTCAAAATCCAGGGAATTGTAACACAAAAATATATATATATATACACACACACATACACATTTTTTGGTAAGCAGGTGTACAGAAGTCCTGTCTCCTGGTAAACTAAGGAGATTGGGGAAACAGTAAAAGTATTTTCTTTTATTCAAAGAAGTATAGCTATCATTTCTGTTCACCTAGATTTGCTTTATTTTGACCTCAGAAAATGCACAACTTCCTAGAATCAATGGATTTGAGTGTCTTGTGAAGGTTGTTACAGATATCACATATGTTTAGGCAGATTAAATAGACCCTTTAATGAAAGGCACAGGGCTGTGGTACTCCTTGCAAACCATCAGTGATAAAATGACTTGGACTGTGTGGTTTTTTTTTTTTCCTTGTAGTTAGAAGTTTACTTCAATATCTGTTTATTCTGAATGTGCTTCATATTTGCAAATCACTCCCTGACTCTTGAAAGCAAAAGAACAGTTTATAATCTTACCTCTACAAAGTCCTAGTAATCCTTTTAAAGCAATTCATACAAGGCTGCTACTCCATAAAATAGAGCATTTTTAAGAATTATAATTGTCTTACTGAAATCGTTCTCTTGAGGCCATGAAGTGCATGCCAGTATTAAAACTTCATCGAGGTAAGGAAGGGCAGAACCTATCTGGAACTGAAGGGAACAGTTTAAGAAGCAGCCCTTGAGTCTTTGACCCTTGAGCTCTGAGATCTGATTTTCTGTCCCCATGTCCTTGAGGAAGGGAACTGACAGCAGCCAGGTGGGTGTCTGGCTGCTGGCCATAGCCAACTTTCTTTAGTAGCTTTTTAAAATGAGCAGGCAAAAGAGAAAATTTTTTAGAGCTAAATACGTGTGGATAGTCACATCCTGGAGTGAACTGAAGAGCCCAAACTGAGCATGCATCCCATCAAGGGACTGCCAGCTGCTTGGTATGAAGATGGCAAGAAGAAAAAGAACAGGGAGAAGTCAATACTTCCTAGCAAGCAAATGGGGTAAGATTTCTAGTACACAGAAGTCAGTGAGGAAGACAGAGTTGGAAAAAACTATTTTATTCAACATGAGATTCTGCTCCCAATGAAAGATGCTTCCTCAGACCAGCTGTGTGACAAGACTGATTTTGTGGGGTGGGTGTAGATTTTTTGGTTTGTGATGGCTGGTTCCTCAAACATGAAGAAAATGAATTAATGTAGCCCTAGGAGAATCCTCTAGGGTCTTTTCCAACTGTAAAGAAAGTTCTGAAAAAAATTAAATTCTTCCTATGTTTGGTGGGGGGTGTTCATTTATTTATTTAGTTAAACTTGATACCAGATAGCTAATTGCAAATGCTTAATGCCATGATTCTAAAGACAGTCCACTTCACTGACACTGCTTAGCTCTGAGAAGTGCTACAAGCACTGTAATATTTTAATTACAACATTGGTCATAATGATATTTACAGTTGTTGGAATCTAACGTGTTCTACACCAGCTTCAAAAGGAAGTATCCAACACCAGGCAAAGAGAGTGGTTTTCATACAGCAATCCTCATTGTATCTGCTTTCTGCTTGCTCATTTTCCCTTCCATTCTTCAGCTCCACACCTGTCAAATGTTACCCTTAATTTTTCTCCTTTATTTACTGGTCTGCTTGTCACAATAATTTCTCTAGGTGTTACTCTAACCCATCTATCGGTCATACACACGTACACATGCTCAATCCTTTCTGTTTCTGTCCAGTCTGCAAAAAACTGTTGGGATGTCCCTTCTAGGATTCCAAAGATGGGGCCTTAAGGAATACAACTCAGTATCCATGATCCAAAAAAAAAAAAAGGAACAGCTTGCGGATATTTTAGAGAAAGTGTGTGAAAAGCCAGGAATAACATCAAGAAATCTTCACTGAAAATGGTTTGAGAGAACTCCTGCCAAAATTTCATTTACTGAAAATAAATTCCTAACGGCAAAATTTTTACATGCTCTATTTCTGACTGCACATAGACTCATGCTTTATTTACCAAATTAATGTTTATAGCACAAGGCAAGAGTATTCTCAACTTACATGACTGTAATTTGGCTATCTTCAATGAAATGAGAAGTGTTCACATGAGAGTATAAAAAATGCCTACATTTTAAAACTATGTCAGTATACAATTCCTTTCATTTTTTAATTGCTTACCCACAAAGAATTATGAGTGGAAGAAAATAAGGCAAGTGGTTTTTTTCTTCCTATCATCTCCAGTTCTTTCAAATCTTTCTGCTGATGGTAGATTTCGACAGACATCAAGCTGCCTGAGTCATGTCACATTATTGCTAAGTGGTAATTTTCTCATTTCAAAAATGTTCAAAAATTTTAAGGGTCATTGGTACCACAAAATCCTGTTGAGGTTATTTGCTAAGAAAAAGCCAACATCCTAAAAATGTTACTTCTTTCATCTCATACAAATTCCATAGGGGTGAGACAACATCCATTTTCCTCACAGTAAATAGCTTGAGATAGAAATAGTATTTTTATGCTTAAAGAGGGGGTCTATAAAGCTCACATTTACCAAAGAACAGTGTGAGGTATAGATTAAAATAAGAACTACTTTTTTTTTTATTTAGCATATATGAAAAAGGAAATAAAATGAGACATATGTAGCCTGATTAAGAGCTTTGTTAGGTTTAAAGCTTCAACGCCAAGCCTTTTTATCAAAGTGTATAACTGAGACTGCCTAAAATATACAGTTTATATTTCTACTGAAAAATTGAAGTGCAAGAACAAATGAAATCAAGGCAATGACAGCTCCATATGCCTGTTCCAGGCCGTACATGCCGTCTACAGGCGTAATAATGTCCTTTGCAAATATGTGATGCTGACACCTTTCATCCCAAAGTGTTTCAGTAGCTATGAGTTATCAGTGTAAAGGAAATATTTCTGGACTGGATGTTAAAAGAAAAAAGCGAATAATAGTGAAGTGGTACACAACAGCAAGTGGAGGAGAAAATTGAATCAGAAAGCAGGACATTTTCTTATCAACCTAAACATGCTGGTAAGCAGCTGGGAGAATAGGATTAACACAGTGTAAGATGTAAACAAAATGTAGAAATTAGAAGGGGGAATAAAATTTATTACTGTGCTCTTCTTTTTGTAGAGCTTCCCTGTCTGGGAAGATTTTCCAGTTCCAAAGTTCCCAAAAAGTAAAACAGTTCAGGAGAGCAACAGCATCTCAATGGTGCAAAAACAGGATTTACTTTAACGGAATTACATGAATTAATACTATTATATGAGGATTTTCCAATCTACAGCTCTTACAAACCTTGCATATGCCTCGTGAGCATTTCAAGACTGCTTCTTTCCCTGGGCTGGGCTATATGACAGCTACCTAGGCTGTCCTTTGGTCACATTCAGCAATAACCCACGCTGCCATATTTAGGAGGAAGAAACCAGAGGTGACTGAGGCATGTACCACTGGCAGAGCTGTGATCTTTCTGAGTATTTCAGGCTGGGTGGTCCAAGTCCTCTAACTCTGAGCAAGGTGGGATCTCAGTTTAGAGCTCACAGAATCAAGTCCTACACAGCAGAGCCTGTCCTGACAACTCCTCCATAAGAAATATCCTTCCTACAGCCAAGTGTGCCAGCTTTATTACAGAAAAGCAGCCATAAAGACAGTGATATCTCCTAGGATTTTCCCATGGGACTTGCACTCTGAAACTCAACTCACATGAAGCAAACTAAATTTGCAGGCACTCTGGCTAGCCTCTATTAAGTTAGTTTGCCCATTAAGAAACAGACAGTTTACTTGTTTTCTGTTTCTGCTTTGACTTTGTCATCATGTCCTCATTATCACATTCAATTAATTAACATATAAAGGCAATATTCCAGCATGCACACCTCCCTTAGAAACACTACTGAGTTCCACTAAATAAGATAGACTTGCAACAGATTAGGGGGATTAAAAAAGGGAGATTTAGGGGCTTGTATGCATAAAAAATGTCACACCTCTTAGGAAAAGGGTATTATAGTAAATTTATACTAGTTTTCTCTAAAGGGACCAGTAGGAAAACAGGAAAACAGGAAAAAAATTGAAAATAGATAAAACTGGGGAAAGCTGCATATCTACTGAAAAGTGCAGTGATTTTTGCTTCACCTTGACCTCATTATAAATAAAAAGATTAGGGGAATAGAAAATGAGCATGTATTAAAACCATCTATTCCTTTTCCCTATCTCAAGAAACAAACAAATGTTTTTGTCACAATTTTGGGGGATAGTAGGGGATTAACTGCTGTATTACTTTTAATCAAAAGTCTCAAATCTATTCATAAGGGGGAAAACAGTACAAATAAGAAACACTGCATTAGTTCTAAGAATAAGCCAAATTAGATGGGTTGTACCTATAGTTTCTCTAGCTTGGTTGAAGGGTGCTTTTGAAAAAAATTACCTGATCATCTCCATTTTCTGTATTTTGGCTTTCTCTCTGATACGATTTCAAAGCATATGATTTGGGAACCCTCCATATTGAAAAAAACAGGTGGAAGATGCACTCTGGAGGCATCCCTAATACACTTCATTCAGTCCATGAAGCAGTAATAGGGCATTGGTCTCACAAAAACAAAACAAAAAAACCAACAACAACAAAAAAAAACAAACCCACAACAAAACTAAAACCAAACAAGCAAGTAAATACCTAAATGTAAGAGTGGTTGGTGTGGATGTTGAGTCCCGAGCATAACTGACAAAATAATTTCTAAAGATCACGTCTTTTAATGTATAGTACTTGGCAGTGTATTTAGAATGGAACAGAATATTTTTAGTTGGAAGATACCCCTAATCATCTAGTCCAAGTGCCTGACAACTTCGGGGTGACCAGAAGTTAAAGCATGTTTTTAAGGGCATTGTCCAAATGCCTTAAGCACTGTCAGACTTGAGGCATCAAAGAAACAAAATTTTGCTCATGCTGCACAACATGAAGGGAAGTGCAAAGGCATAAATCATCTTTTAGACAGTGATATAAACCCAACAGAATTTACAGGGTGATGCTCTGTACTTTCTCTGGCCAATGTCTGAGTTCAAAAGTCTCCAGATTTCTGTGGTTTAAGTTTTACCATGATAATTTTCAGTGGTGTTTTGCACAGTAGGTGACTAAATTGCTTTTCTCTTGGTTGGTGTCCTCATTCCAGTGGTAAAGGGGATGGTTTTGGTTTTCATCAGGAAATAGTCTCACCCCTTTTTCTTACATACTTTTCAAATTAAGTGAAATATATATGATGCCACACTTTTACATTAAGCACTTCCAAATCTCATTAACTGCAGCATAATAAATGTAATCCTGCTACTGGTACTATTTGCTTTCAGGGAGGTAAAAAATTATATGTTTCTAATGCAGACAAATTGCTTTCAGATACAACATATGACCCAGCATACTCAGGATACAGAATAATCACTAAAAAGCTATTTGCTCTGCTTTTCCCTACAATCTTTTACCAGAATATCAATGTTGTACTGGAAGTAATATAAATACAGCACAACACATTGATCTCATTGGGGTTGCTGCTGCAAAGAGGTTACACATATATTTCCTAAGGCCTCTTCTAAAATGCTTTTTCTCACTCTTCCCCTGTCAGAAGACCCTGCTTCAGCGTTGCTACCAGAATTATCACTACATTAAGCTTGGTCTGCTATTACAAATACATTTCCAATTCCTCAGTCGGGAAAGTATTCAAAACTTCAGTAGCTCACATAAAAAAATAGTTCAAGTGTTCAGAAAGAAAAATATTGTACATACTCATATAAGACATTAGGACAACTACAGATATTTCTCTTAACAGCACACTCCCTGAACTGAAGCACTAAATTCCACTTGTACCTAAACCCATTTATTATACACTCCACTCAGTTGCAGGTGCATTTATTACATTAATATTAATGGCAATATTGATTTTACTCTTGGACAGATCCATCACTAAGGAAAGTTCTTGTCACTAACACCCAACAACTCCGAGAAGCTCTGTAGGTCCTGTTTGAGCTGCCAGATGCCAAAGTAATGCACACACACCAAACACATCAGAGGTGCCATGTACATCCATAATAGCTCAAAGGTACCTTCCAAAAATGACCAGCTGGCAATTGAGTTTAGAAAACATCAACTGTCAATAGAAAATGGTCACCAAGAGGCACCATTTTTTTCAGTTAAAAGCTGTGGGTTTATCTGATTTGCTGTTGAACTTTGCTGTTCTTTGTACCACAAATATTCACCTATTTGATTTTCACAAAAACCGTTGAGTGTGGAATCGGAATTTCTGGATTTTATAGATACATTTATAGATTTTAAATTCGACATGGATCACCTTCACTGGGATGAATAAATAAATTAATCATGACACTGCACTGTGCACTTGTTCTAGCTAGGCCACCTGTGCATGCTGTAGTTGCCTGATTGAAGACATGTCAAACATCAGCTGAGTGAGATGGTCACACGAGATCTGTCAGCCACTTTCATTGTTATTATTTGGAGCTAACATGAAGAGATGTTTATCTTAGAGGTGATTCTTCCTTTGCAGCTTATTTCTTGCAATCCCCTTCTGTTTATTTTAAATATCATACTTCCTACACCATCTTCTTACTAATTTTGCCTTTTATTTTCACCAGAAGATGACACTTCCTTTAGGATTGACTTTCTAGTACTGACAGTTCTAGAAAAGCAAGGATATTTTATGTATTGCTTAGGCAGAAAAAGAAAAAAACCGTGTTAGGCATTTGTTTATCTACCTCTTATTTGAATACACAATGTTGCATTTCCAATCTCTGCAACAATAAGGTTCTTTTTCTTCTGTGAAGAAAAATAAAATTATGATCTTCTAAATTATCTCATGTTCTTGAAAATAATTCAGTTATCATCCTTTAAGGTTTGCAAAGGAAATTTCTTCCTTATATACTTAAATTTGCTTATCAACAGTAACACGAGCTGTACACTGCTAAATGCCTACTGCTAGTTGGTAGTAAATCAAGTTTGCATTTTGCAACTGACATAAATGTTCAGTTTTTGTGAAATAAAACTTACAACTATACTTTCACTGACAAGCATGCAAGGTTTTCACTTCATCTTCACCATGTGAAGTTTGAAGTTATTTTTGATAACTTCTTATGTCAAGGTAGCACAAGCTGGGGGCCAAAATGGATTGTTCCACAGGCACTAAGTGCCTTACTATGACAAAGCAATATAGTGCTTCATTGTAGTGAATTGTTGTCCTGAAGCACATTTTCATGCATTATGTTCAAGGTTTCTTTTAACTTCAGAGATTAGGGACAAAAGATTTTTTAAAAATTCTTGCTATTGTTACATTTTAAAACAAAACTGAGAATTTTTAATATGATGTGATGTTAAGAATCAATGTAGTATAATCGCACTTTTAGTAGCAGAAAGTATACTTCAGTATATGATAGGATCTAGAAGACAACTTATAAGCACAATAAGGCAGATAAATCCCCTTCCTAAATTTGTATTCCAATCTGTCAAGAACTTTCCATACCTCAAAAATAAATAAATATCTTCCAAACAGCTTCAGACACAGTAGTTTAATAAAACTAACAAAGAACACATTCATTGAAATGAGTGGAATGCAACAAAATAAATTCAAAATAGTTTGTAGACTAATTTCCATGCCTCAGAGTACTTTGATATTGTTCCTACCCAAAATAAAATTTTCTGATGAAAAACTCCAAATACTCAAAGGAAATATATACAGACATTATGAAAATAAACTGGAAATATATAGATATATAAACAAACTTTTTTCCCAGCTATAAAATTTGAGAGATCAAACCAATATGACCCTCACTCCAATAAAAAGGCTATTTAAGAATATTTAATAAAACAGATTATACATTGCTACTACCTGTCAAGGCACAACAAGTGTTAATGATAATTGTGAAACTAAAATATAAAGGAAATTAAATACAAAATTAAATCCTAACAGATTTTCACTTCTTTGTGGTTCAGTTCAAAGCACCTCTGAACTGATATTAGACGTGTAAATAAAAATAAAGTTACTCTAAACCCTGCAAAAAACCCGATCAAATAACAGTAATGGATACATTGAATAAGCAAATAAGTAAAACAAGAACATTTCAAGTATCTGTTTTGACAAACTACTAAAAATTAATTCAACTGAAGAGTAACCTGAATGTTAGTGCCTGAAAACAGGAAGTAAAATAGATGCTTTTGTTACTGTAAAAAATATAACTTCTGACTAAGTGGTACTTTCTGTTATGAGCAATCTAAAGCTTTGGAGGTGAATCCTTGTCCAGTAAAGTTAAAACCCCCCGAAGATATTAATAAAAAAAACAAACAAAAAACCAACACCCCACCCCTCCTGCTGTAGCCACAGTTCTCATTTTGAATTCATATTATTTTCACCTACAGAAGAGCTGAACTTATTTCCCTTCCTATAATGCATCAAGAACCACCAACAAAGTGCTGAAATTGGATTCAAATGGACAACACCTTGCATGTACAAAAAAGTTTTCCTTTAACTACTTCTCAGCATAAGTTGATTTTTCTATAGAGGGCATGTTGCTCCTCTAGATAAGCAAAATATCAAAAAATTGTCAGCAGATATGAAAGTCCACTGAGTAACATCTCTCTGATTTTAGAAAAAAAAACATCATTATGAACTGGTCATGCAAGCTCTATCTTCATGCCTCTATTTGTTAGCTACTCCAAGCTTTGAAATTTTGTGAGCAAAATCTTAACTTCTGATAAAACACAGTCCTTCTGTTGTGACAACAACTTTACAAAGAAATGAACTTTTTAATAATCTAAGTACAAAAGTAGAAAATCACTTAAAGTGGTGAGAATTGATAAATCCATAAGGGCTTGTGCAAATCACCTTTGAGAAAATGCAGTTTGGTTAAAAATAATGCTGTCTTTTATTTTTAGTAAACTGTTAAGCTGTCCTTCACATCTTTCTCAGTTTTGAATGCAGCTTTGCAAATAAAAGAATTCTTACCTAAAGAAAAATGTGAATTACATTTGGTGTTCATATTAATTGCACATATTAAAGCACAGAAGTACAGCAAGTTTTCATTGTTATGTTTGTCTACTTACATGGTTTGTAGAGATTTTATTTTCTCAAGGAAATGGTGTTTCTGCTTTTAGTGTCGCTATCAATTAAAATTTTGTCTGAGGCAAAAACTAAATCACATTCTGTCTCCAGCCTAACTAGCTAGAAAACAAAACTATATACACACGGCTGCCAACTTCCATGGTTTTATAAAAGCTGCAGAGGAAATGGTGGTTTTCCTCCAAGGTGTGGGTCAGAGACTTATGTGAGTTTCCCTAATGTGCAAAGACAAAACCATCAGAGCAAAACATGAGGGTTTGAAAAGCCACATGATTTTCCAGTGCTTGGGGGTCAGCAATGCACATGTGAAACTTTATGAAACAGGTATCTCTGGAAACAGAAGGTATCCCTTTTAGGAAAATGGTATTATGTAGCAGCTAAACAAACTCTCTGTGTAGATGAACCATTCACCAGTTTTTCTTCGCCTTGTATTATTATAAACCTCTGCTGAAATTGAATGATTTAATATAAGGTTTATGCTAAACAATCTAAAAGTATCACTTGGCCTTCTTAGATGTCAAGCACCATCACACTTATCTTACTTCTTCCTCTTTGCAAATATAAGTTTAAGTTGCATCTGTAATGCAAACTTAACCCAAGTAACTGGAACTGAGTTAATTTGCCTCATTGTCTGCCTAAAACTTCCTTCCTCACTCTGTGTTCCTGATTCTATGGCTCAATTTTATCTCATTTATGCATGTCCTTGAATGGCACTTCCTCAGCCCAGAATCCTGGTGTGCAAAGACAACAATGTTTACTGCACTTGACCTGCCAGGCATTCTTTAACTGGTAAAATGATCGTTCAGATCTATCTTGCACTTGAGAAGAAACAGTTTTTGTTAATCATATTAGAAGATATTTCAAAGGCCTATGACTAAGAGAGAAAAATCAATGGAATCTGTATTCTCAGAACACCTTGGTTTCTTGGAAAAAATTCCCCTAGTGTTATCTCTACTTAAATAATTACTTCTATCTATATTTATTATAAACATTTATTTGTTTTCATATTTATGAAGTAATCTAGAGAACAGGAATTCACTACTCCTTCCTTCCTTCTCAAAGACATTGCATACATTCCTATAGCTAAAGTACACTTTAGAAGTTTCTCATTAATACAACCTTAGTTGTTTCATAATGCCACCATCTATTTTAGGTATTTGTGCTCATTTAAAGCAGAGAGAGAGCTGTTAGTTGCTATTTCAAAGAAATATGTTTAAATTCAGTTCTGTTGCAGTGAATCACTAAACCACAGTTTGAGTAGTCTGGAGGCTTGCTAAGAATATTTCTTTCTGTTCTAACTGAAAACAAGATGAAGAAATATTTTGTTTGTTTGTTTGTTTTGGTTTTGGTCCAGTCCTCCCAAGGCCTGTATTGTTTATGTCAAATCATCTGGCTATTTCTTGCTTTACACTGATACTGAATGTACAGTACTAAATATACAATATATAGGCTTAGACTATCCTTCCCCAGGATGTCCCTGTTTGTTTCTTGCATAATGTGTCCTATGCTTTCCTTAGGTTTCATTTCATCCCCCTTAAATGCTATTTTTCTTTATCAAGACTTTAATCTTCAGCCTTGTAATTCTCTTTCAGTCTTGAGCAAGGTGTTTATTGTTTACTAAGCTTGATTGAATTTTTTTTCCTGGTTTCAGAGGCATTTTGAGATGTTAGCTTTTTTAGTAGTGTCAGAGCTGCCAGGTACCTCCAGCACACCAAAAATCACACTTCAGAAGTTTTTTGTATACATACTTTTAATGTATGTATAATATATTAGATGTCAGATACTTTCATGTAATACCTTTGCAACCAAGTACAAGAACTATAAAATCATAACGGTGTGGGTCTACTGGAATGAAACTTTTTCCACCTCTCAGGTCCATCAGAAGAACATACCCAAATTATCATTCATCATTTTGTGGTGTAGTTTTGAAAATATTCCCTAAAGTAATTCTAAAAATTCAGAGTTATATATCTTAGTTCCATTCAGTTGCTTATTTGCTTTCAGTGGATTTCAACTGCATTTAAGGTATCAGTATTAGCTACCTGAACCCAGCCTCAAAAAAATTACCAAACTGATAATCACATGGCAGTAAGCACCCATTAAGAGATTTGTGAAAGGCACAATTTATTTTTTTATAGTGCTACTATAATAAGAATAACTTAAATACGAAAATAAAGAGTACTGATACCATAAACCTTCTCTCAAAATGATAATATTCAAGTGACAGAACTGGGTTAGAAACCTAGAGTTTGCTTAATCACACCTCAGCAATCTCTTCATTGACTCTGAGTATTCACATTTTAGACAAGAAATAATATTTCTTAACTTATGTCATGCTTAAAATCAATGTACAAAATATGCATGAACAACAGTGAAAAATAAAAGAACAAAATATTCTATGCCACCACATCTCTTTCCTCTCCTTTGCACATCACACGGAAAAAATATATTTATTAGAGAACTTTAGGAAGCACCATAGTTTATAACTTGATTTTCAGATCCTGTGAAGTGTTTTGAAATGTCTGGTTCTAAATCACATGAATATTATTCTGTTAGCTGATATGAATGAAACTGGAAAATGTAATATTTTTTGGTGGCTGGTTTCATCATATTCTGCTGTATAGAAACTGTGGGAGTGTGTCATTTTTAGACATGTTTACAGTGTCTTCAAGACATGAAGATAATCTTAAATATAATAGATAAATGTTTATTGAGTGAACCAGGGGAATCTTAATTCTTCAATAACAATGGTAAGTTATTAATTGTTCCTTACGTTAAGGGTCTTGATTAAAGGATTTGGTTTTCTTGGATTGAAATTATGACTGCATTCAGTCTATTTCTTTGAAATATCCAATTTTCACTGATCCCAGAAAAAAGTATTTTTCTAGCCACTGCTCCTTCTCCAGATGCCTTCCAATTTCTTTCCTCTGTACCTGAGAAGCTTTTTTATTTGCACGAGTACCTATGCACACATTAATTCCTGAACTCCCAATTTTACTTCTCTGTTCCTACCCTCTCATTTTATCTAGTCCATTTGACAGAGTGGAAAATTTCATTCTCCAACTTTTTATCTTCCTTGAACACCTTCCTAGGTGTTCTTTAAGATGATTAAATTTCTTCTCCTTCCCTCTTAAGTGTTCTCATCCTCTTTTTTTTCAACATGTGATCTCATTCACTTTGAAAACTGTGTCAACATCAGAAGTCCTACTCACAAATGCTCTTTCATTGGTAATCTGCCTTCTAATATTGCTTTTCTTTTTGCCCTTAGTTGCTAAATTTACCAACAGCAACAAGTCCAATACACTAAATCAACATGTCCTTTTCTTCATACAAAACTTTGATAAATCCAGATGAGTTACCTTGTTTCATACTTTTCAGTTACCAACTATATATCTTCACATAAATTGTCCATATTTTAGTGCAAAATTCATGTATTCACTCTGAAGAGGTAGTTTTAACTCTAGTTTTGACATTTTTATACCCTTGTTTTCTCCTGGTTTTGCAGTGTCAAAAAGTTGCAAGTACTCAATAAACATTGCTGCTTCTTGTATCAGGCTTTGCTCAGAGCTAAGAGATTCACACTCCAGCTTCTGCTCTTTGTCTAAATGTCTGTGGGTGGAAGTGGAGGAAGACAGAGAAAGCTATGTGCGTATTAAACAGGCGACATAAATGTACTGTACAGCACAAGATAACCCTTATTTATGCCTAACAAGAGCCTAATCAACATACATCACTGAAATTAGTTCTTATTCTTTGCGTGCTAAATATGCAACATACTTAAGGGAAAACCAAAGTCATGTAACAACTGCACATGAAATTACACCAATTCAGCATACAGTAGACTCTTTAAATTGAGTATGTAGCAACTGCCACTGATTTGAGACCCTGTCAGGCTGTTAGAAATGGCAGAAATAGGCACTAAACAGGGACGTTTCTGATTTATTATTACACTTTCTTGATGTCTGCCTTTGCTACTCTATCCATTTTTTAGACCTACTGAATGCTAAACAAATATAAGCTGTATTTCTACATGTGCCCAATTTTATGATCAGCTTAAGCCATCATTTATGTAATCGCTGAATTTGACTTGGAGGCTTTCAAGGGAATTTCAGCCTATTCCATGAGGTAACTGGACAAAATTATCAGTGCTTTGAACTTCAGGATTCAATAATGTCATTATAACTTATTCCAAGTAGTTCCAACTACTTTTCCTACAAATCCCTAGTTTTTACATATAGCCTACTTGAAGACCTATAATTTCTTTAAAAATATGGTGGCATTACAGAGTTATGGCCAACTATTTATTCTGATATGCTTACAGTACTGTCTGAGAAGACATTCTGAAACATATATTTATCACTACAATGATGACAGTTTCATTAAGTCTTCAATACCTTAGGCTATGTATAACCTTTTTTGGTAGAATGTCCATAATTAGCCAACAGTCACAAAGTTATTACTGTTTCCACAGCTGTCCCATCAAATTCTAGAAGCACAACAGGCACATTTTTCAGTTCAAATGAACTTCACACAGTGATCTTCCATTGCTGAAACTCTTAAGTCACTTTGTTTTCCTTTTTCTATATTAACTTTTGGGGTGGTTTTGGAATCTTTGAATTTATACTTTTGCCAGTATTAGAAACAAATGTACATTCCACTGTCAAAACACTGCATTGCAATTTATTTTTGTTCACTGTTTAAGACTTCAATTTTTTTTTTTTTTTAACTAAATAGGAAGAACCACCATAACCAAAGCATCCTGAGTAAGAATTCAAGAATAAAAAAAATCAATATGATCAGTTCCAAACAAACATCAGTACAGGAACAAAAAATTTTTAAAAAAAAAAAGACTGTTTCTGAATATTTCACTCCATCTTGCATCTGTGACAAAAACTGTAAGCAACCCCCAGAATCACAGAAAATAGTGTTTGCAGAGATGGGTTGCACAACACAGAAGTCAGAATCCATGTACTGGTTAACCCTACTGCTATAGCACAGACACAGCCTACCAATTTTACTTGAAGACAAACAAACAAATAAAAAAAAAACAACCAAAAAACCAACCAAACAAAAAAAAATAATGAACAAAAAAAAAAAATTAAGGCTAATTTTACACATTATAAATACTAGGAATTCTCTACCTGGGAATATCAGGCATTTCAGCTGAAGACAAGAGAATGACAACGAGAAAAAGAATCACAACCACAATATTTTGGAACACTTTTAGTAATCTTTTCTAGCAAAACCAAAAACTGCCACATGCTCACAAGCCCTTGACTCTTGTCCTTCATTTCAGACACTCGCTGTCTGAGATTACACGGCAGTTTGGTGGAGGTAGCTGAGAAGGCAGAGTCAAACCACAGCAAGACATCTGAACAATGTGTGTCATATTCTTTTCAGGTGTTTACTTAATGGAAGTCCTGGCAATTGGGTTTATCCAGCTCATGGAGAGTATTTTAATCTATATCAAGATGACACACAAGAAGGGTATGAGGGGAGAAACAGATTTTTCTTGTAAGTAACTCAAGAACTAGAAATTGAAGTTTCATGTGAAATCAATGCAATTTCAAGTCTTCAATGAACTTCCACAGGAAGGCTGAGAAACTTGCTTTTCAAAATTGTGTCTGCTATGTTCAATCTATCCAGATAACTACAAAATAGACTTACAGTTTGGATCACTGTAGTGGGTATAGCTTTTGTATAAAATGCCTACAGAGAACATCACTGTTAAAAGAAATCATCATTTTACAGGCAGTATAACAAAAAAAACCCCTTGAAATTATTCCTTTCCTATTCTCTGAATATGAGACATGAATTTGCCTATTTTTTCAAGCTTTTATCTTGAAGACATATTACCTCATTCTAATTCTGTTGTTTTAGAAATCTTATGCAGTTCTTTGAGGAAAGCAAGTAAGATAAAAGCCTTAGGGTCATGGAACATGTACTACATGAGTGTAAGTGTGATAGACATGCAATATCTGCTATGTCTTCTCATCTCACATCATCTGTGTGACTCAGCTCCTTCTCTCCCATTTCATTTTGAGACAAGAACATTGGACTTTACATCTCATCAGTGCTGAACGTGGCATCACGTACACCAAAGAAAGAAATACATTTCCTCAATATGGCAGAAAATATCACTTTGAATGTTCTTGTCTCAATGTAGTAAATCCCCCCAACAAGATGAACAAAGTGTAATTTCTTAACTTCTTTGATCAAGGCCAATGAAACTTCTATCTTGTTGCTAGATTTTCAATAACACAAGTAAACTAGCAGTCCATCTGTATTTTTAAACTAATCACTCCAGCCTTCCTTCTCAAGTGGAGAAGAAGGGAGGAAATGGAAGAAGGGTACCTAGAGTGAATGAGTTTCATAAACTAAAGGAATATTTCTGAGGCTACCAAGTTATTACAACAGCACAAATATCCTGAATTTTGTTCATAACATTTACAAATTTAACTAAACAGTGTAGTGTTTAACTACAGTATTTACTGCTTTCTTCCCAATGCAGAAACTTTGGCCTTCATCGCTAGAAATGTGTTGGTAATACTTCCCACAAAAATAAAGCACTGTATTCGTCTGGACACGAAGTCCTGCTAAACAAAATACCAGCCAATTGAATCTATCCTACCTCCAAGATGTTTTCTGTCATAAATTTAGCATTTGAAAACACCCTTCATAACAGCAATCCTGCTGTGGAAAGCAATTTTGTTAGTGTTTGGAGTTTGTAATCTATAAAGAAATTCTGACAGTTTATATTCTGACTCTGACATGCTCTGAAAGATCTTACACTTCAAAAGCATTTTTTCAATACAATGTCTAAGGGAACTTTAAAAAAAAAGTCAAACATTTCACAGCCTCTAATTTTTCCAAGAATTGGATTCAATTGAGCCTTAACAATTTTATAAGACACAATAGGGAAAACTACTTTCTTCTGTTACTTTATGGGAAATAAAAAACTTCAGTACCTCCAGTACTTCTGTTTCTGCCATGAAAACAACTTCTATAATCCACTTTTTGTCATTTGAGAACAGCAGAAAGTTTTTTAAAAGTCAGACTTTTTCTTGGTTTTTATTTTATTTTGCTCAGATAGCTAAAAAAAAAGTTAGTCTTGCCTGGCTCTATAGATTATATAACAGTTTCATATAAAGTAGCTTTTAATATTTAGCAAGCCCTATATAATAGCTATTAGTGCTTTTAAATGAAAGATTAAATATCGGTCTTTTTTACTGCCATTCCAGCAGCATTGGTGATTTCTTGTGTATCTCTGAATTGTGTCAACAGAATTAAGAGAGAGAACCTGCTATACACAGTGTGCTCTATTATAAAAAAAAGCTTACTGCTTTATAAAAATGCTGCAAGAATTTCTCTAGCATATTTTATATCTTGTTGCTTTTCAATGAGATGCTTGTTTTTTACCAAACAAAATGTTAAAGCCTTTGTATATTTGTGTATCCATTTAGTTTTGTCTGATGTATTTATATATAAATTTATTAATAAATAAATTTGAAAACAGATGGAGTTCATTTCATTTGCTCTAATCTATATTATTTGCCAACAGTTATTCTCAAGTATATTCATAATTGAATAGTTTAATAGAATTAGAACTAGATTCTTTTGAGTGCAGACCTGTGTATAGAACAAATCACAATACAGAAAAAAAAATCCATGGAAAAATCATATTCTCTTGTGACAAAAAGTTCATGAGCATAGTAGATATCACTCTTTGATATATTTGTCCCAAGATCTTCTCTGTATATCAGGTTTTTATGGTACTGAGCCTTCAGACTGCTGAAATGTGGAAAAGTTATCTCTTAAGTACCTGAAGCCATTGGCAATGGTAGCTAAATATTTCCTTCCTTTTATTTCACATACATCGAGTCCTCCAGCTTTATCAGCTTCTGTATGATTAATGAAATACTCAAAACTGACAGAAAAGCTACAGAAAGCTCCACAGAACCACTTACAAGCCTATGCTACAGAAACACCTGTGTTCTCATGTTCATTTCCTAGCCACACGTAACACAGGGAAGATTTAACCAGGGAGATTCCTTGGGAAGGTCTCCTTGCTGACACAACTAGAAGCAGGTAGAGTTTAATGGTTCTGAACAAACTGGCTCTGAAGAGGAGTCTCGAGATATGGCTTTGATTCTCCCTGATGAGCCTCTGAGTCACTTTGCAGGGCCCCCCTGAGGGGCAGCCAGCATGATGGCACTCCCTGTTAAATATTCCTTGAGGAGACAGTGACAGTATTGCTCACTTTTCACAGAATCACTCCACTGGAAGAGATCTTGAAGATCATTGAGTCCAACCCAAGCCCTAACACCTCAATTAAACCATATCACCAAGTGCCACATCCAGTCATTTCTTAAACACATCCAGGGATGGTGACTCCACCACCTCTCTGGGCAGACCATTCCAGTACTTTATCACTCTTTCAGTAAAAAACTTTTTCCTAATATCCAGCCTATATTTCCTTTGGCACAGTTTAAGTCTGTGTCCTCTCGTTCTGTCAGTTTCTCTCTGGAGAAAGAGACCAACCCCCACCTGACCACAAACACCTTTCAGGGAGCTGTAGAGAGTGATAAGGTCACCTCTGAGTCTCCTTTTCTCCAGGCTAAACACCCCCAGCTCCCTCAGTCATTCCTCACAGGGCCTGTGCTCCAAGCCCCTCACCAGCCTTGTTGCCCTCCTTTTTCTCCAAAGGACCCAGTGGTGAAAACCAGTCTCCTCTACACCATGCATGCTCAACTCTGTCTTCTTACCAGTGTCCCAACCATTAACTTGCAGGGGTCTTGTTTGTTTGATTATTCAGGGTTTTTTACTTTGTTTTTAGCAACAGTAATTAGAGAACAAGATGTCAATCCTCTCCCTCCCAGGTAAGTATACCAAAACCAAGTATCTGTCACTCCCCTTGGATCTGCCAAGGTATTAGTTTCAAGTCATGCAGAGCTCTTTTATTAGACTCAACTTCATAACTGTAGACAATGCTGCCTGCATTGATCCTGTTTTCTACAAAAAAAAAACCAACCAAACAAAAAAAAAATCACAGACCTAAGATCAAGATCTGTGTCACAGAAATTCATACCAACCTGCACCCCCCAAGGTGTTCAGAGACCCTGAACAAGAAGTCTGGAAAACTCATGCCTCAGTACTGTGCCATAAAGCTGTACTGATTAATTTCTCCTTTGCCTTACTGTCTGTGTTTCTCAAAGCCTTTTTTGATGATCCAGGGTTTGTAGTAAAGAGAAGACCTCAACGATAATTCTCATAAATTTTCACCTTTACTGCAAAAAAGCACTCTCTGGATGGAGTAAACTGATCCTGAGTCACCCACAGATGGCTTCAGCTGCCAGACGTGTTGTTTCAGTAGGGCATCCCATAATCCTAACCTCTTAATAACAGCACCTATTAGCAGCTATCATTTCAGATAGCCACGATGATTTCAAAAACAAGTGATTTCCCTCTGTTAAAAGCTGTTTGTACTGGTTCCAGGAGCAGGCTTTCTCACTTTCTGAGACTGTTCAAAAGCTATACTACTTTTAAGAGGTTTATATGATAGTCACTGAATCATTCTGAGAGTAGCAGTCTCCCAGAATTCTTTATTAACTGTACTCCTCCTGGAGCTGGACATATGCCCATTCCTTTGTAAGGAAATCGAGTTGTTTCTGTCACAGCAGGCAGTTCCCAGCAAGCTTTAGATGCTCTTCCCCACCCTCTCTATATGCTAGACAATTTAACATGTTTCTCCCACAGCAACTGTACACAAGGATAATAAATGACTAGCCATTCCAAATCCTGCCGTGCCTCTAGCATTTTCCTCTTGATGATCTCAAGAGCACTATTAGCACCAAATATACACCTGTGGCTAAAAGATAAAATAGCTAAGTACCTTCTTCTCTTGGAAGAATGCCTTGCAGCACAAGACTCATTAATCTCCCAGCTATTTTGTTTGGGTGCTCCCAACCACACGTTTAAGAACTCCTCTACACTTCATCTGATGCACAAAGCAACACTCAGTGTAAACTGGTTCCCTGTACAACTGCCCCCTCCCTTTCTAAATCTTCTGGAGCTGGAAGAGCTGCATCATAAAACTTTCATTTAATCTTAATTGAGCTTCAACCAAGGTATGACAGAAGCACTATTTCCCTGAGATCACCAAGACCAACTTTTTTCCAGTCCCATTTGAGAGAAGTGCCAAGTTTTAAATTTCTTGGTATAGCCAGGCAGTCCCAGAGCACCCCCGACCCCCTCAGTACTGACAAAGTAACAGGTATCAACTTTGTTATTTTCTTGTTACAGGGAATGCTTTTGCACTTCTGGCATGCTGGGCAACATCTGCTGAAGCTGCTACTGACTCTCTCATGTGCCCTAATGATCTGCTTCCTGTAGAAAAGTTAATGCCAAGCAGAGTAAAAGAGGAACAGATCAAAAGGGTGAAAATGGGCAAAATTTGTGCAATGGGCTCAAGCTGAACGCAAGTGAAGATGAAAGAACAGGCAAGCAGATAAGCACCTCTGTTACTGGTCTCACCAATGCTGTTTATGTCTCTGCCAGCTTGCTCAACTAATCTTCCATCCATTCTGCAAGTTGACACCAAACACAAATAACAGCAGCTGCAAAGCAGGCATAAAAATTCTGGAATTCAAATCTCTAGATGATGATTCAGTACAATGGCACAGCCTTTACTCTTCCTCTTGTCTATTTATTGTGGCAAGGCTAGCAAGCAACCATTCCAAGCAGACAAGCTTGGAGGGCAGAGTTAAATAAAATTTAATAAACTGAGCTAGTTAGGAAAAAAACAGAAGAGTAAAGGTGAAAGGCAGCTATTTCTGATGGATATTAGAATCAATCAGAAAAAGCTGCTTCCATTTGGAAAGCAGTTGAGAAAAACTAAGGTAATTCAGTAGGGTGAGGACTCTTCTGTTTCACCCTGCTGTTTAGGGCTGCAAATACCTTCACAGAAATTGCCAGTGTTGTTCATAGTTTGCTTTCACAGTTCCAAAGTGCTTTTACAGTTCCAGGCTGAAAAAATAGTACCAGAACTGTGACCATTCAACTAGTTAACCTCTCAGTGACCCAGGGGAAGGGCTAAGGCTAGCACAGGGAGATAAACGCAAATATAGTAAAATATAGTTTATAGAACTGCATCTCCCACATGGCATGCTGCATACAACCTGTACCTATCCTTAACCCAAAAAACATATCTCCCAATTCACCAAATTTCAAACAACATGTGAATTTTCTTCTTTTTTCATCTATGTCAAGTAGATTAAATGCCTTTTTTGCTGTATATTTATCCTTCAGCTGGCTTTAGTCAACTTGCTTCTGCTCAGTTTGGGTCAGCTCATGATGCCAACCTTGCCATACATAACAATTCCACCAGCCTCAGTGCAGCTGCCAGCATGGCACTGTGTCTCATGACTCTGCTCTGCCCCTGGTCATACACAGTTCCCTCCCCTTGACCAAGAATCTCCAGCACCACTATTCATTCTTGAAAGAATCATATTCCAGGTCTTTATTCCCTGTCCCAGGAGTCTACCTTTATTCTTTCATCCCAGCATTTCTCCTCATGGGACTAACTACACATGGGGTTTTCATCCTGGCCAGTTCAGTTACATTATATTCTGATTAATATTTAGTCCCTTTAGCCAATTTGAAGGCTAATCCTTTGAGCACCTCTCTACAATGAAGTCATGCTACAGGTAAAGGTGGAATGATGAAAACGGAAGCTTGTAGATTTGGACCAAGAGTGAAGTCACATGCAATTAAAGAGCTTTGGTTAAAAACATCTCCACACACACAAATCTTCTGCTCCCAGTTCTTGTATCAAATAAAAATTAGGCACCATTATGCTTATTAGCATGTAAAATTTAATTCGACTCCACTTACTAGCTGAAGTAACATGGACCATAATAAATAATTCACAGAGGTCTTTCAAACTACAGCATTTTTTTCCAATTTCATTCACTATCATATGGCTAATAACTGCAAAATATGCTACTGTAAAGCGTGTGTTGAATTTGGGTCGTTCCATGTACATTTTCCTCAGCACACTTGATGACCTTGCTGCTGATTATTGTTGCACTCCTCTGTCAAAGACAAGGATTTAAAAATATTGTATGTATTTGTGATTGTTAATTCCATGTCTTCTACATTCTTATCAAGTCTACTTCATGATTTATTCCCCCTTGATTAACTTGAAAACTATTATTAGCTAGCTATATTAGACACCTATCTTATTATGTTAGGAAGGTTTTGCACTGAAGAAAACAGGGACTCAGTAGTCCTTGATGCACTCCTGTTTATCATTCTCAGATTTGTAATAATTCCAACTAGAGCAGCCTTTCTTTATTCCCTGAGCTTTTAAGTTTTTAGTACAAAGTGCTCTCATCAACTGTGTTTCATTTGGGGATAAAATATTCATCAAACTATCAAACCATTACTATTCCATAACAATTTACCTTATCCTCACATTTAAATGCTAAGGTTTAAAGTATTTTTTTTGTGTGTCCACCCCCCTTGACATACATATCTGCCTTTCCAATCCCTGTGTTTTCAGCTCTGTGAACATCCTGTACCAAGCAGGTCAAACATTCCCATTAGAGCAAGCTCCTGAACAGCTAAACACAAAACCTTCTCGATGACCCATTTTTTCTTTCATACTAAATATAAACTTATATCCTTGTTTTGCAAGCCAATTCCTTTTGGACATACATCTGACTTAGTGACTAACATTTCAGCTTACAAAAACTGCAGGTTCCACAAGTACACTTTCATATTGAATTCTACCAAAGTGGAAAATATTTGTTGCTGCTGAATTGTCCTTATGGGGGGGAAAAAAACCCAAACAACCCTTCTGCTTAAACTCAAATAACTAGTTAATTTTTTTGAAAAACAAACCGAAAAAAGCCTACACATACACACAAACCCACATCAAAAACAACATTTCTGTGGAGTACTGTTTGTCTCTCTGGAAGTTTCTAGCTAGTTAGCTGTCTTACTCATAGTAAAAATTTAATAAGGAACTAATCCCTCTCTAAAACTCAGAGCTCTCTCAGCTCTATCAGTGATGCTTCTTCACAGTGGTATTTCAGAGCCACCACTTTAGTAGTTACAGAAATTAGTTTCATGGGTTGTTCTTCACAGCTTCTAATCATACATTTCTTGATTTATCTAAAAGAGAACTTAGCCCGTGCAAGAGTGGCGTCCTTTAAGGCTCTAGTAAATTATGCTTAGCCTTTCTATAGATAATTTAACTAGATACAAATGTCCTTTCAAAGAAACCAAACAGACCTTCATTCATGAACTGAAATTCAGCACGTACTTCTTGGCACATAGGCACAGACAAAACAGCAAAACAGATGGAGATAAAAAAAAACAAGGCCAAAAAATAAAAGAAAGCTTGATTTTGTATTTCTCCAGGAGCCAGTTCTGCCAGATCTTTTGTGGATTTCCTCACAGTTGTTTTGCTGAGATACTATTGTCCACAACCATTGATGGTACTCAAAATAATCCTCATCCATAATAGGCTTAATGTCTGAGCCAAAACCTGACGCTTCCATGTGGTAGTTAATATCACTGAGCATCAGAATAATTCTGGATGTAACTTGCTGGGGCTGGACTTCTGATGAGCACAGGTGATTATTCCTCTGTGTGTGTTCACACAGACCCATGCTCACAAACACAGTGCTTGACACAGAAATCCTTCTTTCCCTTTCCAGTCCACAGCACTCGTTCCTCTCTCTGCCTCAAGTTTTAAAATTTCATCTTGGCCAAGATGAGAAACAAAGGGTCCACATCAAATGAGCTCAAAGCAACACACCCTTACTTGGCTCTCTCTATATATAATTTTCAAGCTGGCAATCATGTGAATTGGTAGCACACTGACACAGAGGCACTGCCCATGAACAGCCTCCACTCTTAGATATTTGAAGATGGGCATCTCACTCAGCAACAGAGTTCACTGTGTTCTTGCAAGCACAATGAATTTTATCTTTCTTGAAAGAGGTGTGAATGTGTGCATGGGAGAGCAGCACACAAATACACATTGGATTTCCAAGTCTCTTTGGATGTACAGGAAAAAAGAAACCTAAAACCCCACGTTTTAATTTTCTTTGAATCCTAGAAGACTTACTATGTTCCATTTGCTATTATTCCTTGCGAGAGTGATGCATAAAAATCCTTTGCTATCAAGAGTTGCCAAATTATCGTAAGAATACACTACAGTATGTAGCTGTCCTTACAGAACAAAATGAGTGCTAAACACCTAAAATTCATATGTCCAGAACAATTTTTAAAAAGTTTTCTTAGGTTCAAGGACTAACTCAGAAGAAGCCATAGGATCTGTAAAGTGTAAATTCAAAAGTCAAAACTAAGGGTACTTGAAACTTTTAAAATTAACTTTTCACCCTTCTCACAAAAAAAAAAAAAAAAAAAAAGAGGTACTATTTTAATTAGAAAGTGAATTTAAATTGGCCACATCAATTAAACCCAAATATAAACTATTTCTATTCCAAAACATTTCTTCCTTAAAGGTTTTGTTGTTGAGGGGCAGGGAGGGGAACGTTTTTTTATCTGTTGTTTTTTTTTTTTTTAAAACAGTATTTGACTTTGCTCCCAGTGTACTTCTTATGCTGTGAAAGTGAAATAAAGTCAATTCTATGTATACATTGATAAACACTTTCAAACACACATAGATGTCTTCCCTTTTGCAAGTTAAGGAATGCCCAGTTTTCCCATCAGTGCAATAGAAGTACAGTTAGTGGTTAAAGCCAGAAAGATTTTACTTTTTTTAAACAATGTTAACAATTTTCTCTTTTTTTTTTTAAACAGTGTAGGTTTTAAGTGTAAGAAAAATGATTCAAACCCTGTCATGTATATCACATATTTCAGTACAACTTAAAACCTGTGTCACTTCTAGTCCCCTATATAATATGTAAAATACCGAACTATGTAGTTTTGTCAATGTTATTTCTACTGTGAAAAGCTAATTAATTCAGAAGATTAAAAAAAACTTGGTTGTCTTTTAACAAGGTAATTGATAACAATTCATTTACAACTATAGACCTACAACTTTCCTGAGGATGCTTAGTAGATGTTAAAAAAAGAAGTATCAGAAAATGTACTGCAAGAGAGAAAGAAATATAAACAATCTTGAACTAAAAAAAAAAAAAAGAGAGAACAGATAAAGGATGAGAGGAGTATTGGCTTTGACTAGAAGAACTTATGTTTATCATCACCTATATTTTATCTAACAGTCAGTCCAGGGGTTTGATTCCCAGAGGTATGTCTATCTCGCTCAGCATCATGCTACAAGGCAGTAGATAATGCAAAGTAGAACTGTAGTTAAAATTCTTATTATGTACTGGTTTCCCTACTGTTGCCTCTAAGGCAAAAAGAGACCACTGAGCTCTATTGTATTGAAGCTTTCAAATGCAATTTCAGCCTAATGCTCTGCATTAATATGTGGCATCTCTGAGTGCTCTGCTCTACTGCTGAAGGAAAGAATGACTCAGGTACTGTGAGGGGCACATCTGTGATTAAATATGGCAGTGGTATTTATACTGCAAAGCCACTGGCAAAACAGCTAAAAAATTAATGAGAAGAAAGTTCCACCACAAAAATGGTGGAGCCAATTTATGTAGACAGATTGACAGTGCCCCAAAGAGAGAGAAAACAGAAATTAGTCTACCATCCACACTTCTGCAGATATTGCTAAGTTGTCCTTAATAAATAGAGTTGTACATAGACATTAATCTCTACCATGAACATACAGCTTACTTATTCAGATATGTTATGCTATATACCCGTGAGAGGATGAGATCTCCCAAACAGATACTGACCTGTTTTAGACCTGCATGTCTTCCAGCAACTGATTATATTATTTGTGAGAACAAACTTATAAATTAGTCTCCAGAGTAGAAAATGTTTTCTTTTCTTTTTCCTCACCATAAATTTAAAATTTTTAGTTTAGTATTTATGACTTACTAAATTTAATCTTACTGAATGTGATGGCCCTCCTAAAGCTATCCCACTACATAAATGCAGACACAGAAATATTTGTTTCTACAAATGCTGTATATTAAGAGAGACAGTGCCAAGACAGCAATAAGAATAATGCAAAGAAAATTGCAGCTCTTTATCCTAAAAGCCCAGATAATGCAGTTTAAAAGTTATAAAATGGGAATTAAAAGACATTCAGAGTTTAATACTTTTGTCAACTTTATTTTTTAAAGTGTTACCAATCCCCTACCAATAATAACACCTACATGAAACACTACAGCTGTTTCCAGAGCAGTGTGTTTTTTACTGTTGCCAGCTTCCCTTTCATGAATCACACTATGGAAATTTAGAAGAGTTTTAGTACAAAACATGAAAAAATATTTTTAAGTTCCACAACTTCAATTTTAAAAAGAACTGCACTCCAGAGTTTGAATTTTAGTATCAGAGAACCGTAACAAAATAAAAGATAACGTGATGGCTAAGAATGATTTCTTATATAAACTATTGACTATACCTACGTATATACATCACTTTGGGCCCCATTTCTAAAACCCATCCTCTGGCAGAAATCCAAATGAAAAGAATATTAAATATTGATCCAAGTTAAGATAAAAGCCAAATACCCATTCAAAATTTTACCAGTGAGGTTTGGGTTTATTTTTGTAATCTTGTATTCTATCTTATTCTTCAAAATCTGTTAAGGACAAACCTATTTTTTGCATACATATATTTAAATTATCCAAGCTCAGAGTGAGTGACTCTAAACTTAGCACTTATATTTTGGTTCACAGAGAGTAGATTTACCTCTGTGATTCTTTGTTACTATCTCTGCATCCCTCTGCAGTGACCCTCCACACAGATCTCTTCTGTAAAAATTAAGTTACTTCTGCTTCTCCTCCCCATCCTATCCCACTCCCACCATGACTCTCCAGGCTAATATGGAAAGGCACACAGATGTGGTGAAGCAGTGTGTGCTTGTTTTTCAGAAGGGGGAAAAGGTAAGGACTCATATTAATTGGACAAGATGCCTGTCTGAATTGCCATCAACTCTCTACATCAATCAGAGCGCATTAAAATTGTCAGGCAAGGGGCAATTAGCACAATATACCACCATCTCTGTACTGTGGGGCATAGGATTGTCACTTTACACCTCATTGTTTAGCCTGGTCAGCTAAAAGCTTTCCTTATTTTCCCATTTTTTCTTGAACAGAACCAAAAATAGGGTTATGAAGCACTAATTATCTTGGTTTAAAAAGTGCTGAAAATAGAATGACCCCTCTGCTTCTGAGCAACCCTGTTTGGTCCTGGAAAAATCTTACCTGATAAAAAGAAGGGAGAGGTGCATTATTTATTTGGGGGTTTTTTTTGTTTTTTT
>VZSE01001290.1:227467-247461 GCA_013398275.1 Promerops cafer | reverse complement strand
TTTTTTTTTTTTTTTTTTTTAATCCTGGCCATCTTTTTTACAGATCTCAAGAAGAGGGTCTGTGAGATCAGGGCCACATTGAACAGATGTCAGCAGATGAGTAGGCTCAAGTGGTCAGGCAGACAGGGCACATCTGTGGGGAACAGGACACTTGCATTCCTGCCTCTGGTCTTACAGAGACACTTCAGCAAAGATAAAAGGCCAGGGTAAATAAATATGGTTTTATATTGAATCAGTTCTATTCTCAAAGCAAATACTGAGATTCCAAATCAGCAGCAGAAGAGAAAATGCATAGTTTATTAGGAAATATGTGATGTGCTAGTAACTTTGAAAAAGTAGCTGGGGAGGTGGGAAACAGCCTCTTCAGGCTCCTGTAAGACATGTATGTCAGGTCTATTCCACATAAATGAACAGGGAACACAAAAAATAGCTCTTTTTTTGGTTTTGTTTTAATAAGATGAGCTTTCACAACTCAATTTTTACCTTGTGAGATTAGTTTATAATCTTCAAGCAGAATTTTCCACAAACTTGCACAAATATGAGCTCAAAATCTGATCCTATTTGAAGCAACAGGGTCACCTTTCCTGTTAAAGCAAGCTGGATTGCTTTTTCAGTTGAACGCTACATAACGATGCTATTATTTTAAAAGAGATATTCATTCATTCAGTTTTCGACAGATTAGAATAAAATAAAGTATTTCAGATGTAAGGCACATACAATGATCACCTGGTACAAGTCAGGGGACCAAAAATTAAAGCACATTATTAAGGGCATTGTCCAAATTCTCCTTATCACTGACAAGGATGGGGCCACCATCTACCACCACTCCAGGAAGTCTGTTCCAAAGTCTGACCAGCCTCTTGGTAAAGAAGTGTTTAAAAAAGCTAGGGAATGCATTGAGCATAACAGAACAGCAAATGATTAAACACAAAAAGTAAATAATTAAATCTTCATGCTACAGTATAGACTTATATCTTCATTTACTTTGTTCTGTTTTTTTTTTGATCTATGTGTACATGGTCGAAAATGTCTGCAGATCTGTTTGCAGATTGCTTTTCAATGAAAATTATTGAGCCTCTGTATCATATGAAATAAGATTTTTGGCATTTGCTGAATTTTTAATTAATTTTTACTTCCAGCTTCAGGAAGGAGCTGTCTTGCACAGTAACTCATAGATAGAGATGACGATATTTAAATTCACTTCTCAAAAACATCAATATTTTACTCATGCTTACAAGACTGGGGGAATTCTGCAAACTAAAGCATTATATTGGTTGTTTTAAAGACTACTTTCAGCTGCTTCTAGTACAGCAATCTTTCTGAATTTTGTAGGTATGAGGTGTCACTGAGATGAAGTGTTATACCTATTCATGTCAATGTGCACATCATATTATCCTCTATAACCATTCCAAGGATTCATGCCAAGAATGACATACAAAACTGTGTAACTCACTATGAACTGCAGTTGCAAACACCCTGTTTTCCAATACACTGCTCAGAATTGGAATGATTCCCTATACTAGGGTATTGCTTTGTTATTATCATCATTATTTTTATTCTGGCAAATTCACAGCCCTTAATGATTTGAGCTTGCAGCATAAACTTGCCTCAAGCATTTTGTAGCCAGGATGGGGAAAACTGGACAAAAAATCACTGTATTCATTATTTTCAATGTATTTTAAGGAACGACATCAGAATTTCACTGAGGGGTGGGAAGAGTTTTCCTACAAATGGGGTTGACTACGCAATTCAAGTCTTTTCCTGCAAGGCATTCTTTAATAGCAGTGGGCAAAGATGCATTTGAGATGATTTGTTACATGGCTCAAGTTGCAGCTCACCTTTGCAGGAGAAGGAAAATGGCACAAACCCAGGGCAGAGGTGAAGGAGTGTGATTTAATTTCCCACATATTTTCTGGATAAGAGCTATAATACTACACAGGACCTAGAACAAAAGCCCTTCCCCTACAGTAAGGCAACTTCAGCTACCTCTGTCCTGTTCAACCTGGTTTTATGTAAACCTCACCTAAAAACATCTCATACCAGAGACACTGCAGTTTGCCAGGAAGCCTGTGCAGAGGTCCAGTCTCCTTTCCATGACTTATTTATTTTTCCCATAGTATTCAATGCTCAATCTTTTTTGTAACTTAAACCTAGGCTTCCTGGGTGCCCTAACATGCACCAAAAAAAAAAAAAAAAAAAAAAAAAACCTTTCTACAGCAAGAGTTTTGAAGCAATCTTGCTATTCATCAGAAGTTTTCCCTAAGAATTCCCAGAGATCCTATATAAGTGTACCTACATATGCTGCTGCCTTCTTTCTCAAGGCAAGGCTGCAACTGTTGGAAATGATACCAAGTTTAACTTTTTAATATAATTTTAGTTCATTTTGTTCACCTTTGCCTCAGGGGAAGGGAACTGAAGTTTGTTTTCAGGGGACTGTTCCACCAGGTGAGTTCTAATGAGCTTAACATGCCAACAGACTGGAAGTAGCACAGAAGATACACAAAAGATAACAACCATAAATAACCATGAACTAACACCAACTTCAAGCATCATCCCTGGCATGGTCAGAGACACCTGGTCTGGGAAAAGAGAGATAAGAATGAGGAGCTAATTAGCATAGAGGTGAAGAAATCCTCAACCAGTAAGAACCCAAATACTAAGAACTGCACAACTTGGGACCAATGAACATTGAACCAATGAATTTCTACAGGTTTTGACTGTATAAAATATGTGAAAAATTGGGTGAAATTTATGTGAGATGAAATTATTTTCACTGCACAACCCGTGCAATATGTGGGTGAAGTTATTATAGTTGCACATCCTGGCCAGAATAAAGTAATGCCTTGATTCTTGAACACTAAAAATGTTGTTGGAGAGCTTTTTGTTTTTCCTGCACTTTTGGTGACACAGCCAAGCTCTTTAATCACTGCTAGAATTAATGTCAGCAAATGGTCTCTCTAACAAAGATGCCATAATGAGTTGCTGCAACCTTCAACTTTTGCAGAATCACCAGGCAGAAGTTTTTTTCTTTTTAGAGTAGTGGACCACCACACAACTGAGCTGACACAAACAGGCACTAAGTTAATTACCAATCTCAAAATTTAGAAGGGGACTATCCCAGCAACTAACTAACTTACTGGTTTTTATGAGGAAATGACATTTTATTAAAAAAAATAAAACAACTTGGCAAGCAGATAAATTTGGTGTGAAATATAAAGGGAGTGTACAGAAAACTTGCTGCTTCTGGCTGCTTCCTAGTGTTGCATAACTGCTGGAGGTCTGGGTGCTCTGTGAAAAGAGCATTACACAGCCAACCACCCCAGCTGTTCCCAGATCTAAAATATTAGCGTTGCTGTTCCCCTTGTCACACAGCCAGACACCCATGAAAGAGTCCCATATTCACCAGGGGCTAAGACAACATGAAAACCTAGACTAGAGCTCCTTAAACTTAATTTTGACGTTACAATGATGGAGTGAGTTTATGAACTCAGACATGGAAGATTTAAACCCCCCTCCCCAGAGCTTTAAAAAGTAAAAATGATACCCTTAATTGCATCCTGGAGCATTTGTGTGTTGCAAAAAGATGACTGATATTTGAGCTTTAGAAAGACAGAAAAATGCTTGGGAATTCTTACCCTTTTTAAGATGTTAGCCTCAGAGTTGCTAGCCATGAGGCAATCTGCATTCAGATCACAAGGACAACAAAAATGCCTTGATCTTAGGTAGAGAAAAGGAGGCTGTCTGCAACTTGACCTACTCTTTTCCACTTAATCATGGGCCAAGCCTCATGCTGGCAGCCCATCAGACACTGACATTGGCTCAGTGCTTTCATTCAGCAAGGCGGGGGAAAAAAAGACCAAGAAGTTTGGAGCTCTTATTCTGTGCACACTAATAAGTGTTAGCATTTGCACAGGACAGGTTTTGCCCTCGCTGATCAGTCCTTGGAGCACAAGTGATGCTGCAGAAGGCAGGAGGGCTGCTTGGGGAGCAAGGCTGTGCTTCCATGTATCTTGTCATTACAGATTATTTCACACTCCATGTCATACATGGGAGTCAGGAGCAGGCTTAATGAACACGGGGCCCAACAACCAGGATTAGCAGCAGGAAGTTATAGAACATTAGATTAATGAGCTAAAGCTACCAGGCCCAGAAGAGGAACAATTGGTAAGAATCCAAGATTCACAGCCAAGGACCAGAGTCCTACAGAACCAATTGCCAGAAATAAATTCTTATTGTACCAACACAAAGTGAATGGAAAAGAAGCAGTTCATTTTCAAAGCACATGACTAGAGGACTAAAAAAAAAAAAAATGTAGAACAAAAAAACAAAACAAAAAACCCCAGCAAACCAAAACAACACAATAACAACCAAACCAAAAAAGAAAAAAGTAGGAACGACAACCTCCTGCTCAGAAGCAACAGTAAATAAGATACTAATGCACAAGCAGGAAGAATTTTACAGGAGCTTTTTTTAAAAAAAGAAAATAGTGTGGATTCCAACTGAGGGAAGCCCACAGAGCTAGAAAATAAAGTTGATAGAGGTTCCCAATACTTTTCTTTTATTCTGACAAAACCCTTTCTCCTGCTTAAAGCTGCTGATGTAGATTCCTTGTGAAAGTGACACTCTGGCATTGCCTCAAACAGAGCCTGGGTAAGATCTGGATGCAAAGAAGTAAACAGCCATTTTAGTGCATTTGTTTCCTGTTGCTTGCACAAATCTAAACAGCTCTCTTGCCTGTTTCCCTATTAAATTTTGATTCCAATAAGAGATTATCATTGAGGGAGGGGAGAATAAATTTTTATTTATTAGTTTGTTTTTGCAGGACAGTAGTTTTAAAGGGGGCTTATAGGTAAAAAAAATCAAAAACATATCAGATTTTCCGTGGGCGCGGATAATTTTATTATCCAAGGTTTTTGGTATTAAAACAGTAAAAATTGTCTTGCATAAAGTAAAATCCTCCCCAAGCCAGGAGTCCCATTCTCAGTTTCTTATCACTTTATCAAAAAATTAAAAAGCTTCAAAGCAACAACACCAAACATATCCAGAAAAATGTAGCTTCAACATTCCAGCATGGATACAAACAATATCAACAAAAGCAAGAAAAGGCAGCTGGATTATCATTCTTTGCAAAGAGTTCTCAGATTTCCAGCTCTACTTCAGTTTATCCTTCATGCATTACTATTTGGGGTTCTTTACACAAACTTATGAAGCAATGAGCATTCCTGTTTATCTGTAGTAAGTCCTTCTGCGTTATCCTATGCACAACTATAAGAGATGACCAGAGCACAAGATGTTTGTCTGTGTCTATATCTCTTTGGCTGAAAATAAACCAGAAGAGCCAGATTGTTAAAACTAAGGCCCAGAAGCCAAACTTATAAAGATGTTACATTATCTGATAATTCTTCAGAAATATAAGGAATTTCACACACATGGACCTATCCTCTCCTGTAGAACTTAATATAACACAGAATTCTTGCAAGGAATCTACTCATAGATTAAAATGTGGAAGACAGGAGCACCTCATTGTGCTGTCCTCATCACAGATACTCTGACTGGTCTCTTTTTCCTGTGGGGATACTGGAGGGATCACTCTGTTTCTCAGTACACTACTGGTCTACATCTCCTGCCACACACACAAGTCAGAGAAAGGAAAGCGAAGCAAGTAAGATTAAAAAAAAGAAAAAAAGAGGAAATAATTTCTTTGCAGTACAGCAGATTATCTTTAAAATGGCTCGCCTTCCAGATGCTCCCCAACTACAGCAATTGGCAGATGGCAATGACTGCAGATGGATGGGCACAGCTGAGACACAGATACAGCTGCGAGTAGCTGGCTCGTCAGTGTTTGCTTTTCCTTCTGCCAGCCACAGTCACAGCACTTCTAGAGAGTAGGTGGCAAAATAGGGAGAGGATTTCCCAAATTCATGGCGGAGAAAAAAGCCTTCTGTTAACATCACTGTCTTCCTTCTTATCCTGAGTGCATGATATTATAAGGCATTTTTCGAATTCATTAACGAGAAAAGATATACTTTGCCATCTATTAGTCAATGTCTATGATTAATTTAGAGAAGATTTATTAGATGCAAATCTGGTGTTAATTTACCCTCCTCCTTACAGCTTGCCACTCAGTTCTTATGAGGCCAAAAAAATGTTACACATTTTATCCTAGTTCTTCACTCTTTCCTTTATTAAGAGCAAATAGGAAGATGTGAAAAAGTCCACTAAAATCAACTTTACCTTAATGGTCACATAATAAGTTCCACCATGGAAAACAATAACAAAGAGACCAAAACTGCAAACCATATCAATGGTTGTACAAATCTCTTTGCCCAAGTCATAAAACATGACAGAATTTTTTTACTTTCAGATTTCTAATTTCTTGTTGCTCTAGTGTCAGTTTTATCTTTATAATCAATTTTACTGAATTCTCTGCATGATCAAGATATTTTTTGTCTAGGGAAGGCCTCAGTCTGGCAGGCTAACAATTCTCCAGTAAGAGAGATGCCAATTACCATTTCTACCTGGAGTACTAATGAATTGAATATCATTTAAAAAGCAAACAATAATTAAGATCTATACATTTTAATAGCATAAGAAAACAGCCCAGCAAATTATATCATATTTTGAAAGAGCATTCTGAGTAACAACCATAGGAGAACATGCTTGGAGACTGATAATTTGAAAGCAAGAATTCCTATTTTCATGCTTAGTTTACACAGATCTTCAAAGTTCAAACCAGAAGTGTAAGTATGTGCTGATAGATATGTGTCCCCTTCTCTACCTGCCTTTCTAATTATGGTGACTGCTAACATGGGTACTAAGAATGTTAATGTGCATTCATTCTGTTACACTGCCTACAGTTACCTATCCTACAAAAATGTGCAACTGACAGAGCCTGTTAATGTCCAGACTACTTCTAGAGCTCAATTTTCTTCATCTTTTTCATTCCCCCTTCAAGAACATCCAGCTGCTGGAGTCTCAGTCTGTCATAACTGAGAGCACTTTCCCCTGCCTCTTTAATAAAATCTCATTTAACAGCAATGTTCTGTTGGTGGACATGACTACTAATGCCACATTTAAAAAGGCAGGACACCTTCTTTTGGAAAAGAGATGGCAAGGGTTTTTTTGTGCCAGCCTAACTGCAGACAGGCAATTTTTATGAAACTGGGGTGATTTATTAAAATGGGAAAAGGCTACATTATAGAGAGGACCACACATGTCCATCTGTAAACTGAAATTCTAACCTGTATGTTTTGTATATCAGAAGTCATAAGCAGCAATTTCAGAGCAAGAACAAAACATTAATATAATCCTTAAAGAATAAGCTCTTCTTGCTCTGAAATAAAGACATGTTTCTAAGGCTGTGATAACCCCTAACATGTTCTTTAAGAATCATATCCAAAACAAAATGCTCAGAGAAGATGTTATAGCACATAATCACCATTTTCAGCATACTACATAAAGGGTGAGGGAATGGGAGGTATAGAAACTGATGATATCCTTAGTTATAATTTAGTGGCACACACACATAGTGGTGTTTTAAACATATAGAGAATGTCTCTAACAAGTTGAAATGAACAAGTCTATAAACTGTTAAATTGGTTTGGTTAATAAATGAAATTACTAAACAAGCTTGCCAGACAGATTTGTCAGTGATTTATGCACCTCTGAGAGTATATAAAAGATTTGTCTCTGGGGATGTTCTTACATAAAAGGCTTTTATTGGTATCCTGTAAATCCATCCGAGGTGCTATTTCCACCCCTTTGAGTGTGGAGTCAGATTTGTGACAAGTTTTTATTCAGGCTGCTCACAGGAGAGTCTACTGCTGTTCAGTTTTGACTGCTTATTTGCATATTTTTATATAAGAGGGAAAAATTAGTCAGAACTTAAAAATCTAAAGATAATTAAACAGACAACTAAATCAATTCAAATACAGATAAACCACTTCCATGAAGTCAATGTAGGCACTATCCTTGAATCATATACAGCCTTATCAAGTTAGGTGATAATCTAGTGATTTTACTGAGGGTGTATTTCATAAAACTGGCTAAAGACATATTTGAGGACCTACATCAATATATTTAATGAGTCAAAAGTCATGCATAAATAAGAACTGTAAGCCTGCACAACAAAACACTTAAAAATTCCTCACTATGAATCTGTCACTTCCCTGTCCCTTCAGTGAGCTTTTATCCTTCCTTCCTTTTCAAGGTGATCCTTTAAAAAAACAACACCGTGGTTTTATTACACTTTTAATTCCCTTCCCCACAAAAGTCTCTAGACAGAATGAATCGTAAATTACTTTTTGGAAATTGCCTGTTCATGATGGCTCTGTTAAGCCACTTAATTAGATGGGGACAAAAACCAACGTGTGGGCCAAATTCAGACTATGAGAAACAGGACCATTTCTGTCTGTTGGAAACATTTATATTGTCTTCTACAGAGAGGAAATCAGCATACTATTGCCAGCCTCATCTCCAGGCTCTTTTCCTTTCTTTGCACAACTGGCTGCCCATTCCAACATTTGACAGCCCTTTTCACAGAGACATTCCTTCTGAGGTCCAACCTAAACCTCCCCAGGAACAACTTGAGGCCATTTCCTCTCATCCTATCTCTGGCTGCCTGGGAGAAGAGGCTGGCGCCCACCCAACTACAACCTCCTTTCAAGTCATTGTAGAGAGCAATAAGGTTTCCAGTGACACTTCTTTTCTCCAGACTCAACATCCCCAGCTCCCTCGGGTGCTCCTTGCTGGACTTGTGCTCCAGACCCTTCCCCAGCTCTGTTATCCTTCTCTGGCCACCCATATTTTTTTAAAAAAAAGTATTTAATGGGAGTTATTTTATGTCAATACATTAATCAAGTACAGGAGAGTTAAGGAAAACCCAAGCAAACAAACAACCCTCAACAAACCAAGTAGTAGTTTTTTCAAGAAAAAAAAAAAAAATTAAAATGTATATATTTAGTACTCATGCTTCTATCCAAAATTCAAGTCTATATTAAAACAGATGTGAGCAATTAGAATTATACAGGTTGCAGCTCCTATTTCCATACTTCTTTTTTCTTTTCAAACTAAACAATCACACTGTCCTGGACTTCAACCTATTCTCTTCGTATTCTTGAACCTTTGTGCAAACAATGGTTGTGTGTTCTTACAACTCAATTCTACAGTGCTTCCACAAGTGAGAAACTCAGCTTGTTGAAGAAATATTTGTGATTGCCTGAGCCCATGTGCACACAGACAGACTGTGTGGATGTTTACAAAGAGTCAGGTTCCCAAATAAATGCATTCTTTTTTTTTTTCCTTCAAAAGCGAGCTTCTTCACCTTTTCATATTTACATTCCCACCACACATTTACCCCAAAAGCTTAGACACAAACTCTTAAACTTCAATGCTAAACATGTTGCTGCTGCTCTGGACACAGTCCTTAGAGTATAACATGGGTAAGGAATGCCTAATTTACATCTTTATTCAGGATCTGTTAAGGATTTGTAACATAATCTCCAGTGAAATTATTAAGGTGGTACTTTTAACTAGCTCCATATGATCCAGGGGACTGAAGTGACTACATAGATCCTTTTCACCAAGAGAAAAGCTAAGAGATATTCCACACCACAATGATGGCAGCTCAGGTATAAAAACAAGGAAAAGGAGGAGGAAGGGAGAAAATTCCTTTTCTACAATAATTCCCTTCTTCAGCCATGTTTGCCAGGAAGTGGCTGCACATTGCTTGCTGACGGGAAGTGGAGAACAAAATCTTCCTTTTCTCTTTGCTGAGACTTGGCTTTTGTTTCAGTAGATTGTCTTATCTCAGCCTATAGTTATTTACCAGCTAATCTTCTCTCCCTGAGCAGCTGGTACTGAGGAGGGACAGCATGGCTTGGCAGCCTGGAGCTGTCTGACTCCACTTGACCTGACCCAGACACAGAGAGAGACTTAGACCTGGAGTCGACAGGAACAGAGCTGGACCTGACAGACCTAGACATGGACCTGCCTTCACTTGACCTGATCTGCCTTATCTGGACACAGGGGCAGACCTAGATCTGGATCTGACAGATCTGGACTTACCTGGACATGGACCAGACTTGACTAATCTGAACTCAACTTCACTTGGGTTCTGGGAGGAAAAAAAAAAACCAAACCAAAAGCCCACCAGAACAAGGCAGACCTGGCATTTATCAGGAATTACACTTCCTCACAACAAGTCCTGTGGATAGTCTGTACCAGAGCCAGCAGAGAGACACTGAGCACTGTTAAAATGCTTGAGCAAAGTTTGGTTCTCACATACTGCAGTTATCTTCCTCATCACTCCTGTTGTATTCACAGAACTTGAATTCTTCACTCATTTCTGTAGCACAGTCAGTTTGTTTTATTACTTGTTTGGTTTTGCATATAAAGCCCCCTCTATTTTACCAACAGATCTGAGTTTACCCAGAAAATATAACTGAATTCAAATTTGCCTTAAGACTAAAAAGAAAGCATTCCAGGTACAGCCATCCTCCAGTCCTCCCACAGTTTGCAAGAAAAAAAAAAAAAAAAACAAAAAAAACATCTTAAGAGATTAAAACTTTATTGAATAAGGACCAGTTATTAATTACCTTTCATTTCATGATCCAGTCATGCATTATGTTCTTTACTGATTGTGAAGAGGCTGGAGCAGATGGTGAAGGCCATGTTTAAAATAATGCACCTATTAAAATCATGTACACTGCCCTGAGATTGTTCCTAAGACAACAAATTATTTTCACTTTCAGAGGAGTTTGGCTCTAATGAAATACTCTGCTTTGTGAGATGGTTGGAAAATCTGCTTGTTATACCACCATGAAACATCAACAACGAAATTTTGTGGTAATTGTAAAGATAATTTACCTATTTTGAGAGTGTGTGTGTGAGTGTATACACAAACATTTGTTGGGAAAGGTTTATGCTTGCAGATTTAGAGAGGTGAAACTATGGTTAAAATTATATATGATGGCAAAAATTACTCCTGCTCCTGGCTGCTTTATTTTGTGTACCTACTGTAGGAAAAAATGTCTTTTTTTTCTCTATATTCTTTTTCCTTCAGCATAGGATTATAGTACTAGCAGGCTTGCAGAAACACCTCTCCAATCCTCTTCCCTTACCCTGCCTACATTAACATTATCCCAGCCTCTAAACACATCTTCTATTTCAGACGTGACAGATAGTCATTAAAGCAAGGAAGGTGCTACAACACACTACAGAGGGGTCAGAGGATTTAAGCCAACAGCTATTGAAGAGAGATTTTATTTTTCCCCATCTGTTTTTGGCAGGATTCTTTTAAGCCTTGCAACAAAAATCATGTTCTGTGTGGCACCTGAGGTCCTAGTTCATGTCAGCAACCGGTTTATTTCCTAAGTGTAAAATGTCTTACTCAGGATGACATAATGACTCTTAGGGCCCCCTTAAATTTTTAAGCGCCTGACCTGAAAGCACACTGATGGAGGAGTCAGATATGCCAGGGTTAAGTACAAAGTCTCAAGTCTATTAAATATATGACAAACCTTTAAGGCAAAGCAGTTGCCTCTGATCTTTGACAGCAATAGTACAAAAAAAAAAACTTTATAAAAGGAACAAAAGAGATGGCACCTAATGTTTTGCTTCAAGATTGGAAGAAGGAGCTGTTTCAGTTGTGAGGCAGAAATACCCATTGCTCCCTTAGGCAAGAAAAAATTCATCTGGAGTTCCTAAGAGAATTTTGCACTTCAGTTCTATTTTCTATTACCTCAACCTAACCAAAAAAAAAAAGAGTGCCCAGTAATTCAACAAAAAGTAATTTCTAGAATGCAATAATTTACATTAAAATGACTATGTTCAAATAGTGATCTGAACCATCTTGGAATTTAACTGTTGGTAGAAACTTAATTTTTCAGGCTTAGAGTGTGAATGAAGGATTTATTTATTTTTTTTTAATGCAGCCCTCTCAATATAATTGAGACTTTGCTGAGATTGTGAACACAAATCCAGAAGGATCAAAATGTCATATAGATACAGAACATCGCCCTAAAATCAAACCTTGTCCAAATATTTTTTTTAAAGTGGAGAGTAAATGTACCTTTCCAAAAGTATTTCTGGCTGTACCACATTGACAGAAAAGCAGATTTTACACTTCAAGAAAGAAAGTAGATAACATCAAACCTATTCTTGCTTTCTAACACAGTTTCAAATGTAAAACATACCACGTTTGTGTAAATTAACAATCATAAATTCCAGAAGGAGATTTCATATTTTAAAGATTAATACAATTAAGACAGAAGTCTGTTATGAGGCGCTGGATGCTGTTAGAGAGGAATGCTTTTTCATAGGCATCTCATTAAAAAAAAACAAACTTGAAATAATAGTATTCCATCAACACACTGCCAATAATTTTGCAACCATCTTGTTAAAGATTCATCCTATCATCTAGGCATCTTTAAGAAAATGAGTAATCTCTATTGGTAAATTATTTCCAGAACAAGAAATTAAAGGGATAAAACAGGTAGGTTACAGCAGGTTGAGTAGTCCAGTTCTACTATTAATTAGTGCATCTTTACACGTGAAAGCAACGAGAGGGTTTCCTATCAGTTGTAACACATAAGTACATTCATTTTCGTGGCCTTTTCTCCACTTTTCCACTTGCGGGTTTCAAACTGAGGTAATGCATAAGAGCAGAAAACAATACGTAACTGAAATAATCTGGGAAATGCCAGAGAAATTACTCATTTTGGTAAACAAAAAAATCTAACCAAAGTCTGCTCCAAATAGTACTTTGTCACCTTAGGGTCATGAGAAATAAGTGATTTATCTCCATTTCTCAGATGAGAAAAATTTAATTGATGCAAGTGACAAATTAGACATTTATAAGCAGGAACAGAACCCAAAACACTTGGTTTCCACACTCATACTCTGAACACTTGACCATGCTTCTACGGCCTTTAAAAAAATTATTGCCTCAGCAGCCATTGCCCAGCCAATTTTGTTTAAATCACTGCTGCTCTGTTGGTGATCTAATCAGGACAGCAGTCAGGCCTGCTCTGCCCACGGCTCCCGCGGCGCTCATCTCGCCGGGAGCTGCAGCATAATGCACCTCCATAATGGATGGTTGAATCAAAAATAAAGGTAAGCTACTTGTTTGAAACGTTCATCTCATCGATTTCACGTTCATAGGCTTGCATAGGAAGCCTCTTAAGGGGTTTTTGGAGATCCAAGGTAGGCAAGGCCAACGAATACTCCTACTGATTAACACAAGTGTGGGCCTCACATTTCCTTAGGATGAGAAAGCCAGAAAGAAAAACTAAAAAGGTTCTGTTTTCCAAGCATCCTCAAAGTCAATGATGCTTAACCCAGGATTCCTGATATTATATAAAAATAATTTGATCGCATTACAGTGAGAGAAAACCTTCCATTCTTAAGCATCTGGAATTCAATTTTTTTCTGATAGCTGTACATCAAGCAACTATTTCCAAGATATGCACACAAAAATTAATATATGAAACCAACATCCATATATGATGATTAAAAGCTACATCCTAAGAATTAAGAGTTTATCACAAAAACAAGCAAATGAAGATTTACACTGTGCCCATGTCTTGTGGCAATGAGGATAAGTCTAGCTTGATCTATCTCAAAGCTCTCTTCTCAAAGACCATTTCTACTGGCAAGTGCACATATACTTTTCCTTAAAGGATATAAACCTCTTGACTGCAATCAGAGCTTTGGTGAGCACAGGTACTGCAATAATAAACAGAAACAACCTAAAAATACTGTTTAACAAGGACAACATCCTTCAGTGTTTGCACACACAGAAACATGCACATATACACACAGAGCTGTCAAAAGATTTGTCCCCAGATGTTTGGGCAACTGCAGAGTTAATTGCATATCACAAAATGCTCATTACATTGATTAGATACATGAAAAGGATTTTTAGCCATTGAGTAAATAACCTCACCAAAGATTCCTGGAGCTAAACACAGTCAAAGCGGGGATTTCCTGCAAATCTATATGTCTTTTGTCCATAATATATCTTCACAGAATTAGATCCCATAGATTATATCCACCAAGGTGTTCATGTTTTTGACCTCTTGGGGACTGCAGGGTAGCAACCTCTTACTTTCTGGTGACTTCTCTCCTCTGGTGAATGATTTTAAGGGCTTGTGTGCCTGGGAAGGATGTTGAAGGACAGTGTAGGGTTTGAATTTACAGCATAGCACGATGCAACAGAAAGCTATGGCCAGTCAAACTTACATTAAGTAATAAGAATGTCCACATGGAAAATGAGATTGGAATTAGAAGTGTGTTTTAAATTCACAGATATACTTGTCTGTACTGTACACTGACACCCTTGTCCCCTTATAAACAACCTCTTCACCCCTCCTTGGTGAGAACAGTACTAACTTTCAAGGAAAAGGAGCAAGTGCACACAGAATAAAGAGGCTTTAGGAATGGAAGTTGGAGCAAAGTACATGTATGGAGGACGGGCATTAAGCCAGCCTGTTCAGATTGATTGGAATTGTTTGAGGAGTCAGTGAGAACTGCCATCTCTTTTTCATGGTTAATTCTACCAAAAATACAGAGAGATTTCCAACCCTTATCAAACATTGAATTCTAGAATAATATTAAATCAATATTCTCAGAAACAAAAATATGTTTTTGATCAATAAAGTACTACTGACTTAATAAGGGAAAACATGTTATTTCAATTCATATTTTTTTTGTTATTTTAATACACCAGACCTTTGAAATTAAAATCTGAAAGTTACTTTGATAATATAAAAGTGTTTGAAAAGGAAAAAAAGAATATAATAGGCCCTTTTTCCTCCAATCTTTTAATTTCAATGAAAGCAATATCCATCAACATCCAGCTTGAGACCTACAGTGTAGTGAACTAAAAGCCTGACAGACACCTGACAGAGAAATTTGGCTGCATGAACATCATCACAAGAGAGTCTGCTGGATGGGCAGCATCACACAGGCATCAAATCCCTCGCTCCACCAGCCCAGGAGCAATAAAAGAGAAAACAGATCACTGGATCAAGCATCTCAACATCAGAGCAATACATAAAGGTATTTATCTGCATAAAGACAGGGCATGATGTCCCCTTTCCCACTTGCAATTTCATGACCATAATCATTTGACTCATGAGTTTGTCTTCAAATTGTGCACTTCACTGTCTGTACCCACCCACCCCAGTGTACTCACATAGCAATTCTGAACACCTTATGCTTTGCCTAAAGTAAAAAAGGAACAGTAATAATAATAATAAATTCTGATTCACAAGCGGAAAGGGTGCAGAGTATTTCTGTCAGGAGAAAAGCACCTACTAAAGTGGAAAAAGGGGCTTAACTTAGATTCATGTAAAAAAAAGGTAAAACAAGAAAAATAAAAGCTCTACAAAATTTGTAAAAGACAGCAGAGCTCTGGAAGAGGCTCAAGTCAGTTTTAGCTTTGAAAATAGCTGATGTTGCTAGCATTAATAACTGGGGGGAGAGTTATATTTGAAGGAATGATTTCTTTATGGGAAGAAAAAGAAAATCAGCAACTCAGTAGAAACATTGATGCTATATTTTGAATTTGATACAATATAGCAATTTTTCTATGATTATGTAGACATTAATAAATGTATTACATTTTAGAGGTTTTTTATGAATCATGCACTTAAGTATACAGCATGTCCAGAAGAAAATGAAACGTTAATACTCACACTGAGTATCCTTCTGGGGAAATACACGTTCATAACTCTTTCAGAATTTACTGCAAGCTATCAAGACAAAAAGACATTCAAATCCATGGTAGCTTCAATCTGTACACAGTTAACCTAAATATAGGCTACTGACTTCCACTTCCACAACTGCCTTGACTTTAAAATGCAGTTGCTTTCTAAAATTTTGTCTCTGTTTTGTTTTGTAATAAAATGGATTACAATTCTAATTATTTAATGAAAAATATTTGCTGTAAATATATATAATTACAAAAGAAGTTGTGGTTGTGGCAAATAAGATTTGTAATAAAAATTTTTCATACCTTATGAAAATGGCATGCTTACTGAAAACAACTCTACCTAAACAAAGTGAAGGGCTCTTTCAATGGCTTGTGTGTCATGTGACAGTGCAAAAAAAAACTGGAGGATCCTTACCATTAAATCAGCTAAGTTTCTGAAGACTTTAGAAATCCTATCAACTAGTAAATTCCAAGGTGCTGTCTTGAGCCCAAGGCAGATCAAATCCATGAAAGTAGATAGGACTAAACCAAAAGTCTAATGTCATAAACATACCAAGATTTATGTTTCTCAAGGGACAAAAAATAATTTCCCAATCAGCTTGATGTTTGCCTTGGTGCCATTACCAAACCCAGGCTCTTTCACATTCAGTCAGCTGGAGTTCAAACACCCAGCTAAATTTTGCTCAGTGTGAACTGTGATTAGCTGATTTCTACATGAAGTGTTTCAGTTTCCTGATCATCACCACCTCAAGACAAAAAAAAAAAAAGAAAAAAAAAAAGAAAATTCAGCTTCCAAAAAATACAGGTTAAGTTCTGGACGTTTTTTTCCTAAGGTGCACACCATTATAATTAAGATACAATTTATCAACTAAAAATAGAACTGCATTTTAGAGTTCTCCATCTCCCTTTTGTTTGCCCAAGAGGTTTAAACGACAGCCCTATACACCTGCACATAAACACAGTTACACAAGGTTTCCAAGTCCTTTCAGGTGGGCATTTTAATTACCTCCAGCTGTGATGCACAGCTGATCAGACAAGCTCTGGGGCAGGGAGGTAGGTGGAGGCTATGACACAGCTTAACCAGACCAAGCGAACTGTATCTATAATTTAACAGAAATAAAGCTGAAGAAACAAAACAGCAGCACCAGTCTTATGCTGAAAGCATCATATATGATGTTCTGCTAGCAAGCACAAGTGAAAGGCAGCTTTTTAACTCTGTAAGAGTGACAGAAGTGCAATCAACATGCAAAGAACAGAAACATTAGAGGTGAAAGTTCCTGCTTCTGCCAGCACCAAATGACATTTCTTCCACCTGAAGAGACATGGCTGGAAAGACAAGAAAAGCCACGCAGCAGTGAACTTGGAAGAGTCTAGTGCCATTACCTCTTGGGGAGCTTTCCAGGCAGGCTTGGGCAGGCACAGCACACTGCAGTGCCCCCGGGGCACTTTTATCAGCCTCTAGGCAGGTTAGATGGGTAACTGCAAGGAGGCCTGAGTTGTCCTTGAGAATATAATTGTAGTGCAATTAAAACCTCATTATCTCTGAGAATTTAGAAGCCAGTCTGGCGGCAATGGAGCAGAGAAAGGGCAGCTCAAACATGCGTCAGAATGCTGCCATCAGCAGTTGGGTGCAAAGCAAACACCAGGAAAGATGCACAGACTCTTTTGCAAGAGAGGACATCCTCTAAAATTAGTTCTCTAGCATGAAGTGCTTATCAGGAGTTGATTTCATAGCCTGCCTTGAATTGCTTGTAACAAATATTATAACAGTGTTCTGAAATATTAAACATGTACTCACTTGAAGAACAAGATTATTCATGAACTTAAATGCTTGTTCCTACATTAACTTGAGTTATTCCGTGCATAATTGAGTGAAGTTATTTACAGTAAAAATAACAGCCAAGGCACTAAACTGTGTCCTGGAAGAGGCATTTATGAAATGCACACACCAACCATATGAGACATAGGCTAACACTTAAATATCGGCTAGGTTAAATAAAACTCTTTAAAAGTCCAAACACAGAATTAACTAACACAAGTGTAAGAAGGCTATATTAAAATAAAATAAAAGATGTCTCATTATTTTGAAGATTTTAGCGTCTACAAAAACTAATTTTATGTACAGAACCTAACTCTTTCTCCCAGGATTTTTGTCTGGAAAAAAAAACCAAAACAAAAACCCAAAAAACAGCGTTGTGACAGGCATAGAGCCTATTAATTTGCAAATATTTAATTTAAATAAAATTTTCTGCATCTACATTTTTCCCCTTAAAAGTAAAATTTATTTTATAAGTTATAATCCAAAAAGTAATTAAAAAAGAAGGTTCTCATTTTGTCTCTGGGTAAAATATGGATAACAAATATTATTGGTCAATCTCCATTATTTCTTTCAGGAAATTCAGAACTACTTTTTGTTCAGTTACCAAAAAAAAAAAAAAAGACGTACTAAAAATGCAATTTTCACCTAATCTATGACCAAATTACTAAAACTGATGCCAAAAACAGTCTAGGCAAAACAAATAATCTCTTCTGTAACTTTCTTAAATTACAGATCTAACACTAGTAACATTTTTGGGAAAAAAGAAAATCACATAAAATATATAGAAGTGGTATCTGTGAAATTGTACACTATAGTCTAAGACTGTCTTATCTTTTTTTCCAAAAAAAGAAAATAAACCCATGCATACATGAAGTTATTTTCCCTCCTGAGTCTCATTTTGCTGGATAAGTCCATCCATTAGCTTTGTCTGCCTCAACCTCACCTTCCTAACTTTTGAGCAGAAGTGCTTTGTTGGAGGTCATTCACATTGGAACCATTTCAAGCTGCCCTAAATGATGAGAAGGAAAAATTAGGACATAATTTCATTGAGCAGGATGAAGTCTTGGAATTTGCTCGTTGTGGCTTATAATCATGCTTAATATAATTATATCACTTTCTAATAATGCAAGAGCACTACATGCTAAAAATAAAGAACAAGTAAATCTGTACCTATTTAGGAGAGAACTGAAAAATTTCTCTTCACAATTCCATTGTGCAAACATGTGACAAATAGAGGACTAAGCCACCTTTAAGATGTCACAAAAGCTTAAAACTAAATTATTTGTAAAATATCTGCCTAACACTTCAAATATGCAAGTGAATTAGACTTTTGAGTCATCACAGTAGCCCATATGACATATTTAGTTCTTATGAAATGCTTATTTTATGCTGCTTTAAGTGTTGCCCAGAGTAGATTTACGAAAGTCTTGTTTAAGGCCTTTTTTTTTTTTGCAGGCAGCATTTCAGTTTAATCTTGCTATATGTTTGCAAAATACAAATTTTCTCTGAGTGAAGGCAATATATAGATGTAATGAAAATACATGGAAAACACATTATGAAAACATCAATGAAAAACAGTTAAAAATAGTTTGTTAGCTAAATAGCTCTGAAGTGTTAGTCTGGAAACTAATATGATACTCAAATCAAGTTTGCACTTAATTTCAGTATCTATGTCCTGGCATATCGATTTCAGTTCCAACAGATAGCAAGAGGCTCTAAAATTGTTTAAGTAATGATTTTCTGTTAAAAGCTTATTCTCATTAAAGGACTCCTTCTGAGATAAAAATACATCACTATCCAATATTCCAAGGACAAATCCTTCCCTAACTATCAAGTAAATATAATAAGGGGGAGAGAGGTGAATGAAATACCTGCCACAGGTCTTGTAGAAATCACAGGTTCTAATTGGTTAAAACAACACCTGTCCAGTTCAGTCTGTTACAAGAATGTCCTTACAAAAGTCTGCAAAAAGTTGCAATACAATGCCTAAATCGCATATGTGGCACTCCTGGACAGTGTTGCAAGCTATTAAAAAAAATAAGTATTGGAATAGAAATCAATAGATCAGCTCTGGTGTGTTGGGAATTAGATCTGACCAGTCAATCAAATAATCTGAGAGGACAGTATCTGACATAGGTTCAAATATCCTTCCTTGGAAATGGATTCATTATTGAATACATCTGGATAACCACAAAGTAAGTGCTCTGGTATCTAGTAACCCAGGTGTTTAACTGCTAAATTCTCTTCTTAATGGTCTAAAGTATTCTATTTCTCAGGACTAGTACATTAAAAAGACAACGTTTACTGCTCTTGTTTCCTACACACCTCTTCAAGAGCAACATACTTATCTCAGCATCTTTGTTATCCCTGTCTGACTTGTGCCATTTGATAGGTTGAAGCTAGAAAGAACTACTTCTTTTGAGAAATCCTTCTTTAAAAAAAAAAAAAAAAAAAAAAAAA
>VZSE01001290.1:165634-227400 GCA_013398275.1 Promerops cafer | reverse complement strand
TTTTTTTTTCAATAGAGGAGTCAAGGAGATGATTAAACACAGAAGGGCATCATGGCCAAGAAACCTCATGGTGACTCTTAGGAGAGAGGTTTGCTACATCGCGAGGTAGCAGCACAAATTGAGTTCCCCCAACAAACTTTACATATTGTATGATCTAAATAAATAACCTCTATATTGCACTTTTCAATGCTTAAGTTAAAGGAATGTCTCACTAAGTGACTGGAATGTTGCCTTCCTTCACCACAGCACGCTGTAGAACTGCACTCTGTACTGTTCTGCCGCTGTGCAGAACCAGGTGGCAAACCAGGTGTTTACAGTCACTTCCAAACCAGCAAAAACCTCTCTCCATAACTCTCAGAAGTTGCTGAGCCACTTTACAATTCCAGATGACAAAATACTCAGCATAAGGATTCAACTGATAATCCCTCTGTTAATTCAAGGATCCGGTCTACTGAAACCCTTCAGTCTCCAACAGTTATCCACCTTTAAGAGCCCAATAAACCCTCATCAGCTTCTTTCAGATATTCCACATGCGACAGGTGTAACTTTTACTATCCCCAGTCTCCAGGAAGGAATAATTGGGTGAAGCCAGTTAAAACCTGCTGCTCTAATAGTTATTCAGTTTTCATACTCTGTTAGACAAAGAAGTATTTACAGCCTGCCTGCTGATCTGGCTGATTGAGGGAGATATTTGCATCACTAGGTGGTCCATTCACATGTTGATAGCTGTGACCCTTTGTCTCCTTGCTGTTGGGATACTCAGCTTCTTAATCTTATTCCCTGAGTTTAGTGGCGCATTACCTGTCCCTCTCCACTGACCCTTCTCCCATTGTAGGGCTTTAGTGAGTCACAATCCATAGTCACAATCCTAAATCTTAGGGATTTAGACAGTCACAAGTACAAGGCAGGTCTTAAAATATCAGTGGTCACCAGGCCATTTGCTTCTTTTTTTCTTTTCCAAGAGAAGGCAGGAGGCTTTACACAAAAAATTCAAAAAAATCCATAGGGTTTCAGTGGGTGGCAGCAGCTGTTCCAGAGCAGAAAATCATTAATATGAGGACTTGATTGGATCTCACTACTAATCCATGATTCTGAGGACAGTGTACACAAGTCCTTAGTAGTGTTACTGAGGGAACTAAAATACATGCACTGCTACCAGATGGGTTTTGAGGAAAAAAGGGGAAAAAATGCCTGTTGGTCAATATTGCCACAAAGTTATTCCTAACTGATGAAAGCCCAACAAAACACCCCTCCCTAAGACCCTGGTTCAAGCTGTACAAGTCACCATCTGATGTGAGGTGTTCATAAACTTTAGCTCTTCAGGATTCTTATGCCAGGGTAAACCTCTGCTGCCAAATTAATTTGGTTTCTGAGTATTTTACTACAGCTTGGATGTCAAGGGAGTCTCCTTAGCAGGGGGCTTTTGACCAGTTCACAAGCACTTTGTGATTTTCCTGACAGTGCTAAACTTAGTTCTCCTTATATAGAAGCAGTAGCCAAGTAAATGAGTAAAGGAACAGGTTTTGATCTCAAAGTGGGAGAAAGGAAGAAATACAAACTCCTGGCAACATTAATCTTTGATTATCCTTAGCTGATAACTGGTGTAGACTTTTCACAAGCTTCTGTATATAAGGAAGTTGGTTTTTGTTTTTTGTTTTTTTTTTTTAATTAGCCTTTCTTCTGAAGCAGAAATTAGCAGCAACCATAATCTAATAAATCTTCCTCTCCTCCAGGTAGCAAGTCCTACCACATACATCCTTCCTAGTCACTCTCTTATGTATTCTGTAGAATGAAAGATTGCCTGAAGCTATATTTAAAAGGCCCTCCAGGAGCAGGTGACCAGAAAGTCTCCTAAAATTGCTCTCTTTAACAGCAAATCATGGGTAGAAGTTTGGCAGGTGTCAGAGGGGATTGATTTATTTCATGAGGGCCTCATTTCACCAATAAGTAGCAAAAGAAATTAAAGCTGCAGGGTTATTTGGGTTGTTTTTGTTGGAGGGGTTTTTTTTTGTTGTTTTATTGTTTGTTTTTCCCCCCACCTCTTTCTTTGTGATTTCTTTTATTTAGCCCTTATTTTTGTGGGCTAAAATTATTATGCCTTCCAAAAGTCATAATAAAATTAAAATTCTAGATTTTTAAAGTTCATTTTCTAGTTGTAAAAAGCTTGGAAATGTTTTAGCATAATTTTCTTTAATATTAAGATTGAATCACTTTCTAAATTCAGCACAGATTTGCTCGCCACAGTTGATGAAATGAAGACTGAAAAAAATTCCATTTTCACATGCTAAGGAGATGCCATTTACTGAACTTAGCAGAAAAAAATCCTCAAGTCACTTTAAATCCTGTCAGATTTTGTATCTGTTCTATCCCAGATCTGTAGGATCTCGGTAGGACTACCTCTCAAATTAAGAGACTGATGCTGTCACTTCTGTAACACCTGCACTGGAACTGAACAAGAAAGCCATCTCTGTTGTTCTTCACATGTGCTTTTCCCCTCATTCCACTGCAGTGAGAAAAAGGAATAATCACCACTACGTCTTTTAGAAACAGCTCTACGGAAGGAAGATGTAGAGCACAGGTCAGAAGAGCACATTCCCAGAGCAAGTTGGAACGAAACCCAAATTCTTGAGTTTTATCATCTTCTTGTTACAAATATTTTGTCAATAGGTTTCAGAGGTTTATCTTTCACCCTTATTACAGCAGCTAGTCCTCGCAAAGGACTGAGCGCTGCTATCATCAGTCAGTTGGAACATACTGTGGGTGACAGAAATAAATATGATTGGTTTCCACAGTTACAAAATTGCTGTTGACTTGTATCGGTAGCAATACGGTTCCACATAATAGAATTTCTAGGAGGGATTAGTTTGCTTTCCTAAGCAATGAAATAACACACATTTGAGTGTACAAAGAAAGTCTGGCACTTGGAGCTCAAAGCTAATTTTTCTCCTATACATGTACTTGTCTGTCAAGATGAATTTTTTTGCTTTTTTTTAAGCCACTGTTAGGAAACTGGGAAAAACTAAAGACTACTTATAGAAAGTTTCAATACTCTGTAAGATTGGTTACATACTTATCTATATTCCTACCTATGAGAAATTCAGCTACAAGAGTTACTACTGGCCAACTCCATGTATTCAACAATACAAAGTCATGATGAAATTTTACAAATAATTTTTTTTATATCTAGATTGCAGTCTTATTAGTCATACAGCTCGGCTTGTCAACAGGTTAACATGAAATGACAAAATACCATCAGATTCCTCAGCTGTTCCCTAAAATAAAGAAAACAGGTGCTCCCAAAACACCATAAAGTAACCATCCACACTACAGACAGATTTCAGCAACCAAGAGCTAATAATCAGCCCTGTGATTTCCACGTGCAAGTGAAAATTGGGATTCATTTAGTCAGAGGAGCAACAGCCCTCTTCTATTTCTTTCACGTCTGGGAGCCAGCATGGTGAAATGTAGTACTTAAAACAAAATTATAAAGATCCAGAAGGTCTGCCCAAGTCCAACAGATTAGTCTGACTTGCATAAATCAGGGAACTTCATAGTCACAACAACCAGTGCAACCATGGCAACACTGACTTACAAATTTCCATGTGCTCTACCATCATAAGGTGTCTAATCATTTGGACCCTTTTCTCACATAAGTGTTTATATGGAAGCTAGTTAGAAGAAATTCAACTTGTTGTTTATTTAACAGTACTGGAAGTTAAGTAGACAGAAATAGCTGTGTCATATCCCTCACAAATGAAATGGTTAGACATTATGACCAGTTCTTGGAAGAAAACCCAAACAAACCTCACCAAATTCCTGATGCCATATGCCATACTACTTCTGCCAGGAGGAATACTGTGCTTTCTAAAAAAATTAATATTTCTCTTGGACACCAAAGCAACATACACTGCACTTCTGTAGTAGGGCTTTTTCCCTCAATTTTTACAACCCAATTCTATCCTTTTCTCTTCCTCTTTCTATTATACTCAACAAAGTTTTCAGTGTATTTTTGTTTTTCTCTTTAGAGCAAGTGAACAAGGAAAGCCAGCCAGAGAGCCTGCCCTTTGAAATGGGCAGTTCTGTATGTCTAATTTGGATTAGTCATGCATCCATTCCAAACTAAAAGTAATGTTTATGCTCTTTTTTTTTTTTCATTACACTTTGGCTTTTCAGCAAGTTCCATATTCATTAACACAAGCTGGCAGACAGGAATTGAGGCTGGTGTGGGATTTATTCAGGAAACAGACGCCGTATGAGCATGAGGGAACATTTCTTTCTTATAAGTGTTGTGCACACCTTCTCATGTGGATTTGTGAGACATTTTATTTGCATAAACAGCTGCCTTCTTACCTCATTTCTGCAGCAACAAATAGTACCATGCAAGAAAGCTGCCATAAGAGATCCTGTTCTTATTCTACAAAGTACTCCCTCCACTTCTCTTTGCAGCTGGCTCTTCAAATTTAAAAAAACCCCACAAAAACAAAAAAACAAACCAAACAAACAAAAAAACCAAACAAAGAAAACCCAAGCATTACATTATTTTTCAATTCTATTGTAACCTGTATTGCAAGAATGAAGTATTGGGATGGAAAGTTCAGTAGATATTTTGAAGCCAAACATCAGTATCTTTTTAATTTTTGGCCATGCCAAAAGATTACTATGACAACTGTAATTGGTAAGCTAGAATAACTTTCTAATAATCATCAGGGAAAGATTCTATCAGTTAAACAGGGTAATTCTGAAAGATCAAAATACTAAAGAACACTTCTAGAATTCAAAGAGCTATAAAAATAGGAAGTATAGGTTAGTATAGGTTAGTACTTCATCTCTGTAAAGAATATTTCAGAGGAAAATATAACAGATATATGGTAGTATGTTTCAGAGAATGGAACAAAAGAGAAAAATGTTCTAGGCCAACAAAAGGGAACTACAGTGGATTCACTCAGTTTCACTAAAAATATTTTAATTAACTCCCCAAATTCTCTGTCATCTCAGGAACTAAGGTAAACATTCTTTGTGAGAAGTATTGTTATAAAACAATTCTCTAGAGCATAGATCAAATATTCCTAAAAAAAAAAAAAATCCTCATTTTTGTAGTGAGTATCTCAGTCTTTGATGGAAACAGCCAATGGCATCTAACACTTCAGCTGACACAAACCGTAGAATCCTAGAGTGGTTTATGTTCAAAGGGACATTAAAAGTCATCTAGTTCCAATGTCCCTGCCATGGGCAGAAATTAAATAATTTTTTGCATCATTCACTGCTGAGAGTCCTGAAAACAAATGAATAAAATGGTCTGTTTTAAATAAGCAGACTAAAAATTCATCAAGGGGGAGAAGAAACAAAAGCTCATTCATGCATTGATGAATCAAAATCAGTAAAGCACCCATAGCATCACAGAATACTGAAAGTGTCAAACTGGAATCAAGGTGGAAGCAATTTTAAAAATATAATTTCTTTTCCACTTAAAGTAAACTTCAAATATTTTCTCATGAAAACAAAAAAAAAGTTATCATTCCTTAAAATTTTCTTATGACAGTTGATACTTTTTTCTATTTCAGATGTTAAAAGTTTACAAGAGCACCTAAGTGACTAAGGTACACAAACTCCAATGAACTATTGGCCTGTTCAAACTGTCTCTTTTGTTGTAGAGATAAGAGAAACAATATTTAACAATTTCATCAGAATCTTCCCTGAATGCCGAATAATCACAGATAACTTGCTTAGGCAGAGGCAAAACCTGAAAATGTATAAAAGCAGGTTTGTGTGCTAACATTCTGATGGAAGTAATACTTACAAAGCAGCCTCCAAGATAAGCATTTATGTCAAACTTCTAAAACAGATTTGTGAAAGTCCTTCACTTAAAAAAAATCAGAAGGTTATGGGTTTTTTTTTTTGTATGAAGTTCTTTTGTATTCCTGATTCTGTGTTCACTCTTACACTGTGTTGTCATTGGCTGGAACTAATAATGACATTTTAGGTATGCTCTGTATTCAGGACAAGCCTCAGAGGACATTTGCAGATGGCAAAGGAGCTACAGCACAACAACTCCCTTTTGAGGCAAGCAGCTTGGACTTAGCCAGTTACCCTGGAGTTTCCAGACTGGTCCTACACACCAAAGTTGAGCTATTTGATTTGCTTTCAGTCACAAAATGATCTACCCCACATCATTTGTTTATGTTACTTTTTGGCCCCAAACCAGAAAGCATGTCTTAAGACTTGTTCAATTTCAGATGAGTTCCATTTGTGAATTATGCAACCTTAAGGGTTTATCTGCCTCAATTCAAATTCACATTTCCTCTCTTGCAGCCAGTCCAACTTGCTGTGAACATCTCAAACAGCAGGTAGTTACTGTATTCATTTTTAGCTGTGTTGGAAACCATCACATCATAGGCATGGCCAAGAAACCCAGGCAAGCCTGTCACAGCCTGAAAGTCTCTTTCAGAAGTGTTCTGGCACTAAAGACATGCTAAGAGGAAGCCAGTTGAAAGTGTCATCCAAACAAGGTAATAAACAGATAATAACACACATTCTGTAGCAAAGGGGAGTTGGCAGGAACCTGATGAAACCTCAGAGTTGCAGATCAGTCTCTCCTGACAGACCCCCTTGACTCTTCCTAGACACAGAAAGATCCAAAGAAGCCATTATTTTTTCAAGTATCAGTAGTGTAACATTCACATAAGATCTTTGGAAATAATCCAGTATCTTCTATTCCATTACATTTTCTTTTTCATTCTCCCCTCCCTTCCAAAGATAAAGGAAGAAGTTCGAAGAAACAGTACTTACAGATGACAACCTTCATGCCTCACCAGGAAAATCTCTTATGCTTTATTTCACTGACATTCAGATTTCTCTGCCACCTGCCATACACTCTAATGACATTTTCAACAGAGATGGATGAATGATCTTTCATATTCTGAACAAAATGGGCACAAATGCTCTAAGTTATTCCCTGTCAAACCTTCTCTAATCTTCATAGAATCAGGTGTTGGAATTACACTGCCTACTGTTCCAATATTTCTTACTGGTACCAGCAATTTTTTCTCTACTTAGATTACTGTTTAAGAACAGAGATCTGGTTATGATTAACTTCCAGAAGTAAAGACCTAACGTCATTTAACTATGACACTCTTTCCATCATCTCCTGCATTGTGAATCTTAACACTGATGTTAAATTATGACATCTGGTTTCAGCTTCCACAAGTTTTCCATTCTTCCCCTTTATTATTTCTTTCCTGTCTCATTCAACATTTGTACACTACACTTGGGAGATCGATTTGATCTGTCTTCTCCTTTCACATTAGTATTTTTACTCATTGCTGTATCTGAACTGTTTGATAAACACATCAGTGGCACAGAGGTAATTGTAAATCAAGTCACTTCTTTGATTGTCACATTTGCTATGGCTTTTGATAGTGCAGTACCTAATTCTTATTGAAACTCCTGATAAATGTGAGCCTCTTCTGCCAACAGCTATCCTCTTATTAACTTTTCTTTTAACATTCTATATTTGCAATGCTCAGCAAAGCTGAACTGCAGCAATAAAGCCTCAGCTGTTTCCCCTTTTTCCCTAGATCTATGAAATCCACTCCAGATTTCTTGTACATTCATCTATATACGTAACTGCATATATACAGATCTGCATACACAATATTTTGTCTATGATTATTGGAAGTTGCTTTCATTTAAATCTTTTGTGCTTTTTTTCTTCACAGTGAAGAAGGAACACACTTCAACTTTTCATTTCCTGAAGTTCCTCTACATAACTTCAACCCAAATGGACAGTTAAGAACCACTCCCAACTTGCACAACATTCAAACAACCTAAAAAAAACATAAAGGGACATCTTGGTGTAGTTGCTTGGTGAATCAGGTGCAATAAGGAGATTTGGAAGTAATTAATTTCACAATGAGGCTATAAAGAAAGAATATTCTCATTTCTATATTAGAAAGAATAGTCCAAACAATTTGAGGGATCTTTGTGCATGTATATATGCACACACAGAAAAAAAAATATATATATACATGGGGTGGCAGCTCTGCTCTACCAACTTAGTAGGCTATTTTTTCAATGTTCTGAGTGACTCAGTCTGGTAATGCATGAGAGAATTCCTTTTTTCAAGGAATTTCTCTTTTCTCAGTTTTTTTTGTCCTTGGAGGGCTGCAGCACAGAGAGCAGCACCACACAACAGAGCTGTGAATTGTCCTAGTAAAAAGGATCTTTCAGAGCCAAATGGCTATTTTGTTAACATTTTAGACCAACACATTGACCTTGCAATATAAAAAGATTAAAACAGACAAATATTTTAAAATATTTTGTTTTACGAGTTCCAGCACAGAAATAACCACCCTTCATAAAGTCCACATCTGAATGAGAGAGTCAGTATTCCCACAGTGCTTTCAAATTTGCTGGAGTGTTACATTTCATACTGCTTAGTTTTTAATGTCTCATTCTGCTCCCAAGTCCAAAGACAGAAGTGACTTGGAACCATGTCATGATTTTACTACAAGCACCTCTGTTCTTGCATTTCTCATCATTCCTCTTATTTGTTTGTTACAGCTAATTGTTACGCATTACTTCAAATTAAATTGTAAGCAATTTGGGGAAGTACCACAGTCAATATTCACAGAGTGCATTATCATAAGGAAACTAAACCCTCTATGTTTCCCCTGTTGTCATTGAAAAGGTAGAAATGGTTTAAATTTCCTTCCCACACGGGAACTAACACCAAACTTCACCAGAGCTGTAGCCTCTCCTTTCACTGGCAACAGAAGAAGCTGTGGAAACTAAGTGTCTCAGAGTGAGGTTACTAAAATGCAAACAAGAAAATAAATACACACAAGAATAGTCATAAGGGTCAGTTCAAAAATCTATCTAGCACAGTATGTTGTCTCTCATGGCAAACTGTAGAGACTAGCTGTGGAAGCAAAAAAACAAGAAGCAACAGCTATGAGAAAATAGTTTCCTCAAGTATTCTCTGAGCTTGCAACAGAGAGACTTAACTGAAGATGGCATCTGTATTCAGGGCCTTTGACAGATTCTGTCATCCCAAAGGTTTCCTGTTTCTCCTGCTTGGCTCATTGCTAACTTCAGCATTCAGAGCATTCTCTGTGCTCCTTGCAACCAACCCTTTGCCTGAAGAACCACCTCCTCTCCTTTGGCTGAGCACGTCATGTACCTGGTTCATGTAACATTCTAGTCCTATCTCCAGTCCCCTGAAGTTTCTAAATTTCCATGGGTACATCTTTAGGCTAGAGACAAATTTGCAGATACTGCATGTTTACTTCAGAACTGTGATTTGGTTTGTGTTTTGCAAAGAGGGTGCTCTGCATAGGCAAAAGCACAACTCTGAGCAACTAGACACTAATTCAAGGAAAAGAGGATGGAGAGAAGAGCTTAGCCAACTGAGCAGACAGTTTTTCTTGACCCAGCAGAAAACCAACAAATGGCAAACAGCACTTATCATGGAAAAATTGATAAGCCAAGTCAGAAGCATACAGTTCTCTACTACCACACTGAAAAAAGACCCGCAATACTTTTATTATACTGATAAACCGGAGTTATGGTACCCAGCTCCTTCTAAGATGTTACTTGTGACAGTCAAAATCGCTTTGATCTGATCATAATGAACTCAATACTTTTTACTGGATAGAAAAAGTCATCAAGCAGGTGGTTTTGGAATAAAAGCAAACAACCAGCTCTTAAGTAAAGAACACCAACAGTTTTCTGCTCCTGAACATTCCCTAAAATATGTCAGTTTGGTATTTGATGCTTAAAAAATCATTCCAAAATACTTACTCACCAACTGTTTTGGATAACAACATTTGTTGACTTCATTTCCAGGAAGAGGAGCCTAACATCCATGACAGATGAGTGTAAATAAGACAATGCAAATATAAACCAGTAATTTTGGTATTACTACAGCATTTTATCATGCTTAGTGATGGAAAAGAACAGCGCTGAAATGTTCCTGAAACTGGAAAAAAAGAAAAAATTATGAACTGTTGGCAATATTTTCTGATGCTGGTATAAGACAGAAGGAGTAGAACAAGACTCTAAGGAGTGACAGACAAAGGTGATCAGGAAAAATAGAGAAAAGCAGGTGTCCTAAAAAAACCCTATTTATTACCAGTTTTTACTGTGTCATTTATATCTGTCATATGAAGGAGGTAGTTTTGTACTCTTTATTACTGAAACAAATGAGCACATAGACTAATGCTCATGGAACATTGGAATAGTGCACCAGAATAGTGCTCTTTATTTCTAGTTACCAAAGTACAAAGTTCCATCTTTCCTGACCCAAAGAATATGTCTCTTAAACGTGAAGGAAATCTTAAATGACTTCAGTCAAGTTATCTAAAATAACTTGACTGAACCTAATAGTTTCCTAGGAAAACCCTTCAATTTATGCAATTTCTTCTGTATCTGTTTTTCTGATTATGAATAATTAGAAAAGGTCTGACAAGTTCTTTCAAGAAAAATTTGAAGGCTCCTGACCCTGCAAGCACTGTGCATATGCCCAACATCAGCATGTCAGTGATACTACTATCATGCTTTAAATTACAGCCTCTAAAAAGTTTCTTCCTTTATACAGGCTCAATTTTCCAATTGCTAGAAGAGAAGAGACAATTGTTAGGAACAGTGAACAAAGTTCATGTTTTTTTTGCTTTCTTTTTCAAGCAGCAGCATCACAAATGTGTCAATGCTGTAGCAAGGGAGCTGATGGGGAACTGAGAATAAAAATAATTGAAAGAAGACCCCAACATCCCCCCAAAAAAAACTAAAAGAGGCAAAGAAAGAAAAAAGTCAGCTTAAAGGGAATTCACAGACCAGAAGAAATACATCATGACAATCTGCCTGAGGAGGAAGTGAAGATACTTAAAGAGATGCTGATGTTTTCAGAGACAGAAGTAGGAAAAAAAGATTGAAAGTTGTGAATCTGAATCCCTGAAGGGAACATTAAGCTAAAAAAGTCTATTCAAGCACATTAAGGCAGAGCTTATTTGTACATTCTGCAGCTGAAGCAAATATTCAGAACCAAGGAAGATTACTACTATTTAAAATGTTATAAAGACAATCTCATATAGACTTGTCAAGAAAGACAAGAAAAGACAAGACCGAGAAAATAATTTTACTGTTCAAGATTTCAAGCTAATGTGCTAATCATATCAACTCCCCCTTCAATTCCTTCCTCTTCAGTAGATCAACTAACTAAGTGATAGAATGAGGTAAGTTTCCCAAACGGTCACACTTTTACCTGAAGGAACATTGCATTTACTGTATGTTTTATGTTAAGTACAAGCAGTTTTATGTTAAAAGGATCCTCTAGGGCTTCTGTGATGAAAGACTCCAAGATTACCTGCTACTTCTCTCCCTCGCCCCCAAGCACTTATCTAGGAATACTCTGAGACATACAGGTACATGAACTCCTGCCATTCAGTACATAGGAGAAGCAATCTCAAGGCAGGGGAAAAGAGAAAGAAAACCACCACCGCATCTGAGTACCAATATCAAGCCTGCCCCACAGAATTGTACTATGAAATTATAAATTCATTCCCACCCGTATTCCTTGCCTCAGAATCAAATAAGTAGACAAGGCCCATGTGCACTGTACTAAAAAGCAGGACACCCTGTTGACAAGGGTGAAAGATGGGGGGCCCAGGTGGTACATTTCTCAACCCTGTTGTTGAGCAAAAGCAGTCATTCAGTGCTCCAGGTAAATACCAGACAGATAATCAGGGAGGAGGGGGAGATAAAACCTTCCTGAGGCAGCTGGGAAAAGTTTCACTGTCACAGGAGCTCTCTCTCACGAGCCTCTGTTGTCTGCTGGTCAATACAGTGGGTCAGAGGAAATCCAGATGCTCAAGATACCAAGAGGAATGAGTAGTATCAACAGTATTGCAGTCCTGGAATGCAAAGAGAAGATCTCAGCCTCTTCAAGGACCTGCTTGGAAGCATCCCGTGGGAAACTGCCTGCCAGGGCAAAGGGACCCAGGAGAGCTGGCTAAAGTTCAAGGTCAACCTTGCCAGAGGACGAGAACAGTTCATCTCACTTTGCAGAAATCCAGCAAGGCCAGCACAGATAAAAAGGGGAGCTCCTGGCTGAGTTCAGGCGCAAACCAAAAGGACACAGAATCCAAAAAGCAGGGACAGCTGCTTGGGAGAAATACAGACACTGGCTGCATAGGTGGGAGTAGAATCAGCAATGCATAGCTGGAGTTCAAACCTAGCAGAAGAGAAGATGGGCAGGAAGACGAGTTTCTACATGTACACTGCCAGCAAAAAGAAGCCTGAGGAGAATGATGGCCCTGCTCAGTGAGGCAGTAACCCCAGTGACAAGCAATAATACTGCATAATGCAGTGCCTTCTTTACAGCAGTTTTAACAAGTCTCAAGTACTTGTACCACAAGACAAGTACTAATATATGAAACAATTCCTTCTGGAGTTTCTGTCTTCAGAAACTCCAGAAGGAGACATGTTTCTGTCTTCATAGCAGAAATATTTTCATCCATTACTTGTCATTTACCACATGCCAACGCATAGCACAAAGCCTTGTCACCAACACCTAAAAAATAATCCCTCCTCATTAATGTTTCCATATAAAATTTGTTTTCAAAATCATGGCCACTGACTTAGCACATACCTTCTGGTCACATCAAAGCATGCCCAGGGTTGTTTTCCATAATAAAAAGCTTCCAAATTTGTTAAAAGCATTTTACAGTTCTAATTCAGTGGTCCATATCTGCCAACCTGTTGCTCAAGAGACAGATGTAACTTAGTAATTTGAATCATTTTCTAAGCTGGTCTCCCAGCATATAACCAGCAGAAAAGACATGCTTGGACTGGTGATTCACCAGTGCAGTGGTCTGACCAAGTCACCCAGAAAGGTGAGACAAGACTGATTACAGAGGCATCCAGGGATCAGTTTCGTTCCATCTTTTGGTCATGTGGTGGTGACATCTGGAGGGCCACTGCCACCTTTGCTTAACAAGGGCAAGTAAGTCCCAAGGCTGTCAGCAGCCATTTGAATAATTGGGTATTGAAATTTTGAAATGTTCAATCCTGTTCCTCTACCACTTCTATACTAATTATTTAGTATCACTATAATAACATATATATATATAGATATATTTGGTTTTCTAGAAAGCATGTTTAAAACCAAAAGGCCCAAATCCTTCTGATTTCAATATATCCTTGCCTGCTTTGTATTCCAAAACCCAGTCTCAGCATCCAAAAAACACACAGGCTGTTGCAGCATTGGGTCTGACAGGAAACACTGACAAAGACTAGCAAGATTTTCCAAGTGGACAAGTTCATCCTGTGTTCAGTATCCCAGCTCCTGACATTTGTTTTCAGAACTAATACAGCAGATAAGCTACGCACATGGCAAAGAGAAGTTATGCCAAAAAAGCCAGATATACAAATCAGAATTTTGTACCAACACACATTTCTGACAAGGGTCCAAAGACTTTTTGGCCATAGGGAGAAAGACAAAGGTTTTAACTTCTTGCTGATTTGGAAAGATCACTGTCCAAATATATTCTCTCTCACTCATCTGTAGATATAAGTAACTTTTTGGGGGTTTGGTTGGGTTTTTTAATTAGCACAGTGTGATACTAATGCAAGTCTAGAAGAATGCTATGGAAAAAAATAGTACTGTGAAAGCGTCTCACGATTCCTTCCCTTCTTTTCTGAGAATAAAGCATTATATCACAGAGAGCGCTTAAAATGACAGAAGTTGAACTTGAAATGAAACTTGAAAATTACACATTGGCCTTCTGAACATGGATGGATTTCAACTCTACAATTTCCTTTAAGTGTTTTCATTCACATGTGTGACAGATCCTTAAAGTATCAGTTCTGTTCTAGAACTGGATGTTTCTGAGCAATAGGAAGAGCACAAAGTCACATATCCTGAAAATTACTGACACTGATAACATTTTCACTGTGAATATAACCTTTCATGGGTGAGAAAACTGTAGTGTATTACCAAAAGTAAAAAAATTGAAACAACCATATCCCAAGGAAAGAGGAAGATACACTCACCATCAAAGTAATAGTAATCCCTAGAATATTAACAAAAGAAATTCATAGCCATGGTACCTAAAATATCCTGCAGCAGTTTTTTCCTGTTTCCTGTAGAGAGACCTCTATCAGAGACTGAGGTCTCCACAACAACTGTCAGGTGAATAAAACAAATGTTTACTGTTTTCCTTTCAGAAATGTTTATCACTATTAAGAATTAAGTCAATACTATGTACATTTAAAAGATCTTTGAGGCTAGATCAGAGTCCAAAAGTATTCTTGAATCAATTTTGCACCAATGTTTTCTATTGGCTATAGGGATACAACAGTCTTACGTGTGCAAGAAGTCCAGTGTCAAATGTAGTCTGATACATCTACTCGAAATAATAGTGATTTTCTGATTTTAGTGAAATTAAAACCAACGTCCTTTTTATTGCTGAGTGCCTGACTGCAGACTGCAGTATGACTCCCCATTTGTCATTTCACCAACCCACCAAATCTTCTCTGCTTCATTGTTTCAGCAACAGTTTCCACAACTCCTCTTAAGATTTTTTTTTTACTTCCCTCAGCACCAAGTGAACTATAAACAGGAGAGCTGTAATTATTAGGTACCTGCTTCTAACACCTACTTTCTACTCATAGACAGTTCTCTGCTTAGCACAATCATCTCATTTACAGAAGAGCTTGGTGAAGAGTAAATTTTGGCATCAGCTCTTTATTTGGTTTCTGTTTGGCATGAAGTAGCTGACGTTTAAGATCCAGGCACTCAAGAGATGGAGTAATATCCAGTTAAGCTCTGCAAATCCCATACTTTTACACTGGTAAACCCTAATATCTTCCTAGTCAAAGAAAAGAAAGATGAAATAACTAAATAAATTATAGCATATCTCTTTTGTGCTTTGAAAATGATAGGGGATAAAATGAGAGCAATAATATCCATTTAATTTTACAAATGAAATAAACTATACAACATTAAGTGTCATCATTTTAATTAACTAGCAGAGTGATTAATCTTCCTCTAGATACCAGCTCCTGTGAGACAGATACTCCCTCCTAAACAAATATGATGCTATCACTGTGGACATACAAAACACTAGGTCTGGCAAGAAACAATAATGGATTGTTTTGTAAGTAATTAATATATACCCTTAGATTTGATGTATAAGAGCCAGAACTACTCAGTTGTTCCTCAAGCATCTCTCACAGGACCATCCTTTTGTACCATCCAAGTATGTCTTATGGTAAGCATAAATTTATATTGGCAGGAAATGCTGGAAGAGAGCCATGTGTCAGCTTTACAAATGCAGGCTTGCACCTCTGATATTATAGCAGCAGGTACATAAAAAGAGCAACTTGGGTGTTGGAATGAAGGGATATTTCTGGAGTCTTTGTCTCTTCTTTCTAACAGTCACACAATGGCAACAATCATGACTGCTTAGGGATCTCATCAACATTTAAACTAAATTTCCCTTTAATTAAGTTATAACTATTTAGCATTAAGTTATCTATTTTCTGATCATGGAATATAACTCCATGTTAATTTCTTTCTTATAAAAGAAGGAATAAATCCATATAGGAAATATTCAAGAGCTGCTATTAAATCCAGGGAGAAGTATGAATTACCTTGTTTAGCAGAACTCCAAATTTTTATTCTACAGATTGGCCTAAAGGCAGCAATAAGTGCTAATGTCTTGTTGATGGGAGTATATTCTTTTGCCAGTGTGTGTGTACTCAGAACTTAGGAAACAATTACTTGAGGAAAACCTGTCATTCCACTTTTAGATATAGTTGCCAAATTCCTATTTAATCACCTTTGAATAGTGAGTTTTTTCCTCTTGGCTTGCTTATTTATATCTTCTAAGGGTTTGCCTAGCTTAGAAAACACTACATTTTTACTCAACAACAAAGAAGCCCAGAGAGTCCCACATGAAGACCCTAACAGTCCCACAAAAATGAAAGATTTACTTTAGCAACTAACAATCATTCCTTCTTTGGGACCTACAGAGACAGAATTCATGAGAAGGAAACAAAATTAAAACCATGAATTAGATCAACTGAGATGGAAGCATCGCGGGGGTAGATTTAAGGCAGCGATATGCAAGATAGTATATTGATGAGGGACCTTGTTCAAGAGGTCCCTAAATACAGATCATCTCCAATTCAGTTTGCCAGTAATTCCCCTAATTTAATTAGGGACCAATAAGAATTTTAAGTTCATGAAGATTTAATTGAGTGAAGCTTTTGAATAATGCTGGGCTTTTCATTTATACATAATGAATGTGAAACATAATTAACCCATTTTAGCTGTTCATAATTTTCCCCATTCCTAGCCAATTTTTATTTAAGGTAAGAAATCATATTATGCATTAACACACAGATATGTATTTTTATAAATTTGCTAGTAACATTCTGTCTTTTTGACTATTGTGCTGCCAGCCTCTAGCAGGGATAAACATGTGTTTTGTGACTTGGGACTTACTACCCAGTCAGGCAATGGCACAGTTTCAGATTCTCAGGCAAAAGCAACCTTGCAGCCTGAAAGTTATTAGATTATATATAGAGTATGACCACTTCCACCATTACACAGAAGCAAAGTAATATATAGTAGAAGGTGTGCAAAAGAAAATACATTGCTGTCCCTTACAGCAAGAAAACAAAAAACATCAATAAAACCAAAGATAACAGATCAAGATTAGCATCTTAAAATTACTTGCAATTCCTGATTATATTAACACATTCCCCTCTTTTCCTTCTCTTCCTTCTCCTCACCTATAGAGGCAAAATCAGTGGAGGTCTTTGGAAATTTAGGCTACTAGTAAATCCAGTGTCAGCCTCAAGATTCAAAGCTTTAGCATTAAAATTAATAACCATCAATCCCAGAGAGGAACAACTCTTTTTCAAAAGACTACCATCTTCATACAGGGAATACTTGCACTGTGTCCTAGATAATAGTTCAACATATCAAAAACGGGACTTTGAAATGAAATAAGATTTTAGAGCACACTGAGGATGATTTAACTGTACTCTGAGGAGCAAACATTATACTTATAACTGTTAAATGCAAGATACTGAAATTAGAAATGGAAAATCCAAATGTGAATTATAAGACACCTATTGAAAATACCTGCATCTAGATCCTGACTCAATACAGAGAATGTGTTTCAACTTGAGCCCTAAATTAGCTTATATTATTGTGGCAGAGACCCCCTACAGGCGGCTTTGTAATCAAGTACAGAAAAGTGGGAAGAAAGTGTTTAATAGTCCAATTCCCAAATCTGGAATGGGAATTCCCAAATTCCTATACAGTATAATGGACTATCTTCAGATCATACCCAGAGCAGTGAGGGATAAAACAAAGTTTTCTAGACTGATCATTTGCCTGCCTTTAGTAATTGCTTAATGCAAGCAAACTTTGTCAGAATGCTACAGCAGGGGGTGGGAAGAAGTCAGTCTAAAAAAGGCTGAAAAAGGAAAAAGGAAAGAAAAAGCCAGGTGTATGCACCAAAAACTACAGAAAACATCACCAAGTCAGCTCAGACAAAGCATCACGTTAGTTTGTAAGACACATTATCATTGAAAAATAAGTGAAGTTTCACAGTAGTGTAAGAGTGTGACCAGGCAGCCCTGCTTGGGATGACAGAGAAAAACTCTTTTCTGCCTTTTCCAAAAGCCAGCACTGTGCTGTGAAAAGGAAGCCCAGGAAGCCTGCCTGTTCATTCTCCAAGGGAGCTATCTTGTTCAAGTAATAAAAGACATTAAGTTCAAACTAGAAGCAGCTGCTGGCCAAAATGCTAAAGCATTAATGGAAGCTTGCTAGTGGAACCTCAGAAATGTGCTGCTACTTTATCTCAGTGCTGCATTATTCTAAACACGTCAAACATATCAACATTACATTTTATCTCATGATAAAATTGACCAGGCTTCTCCAGTTCTGCAGGTACTTTTTAAAGGCTACTCCATCTCTGCAGTCATCTTTAAAGCTGTGGTGGAAAAAGTTTCCCTCTTCATTCTGTATTCATCCTTTCTTTGTGCAACACCACTGGCTGTGCTATTAGACATTGTTGGGAGGAAAAGATTGAAAAAGGAAAGGATTAAAAAGTCTGCGCAGGAGGATTGTAAATGGCTTAAGTGACCTTGCAGCTAGGAATAACTATGGATAAACCTGTGGGAATAGCAGGACAGTGACCTTCAGCATGGACTGAGTGCAACAGTGCCTGGGTCTCTGCTGATGTGCCTCTGACCAGGTGGTGCCTCAGGGATGCCCCTGCTAGCAAGGTAACAAATAAATTTACTGTTTGTGTTCTTGCTATGGGTTTGTGGGTGTTCCACCTGCCTGTGTTGACTCAGAGACACTAGGAGAAAAACAGGCCAAAATCTTGTCCTGATCTGAGTAATGAGGTTAAAAGGCTCAACACTGCATGACTCAAGACTTAAACCAAAAGAAAACCAAACCCCAACTCTGAAAAAAATATCGAAGCCCAGCTGGTTTGCCACAATGTTAATTAATATTCAGTTTATCTAATGATATGTAGCAGCTAAAACAGGTTTACAGGGGAAGGAGTACAGTTTCCTGAGGCTGGGCAGGCATTTCTCATTCATGCTGTGGTATGGGTCAGACCTATTAACCAGCTTGGTGATAACTTCAGAAATTTGCAAGTGACACACATAAGTGCCCAGTATGCCAACCCAGTTCTAATTCACTTTAGCTAAGAGTTGGCCACTAGACATTCAACGATATATTAAAATGAAATTTGTAAGCAACAGGCAATGTTTTTTTTCATTTTACTTATGAATACACTTGTTATTTTTTCCATCTGGGGAACTCAGATCAAAGTTTAGCTTCTGGGGAGGGCACAATGGCTGTGATATGTTTCTGAAGAGGCCTTTGAATTTTGTCTGCATTTCTTCCTATCAGCTCAGGTACCCTGAACACCCTCTTTGAAATCCACTTCTCGTATTGTCTTCTTCAGCAAACAGTTGTTAATAAGAGATGCCCCACTTCCCTTTCATACTACATCTCAAAGTGCTACTAGAAGTACTGAACAAACAGAGAGGAATAAACATTGATGGAAGGCTTTTCTCTCTGTTTAACAAGACTTACAACGTTTTGTCCCATGCTTCATGAAAATAAATTCAGCCTACCACAGAGCATTCTTTTGTTGAGAAAGGTGAAGAGTAACACTTTTTCCAGTGTGGTGATAATAAGCAGCACAAAAAAAAGTGTTTCTTTCATCTTAAACTGTTCAATTACTTGATTAATTACATTAACAGCTTTCGTGAATGAGTTTCAAGCCACATACTATCTTATTACACTCAGAATATATCTGATCAAATTCCAATTCTGTTTCACAGTGTGCCGCAATACAAAATGAATTTATTAAGCTTTCATCATTCCAGAACTTTCCTGCAGGGGCAGGAACACGCTCAGCTTTGCTGAAGGATTTTCCCACACCCAGATTCTGTCATCTCCAGCCCAGAGACACTGCGGATTTTGTACGGAGTGTCCTGGAGGACAGGGGGCCTGAAGGAGCCCAGGGGTACGTGATGTACTGCAGGCTATCGAGGGGGCCCATTCACTGGCAGCAGAGCAGAGCACAAGGCAGCTGCTACTTTTTGTATGCAGGCTTCAGAGCTCTTACTGCAAAGCACACAGCAAAGCCAGGCTAAGGACAGAGTGCTGCTTCAGGACAGCCACTTGTTACACTGCAAGGTCGTTCCCCTTCTGTCCTTTCCTTTTAAAATAAAGGGTGAAAAAAAAAAAAGAAAAAAAAAACAAAGATCTTTTCGTGACTTCAGGTGCTCTAGAAATGCAAGCATAGCAAATTTGTCACAGTTTAAATAGAGAAATGCCTTTTCAAAGTGATGAGGTGAGTCCTACAGGGGATAGAGTTATGCGAAACTCTGAAGAGATTTAAAAGACGGAGAGATTGATTAAAAGATATAGATGTCTACAGAATAGACTCTGTTTAAGAAACTGGAATGAAATGTGAGAATTCAAATGAATATCAGGAATGCAAACACAAATCTACTAAACTTTAATCTGAATATGTTTACCAAATATCAGGTAGGAAGCTAACCAGTCATGGGGGTTTTTGTGGGGCACTTTTTTTTCCTAACCACTATTAATAAGAACAAGGTGTCAAATTTGAAGTTTCAAAGTTAGTAGAAAAAGCAGACAGTATATTTAAGTCACATGATATAACCTCATCACAAAAATGAATCTAGTCCTGACATCTAGAGCAAACCACTGTTTCCGGAAATAAGGAAAAAAAATCCAAGTAGAAACAAGAAATTGAGACCATTCAGCCATACTAACGGCAGGAAGAAGAGAAGGAAGAAAAATATTTTAAGTTTGACAATAAATAATACCAAAATGAGTGTGAACAAAATAGAAATACATTGCACAGAGCAAGCAAAAAGAGTCAAAGCAGTGCAATAAGGTATCATGATATTAAAGCAAAATACATCAGATAGCATGTTGTTTCTTAAATCATCACCTTTTGCTCATAATTATTTTTTTTAAGTAAACATTGAAACCTGTCTCCTTTTCCTTCTTTCTACCTATTGTAGTGTTAAGTTACAACTGAAAAAATTTTAATTTTTAGGCACCAATATTTTTTTACCCCAGCTACACTTGTCTCAGATTTTAAAGGCCTTTAAAATATCTGTTTACCCACCTAATCCTCTGGTCTGTTTAGCCATCTCCCGAGAAACAGCCTGCTAAGGCATCATGCAGTAGACCAACATTTAGGAACTTGCCATAACATTACAGAGTCAGAAGTTTTGCTTGACTTCCAATTCTCTTGCTCTCTGTGCTGTGGTTATGTCACTGCCCACAGACATTTCCTTCTAACAGATGTATCTGATGGGAATGCAATGGTAAAGGGAAGGAAAAAAAAAAAAAAAACAGTTTAAAATGTTCTGTGCCTCTCTGATTATAATTAGATTTGCACATGTAGAAATCTAAATATGATGCATATGTCTCTGCATCTCTACTCCCACGTGTGTGCCCATGATAGTAGGCAACCTTCACAGAATGTGTGTGTGATGAGAATGTGTAGCATCTGTCAGATGCTCCAGAGCTTCACGAAAGGAATAGTGCTAAGAGCAGGCCCAAAAAGAAGCTCTGCAGTATTTTCAGGATGCTTGCCTGATGTACCTAGACCTTCTCAGCTAAACATGGTTTGGGTTTCAGTTTTCTGTTGACTGAATAGTAGGAAAACTCTTCGGGGAGGAGGAGCCCTTCTTCAGAACAAAGCAGATAAGAGCTTGAAGCTCTATCAGTGAAACATCAGATAGAACAATTACAAGTTCATTACATCAATCTCTTCAATTTCTGTTAGAAAGGTGGAAAGAAGGTCATAGTCAGGCCTTTCCAACTTCTACCATCCATCTGTTGTGCTGCTTTTTTACTTTTACCTCCCATTTCAGATTAGAAATCAGGTTACAAGCATATATTTTGAAGCCAAAAAAGCACTAAAGCACACACACAAAAAAGATGGATTAAAACAATAATTTCAGCTAAGTATTCCTGTACCATTCCATAGACTTATCCCCAAATTAGGCTATTCTTGAAGTCAACAATTTTTCCACATAAACATCCCCCATTAAAGATGCCTGAATGATGTTCTTATGCCAGAACCAGCTTTACATGCATCGATGTGCTTCCTACCTCTCTATACCCAAACTGAAGACAGGATCAAATACTTGAGGAAGTTGCTACTTCTTTCCTCATTATTTTTTTATCCTAAGGCTTAGTCACACCTTGCTATGACAAGGAATGTGTATGGAAGAGTTCATTTGGGTTTACTTGTGTGAAAGGGGCCAGCAGCCCAGCTGCATGCCAACAGAAAACCTGACATTCCAATCCTGAAAAGGGTCCACATTGGCATCCCAGTGTACCCATCACATGAATTCCACTATGTACCTACAACAGTGCACAACCATTGAACCAAACAGTAATATTCTGGTTTTCACAGGCAGTAAGATAAAAAAATAACACTTCAGAGGTTTAAAGTGAAAATTATGTTACACTAACATTTATGTTTAAACTGTCAGGGAAAAAAAGAAAGAAAATATCTGTTTATGTTAAATATTTTGGTGTTAAGCTTTCTCCTAGATTTTTTTTTTTTTATTTTTAATGTGCATTTCATAAACTAACTATGCAAATTCACACAACGTAAAAAGAATTAGATTTTGTGGTTGCTGTTATTCAAGAGAAGCACCCTTGCAAATACAGGTAAGTACTGACATTAATACTGTATTTTCCTGAGAGTAACACACCAAGTAGACAGTGGTCTGCATAAAAAAAAATCCTGTCACTTTTAGCTGATCTGCAGTAGAAAATAAAGTGAAAATAAAATTTTCTGAAAGTTACATATTAGAATAACGGTCTGGAAATTTTGATAACATTTTTCACTTTAATAGGATAATAGAGGTCTTAAGGGAATGCAAAATTCAATTAACATACACATTGGAATACAATTCTGGTGGGAAGAGCTGCAGACCCAAATAAATGGAGCCTCTCTAGCCTCCACTTCTTACTTTATCAGTCACCATAGTCAAAATGCATCATTTTTCTCCCTTGAGCTGCATTCATTGACTGATCCAATGTGAATAATGACAAGAGAAAACTTTCCCTCCTCTTCCTCACATTCTGACAAAGCTCATTTACTACTTAATTATAGTGACATTTGGACCTCAGTGAGTACAAAGTCTTTTTAGTGGTTTATAGATAAAATTTTTGTTGCCCTTTTGATTTCAACACATCTGATAGTCTCCAGATATCTTATTGATTGTACATACAAAGAAGTACAGAAAGAAGTATACTCTTTTGGCTCCTTCCAGCAGCTTTCTGAGTTTAAAGCTAACAAAACCACTGGAAAACTGCAAGGGCACACAATAAGTTGGAACAGGTTACCATGGACTAAACTTGATTAGGTAATAGGAAAAGATAGGTTTGTTATGTTATTACTTGTTGGAAACAATTCAAATATTATTAAACTCAGATACTATATGTCTACATTGCAGAGAAGTTTTGTATGGATTTGTTTGTTGCTCCCTATTCCCATTATATTTTTGGCTGTTGAAAAGCGGTTTATTTTTCTTCTTTTCTCTTCAGACATCTGAACATTGCACTGAAAATGCAGGCTCTTTTTTTTCTGATTAATGAACATTAACTACTATCCTGAATAGGGAAGCAGGAGGGAGAAGGGTGAGTCACAAGATAACAAGGATGCTATAACCCAAAACTGAACACTGGATAAGGGAGTGCATTCTTCTAGCCAGAGTGGGAAAAATAGTAGGTTTCACCACCATCAGAAATGCTTGAAGATGCTAAATGGCAGATTACTGAAGTACAAACAGAATACAGGGTCAAATACAAGTCCTTCTTTTGTAGATTAAGAACTCCTTTGAGCATCTAATTGTACTTCAGGCAACAGGGATACACTGTTTATAGAAAAGGGTGGGATGGGAGGCACACAGACCAGTTCATTTAATCAGGCCAGAACACAGAACTCAAAGACTTCTTGCCTGACACATAGAGAGTATTTTAGACATAAAGGCTGGCCCTGCCTTTTACGGGGACTTGATTTAATTAAAACACATTTCAATTTTTGAGAAACTTCCTTCTTTTTTTTTTTACTACCTCAGTTACCAAAGTAGATGAAGGAAGAGTGGTATCTTAAACAGTTCAAGGAAAATGGGGAAAAATTTGAAGTTACACAGAACCCACCCTATCTGACAAGCCAGACTTGCCCAATACATGGGGATTTTCCACATCACCACAGTATTATTTATACTGCAGTAACCACTGAAAGCTTTACCTATGGACTAGGTCATCCCTGTGTAATACACTGGACAACATCCCACAAGGAATTCCTGCTACAAAGTGCTTTCCATCTTTTTATAAAAGATGCAAAGGGCAAACACTAAGTTATGGAGGTAAGTAGACCTAAGTAAGGTATTAAAAACCATAATTGAAACAGATGATCCTCCTCTCAAAACACAAATCTCCCCACAGTGAGAAGCACATTTTAGCCTAGTAGGTCCATCAACACATAAGAAAGCACCCTGCCTCCACTTCAGCATTCAGCACAAAACCCCCAAGAATCACATTCACCTCCACCTGCTGGATTGGAAGCAGAGTTCTACTTCACCTGTTAGTGTTAAAAAGGATCAAAATGAATAAACTGCTCAATGTAGAATACTTTTTATCACCAAAAAGGAACTATTCAGTACATGGGGGATGGGGAGGGATGGTGGTGCAACAGTGGTAAATGCAATGCCTTTGGAACAATACATTTCCTTGCTACTTCAAAGGTAAAAGATGATCCCCCTCAAAAGAGTTATTAAAGACTTACTGTTTGGTTGGGAAGAGGGAAGATCAAACCCACCTTTGCAAGTGCCTCCTCAAATTCAAAAATATGCTGCCATTACAGGCAAAGCATTTTCACTCTGTGTGTGGGTAGCAGCATGTGCACACTATAACTTCCTCAAAATTTCAGCAAAGAAACATTTTAGGATTTTAGACCATCTCAGTTGTATCACCAGCAGCCCCAGTTCCATTAATAAAAGCATTAAAAAGAAAGGCCAGACTAAATTTGTTCTCTTATTATAAGAAAATTTACATATATCTATTTTATTATTATGAATGCAAAAAAGTTTAGATGATGAATGCGTTTGGAGTCAGGTGAGTAGATTTAGTAAGACCTTAAATCAAGGGAATATACAAATGACTACCTACTACTCTTAATTTATCTGCTCAGTCTCTCACCTTTCCCTATTACACCCTGTACTCTCACAGGCCTTAAAAACAGATCCCAACAGTCACATAAAACTTCTTCCACTTCAAAAATTTCTCCAAATTCCTGGAAAATAGTGGCAAAAAAAAAAAAAAAAAAAAAANAAAAAAAAAAAAAAAAAAAAAAAAAATTGTGCTCTTGCTCCATGACGTTTTACTAATTCTCATAGTTAGTGTTACTACTATAAAGGATACTCATTATGCATATTTATTTTGTGGTGTTGTACTGAGGCTATAATAAAGCTTGGTTTATATTTTTCTTCATCCAAGCAAATGTTTAAATTCTCCTTAATGGTTTATTTGGTACCTGAGCTCACGTAAGTAGAATATAGAATTAGAGGCATTTTGACAATCCTCTTTAAAATATGGTAATTGTAAGGGAACTGTCAGGTGAGGAAGGGGAAAAAAGAAACACCACCATCTTTGCAGTAAGCTCAGATGTTTCAGAATTCTACTTGGAAACACATAATACATTTTCTAAACCATTGCTGCTGCTTCTTACTGTAAGTTTTTAGGATCACCCACCATACTGAAGAATTACTTCTCAAAAACCATCACTAATGTTTACATGTTATGGTAGCCTTTGAGCTTTCTACTACCAGGCAAATAATTTTGGATTATTGTCTTACTTTTTTCAAGACAGATACCTTAGTTTCTAAGGCCTGTTTTAAACCTGATTTATTTTTTTACTCATAGTAACTTTGAGTTTTGTACTTAATTTGTACTGACTTTGAAGCTTATCAAAAAGTCATTTTTGGGTCAAAAATTTTCAGTAGAGAGCTTTTTACCTAATCATAACAATATTTTAGGTCTAGTTATTTGTTTTTTTGAATTATCTCTATAACTATCCCATAAGCAAAATAATGCAGGCCGCCTAGTCTCTGCTGCCATATCACACTTTTCTGATATTCCCAATCATTTCAGCATGTAGCTTGATTAACTTACTTCTCCCTAAGTTCCAAAAGAAAGTAAAGATATAGGAAGTCAACCCAAAACAGTCATAAACTTGCATAATTTATGCAAATAAAATGGACATGCACTCATCTAAAGGAAGGAGAGAGATGAGAAACTAAAAAGTATCTCACTTGACTTCAATATTTCAGAAAGTGAAGTTATTTACCCTTTACTGTAAATACATCACAGAAATATTTCCCACTTTAATATAGACCCCAGTCTTTTAAAAGACAAAATCAGGAGGTGAAGCAGAAAAGACAAAAAGTAATTGTTTAGTTTGGTTCATTATTGAACTGAAATTTACTGAAGGAGCAAGGATAAGTTTTTCAAAATATCCATTCCCTAATAGAAATGAAGTTTTAGGTAAGAGTATTTTGTACAGCTGAAATCATCACAGCTATGCAGGCAAACAAGGTCTTTGTCTCTAACAGTTACAGAAATTGTGCAAAATTTGTGTCCTAAGTAACGCAACCCAAGGTTACTGTCTCATTTGACTACTTCCCTTTCTTAATGAAACAAGTGAAGAAATGTTATTTCTGTAGTATATTACTATTTATGACTCCACAAAGAGTAACACAGTCACCTTAAAACAGGGGAAGACTGATAAACCTGAGAAGAGTTTTCTTCTGGGGCATTTTGTGGTGGAGGCTTGAAAATGGGACCACAATCTCTAGATAACAGTTCAGGGAAAATTGGCATTTCACAGTAAATAGCATTGGCAGATAGCATTTAGGATTTCCATCCCTACAATCCACTTTCTAAAGTTAGTTTTGAGGCCATGTATTAGGACTTCTGAGTGGATTCTCCAGTCAGTCACAGGATAGTTTAATTTCACATCACTACCTGTCCTAGCTGAAAGCAGCTCAGCATTGCCCAATGGCAACTGAGTGCACTTCTCGTCCTTCATTCCCAGCTTTAAAGACCTCTTGGATATTAGAGCCGTGTGTGGTGTTGAGTGCACCTAAGGAGAGGCAAGAAACAAAAATAGAAGTGGTAGACTAAACTTGCTTATGTCTGCTGAGAAGCAGCAGGTTCATGTCATAAGCTTAAAGATGCCAGAAATTTGCTTTTAAGCTCATAATATACAGTGGTATAATCTCCTTCTTTTATTAAAAGTTTTGACAATTTGGTTTTTATCCTCACAAGGAATTTTACTCCAAAATTTGCAAAGAAGAAGGCTTGTCTTAAATACTTTAAAAAAGAAACATTTTCACTTAACTTTTCTATGTAGCGTAACATAAAAATCACAAAAGCAGAGAAAAATATGACAGAACTCATGAAGATTTTATCTGCTCATGGAAAATCAACTTCCTCCATCAGTACTCACATAATTTGTCAGGTACAATAAATAATAGGTAGAAGTAGCCCATCCATTTTCAAAATGAAACAAGAACCTATTAATTGCAGTTCTTCAATTTAACATCCACTCTTCTGAATACTTCTGTAACAATAAGGCATTTTTGTTTCTTAAATGACCTGAGGTAAGAGTCAAACTGCAACACAAAGCATTTAATCTGCTGGCCAAGATTCCAGTTCTGTTGAATACATAAAGGAATCAAAGAGAAAGTCCAAGAAGTCAAAATGTTTAACCATTACCATGTATTGTGGACAAAATTGTCTCAGCTTGGGAATTTTTACATTATTTAATTTGCCCACCCCGTCTGCCTGAAGCCTCTCCACCCATGATGCTTTGCACAAACAGCCCAAGAAAACTTGGTCATTTCCCTTTATTAAGTGTGAGGTGGGAAAAAAAAAACAAAAAAAAGGTATATTTCACTGTCTAACAAAGAACAGTAGTTTTAACTTCTGTCAGCCGAATGAAGAGTTGTGAGAGTATGCACAGCAGGTTTTTTGACTGTAGCCACAGAATAAATATTTTATAACCAAAAGGAAAAGCCTGCTTGGTATTTTGTTATTTTATCCTATAGTTCCTAACAGCTGAAATATCTCAAGTCTTGCTAGTTTGGATCCAAACCTCACTTATTTTTTTGTTGTTATGTCATACCCAGCAAATACAGTGTATATGATAGTATTTCCTTTTGTAAATTGCTGTGTACCAGGAAGCCTTCAAAATATCTCTGCACATATTGAGAGAATTTTTAGAAGCCATTATCCATAGCCATTTCACTGCAGACATACCAGTAGATCATCTCTTTTTCTGGCATTGTTGAAACAATTCTGATTTCAGTATTTAAAGGAAAAGCTATCTTTTTGGTGAGACAAAAGGATATATAAAAATACGCACATATTCCTATAGATTTATATCAGTTTGCTGAAAATTTAGCTATGCAGGTGGACAGAAGTAAAAAGTTAAAGATAAATATTTATGTTACTCATTCTTAAGAGAAATAGCATGTAAGAAGTAAGCTAATGTTATCACAGATAACATTACCAAGTCAAAATATTAAATTCATCAATTTCAAGAAATCAGTTAATTTGTTTGGATAACTCCAAGCACTCAAAGAGTCCAAATCCTGTTTCTCAATAACAAGGGAAAAAAAAAAATAAAATCAGAGTAACATACTCAGTATGGAGTTTGAAAAACAAGGTTTCTGATCTGTTCTTGTTAAGACCTACAATACTGTTTAGCACACAATGATTTAAGTTAAATTGCAATCTGTAAAGAGGTTTATTATCCCACTGTTCCTGCCATGGGTTCTTAATGGCCACTTTACAGACTTCAAGACTCATTCAAGATAATAGAACAACTTGATAAATACTACTATGAGCTCAGCTGCAGTCTCATCTCTTCCATCTCCAGCTTTTTTATTTTTTTCTAATATGGCTGTAGACAAATTTGACCTCACCAGTACCTTAAACCTTCACGTCCCATGCTGGACCCTCACAATATGCAAAAGTCTGACCGAACAATAGAGACCAGTGAGGGCAATCACAGCTCCATGTGAAAACAAGCTACCTTTAGAACAAGGGAAAGGTCAGACATAGCCCTAGGACCCCAAGAGTGACATTTTACCACAGCAGAACAAGTTTCTGCCTGTTCCAGAGTCGCTCCGGAGCTTTTACAGCAAAAGACGCAGCGAACGTGTGGGCCTGTGGAGCCATCTGTGAATGTGACAGATGAAGCTCTGTCCTAGCACTACCTCCTGAACCTGGTGCAGGTGAGGAGCTGCAAGAAAGCAAACACGGTGTGCTGCCAGCAGAGAAGCAGAGTTGTTGGGTGATAGGGTTTGGGAAAAAGAGATAAGCTGTACCAAGGCATGGGAGGGGCATCCAGGGGCACTGCTGCATCTCCAGAAATCACAGGAGCATTCAAAGTCCTTTGACTACATGAGAAGAAAGATCGGTAATAAAATCAGGGCCAAGGCTTTCCTTTCAGCCCTGCTATCCTCTTGATACAGCTGAAGTTCACGGACCAGAACCAACAAGCCCAAAATGCCCAAGACAGTGATGCCATGGGTAAAGCAGCAGGGATTATTGTATGGAGCAAGTGAAGCAGGTAACCTAGAGCAGAATGGACCCATATCTTTTATCTATTCATGAAACAGCATGAAATCAATCCCATTCAATGATTATTTTTTCTCCTCCAAGGCTATTATTGCCCCCGCACGCATTTGATTAGACAAGTCATTAATAGGGAATCTTAGAGCCAAGGTGTACAGTTTGTTTTCAGTTGTTAAATCAAATTAAATATGACTGTACAAAATATTTGAATTTTATGTTTCTTTGTGCTTTCTCAAATTAAGACATACTTTTTATTAGAAAATATATTTGCTTCCTTGCAATATTTGTTGATGATTTTTACTTTTCTTTCACTGTTCAGTCTACTTCTAGAGAAATATCACATTGGAGCAGGTGCTAGATTTGTCAGCTAAAAATAGGATCCTCATTTTGTTTTCCAACAAACTTCTGAGAGCAAAAGAGGAACAAGCCTGCTGGTCAGCAACACTATCTCATTTGGGCACTATTGCTAGTGACAAATACAGATTTTGAGCACAGCTTCATCAGGTAGGAAAGAAACACCTTTTCCCCTTATGAAATATTCATTCCTATATGGTGGTCAAAGTAAAAAAGGAAGACCTTTAGTAAAGTTAGACCAACCTTAAAGTTTTAGACTTGGTACATCATAAAAGGAAGGTAAGGAAAGCTTAAATTCAGAGGGTTATTAAAAGATCTAAGAAATCCTGCTGGCTCAACTTCTATAGCACTATTAATAAAGATGCTTTTGTAGGTAAAATAAAGAAAAAAAAGATTAAAAGGAGCAATGGATGAGGGGATGATTTTAGACTGTATGAAATGTAAGAGGTGAAACTTATTCTCTGAATACTATCATATTAAAGGACATTTTGCTAATATTGGCTGTGATGACAAAATCTGATTTTCTGATTGTCAGAAAGTGACTTCTGGTACATATTTAATTTTGTTCTTAAAGATGGATTTGCCTTACACTGTCAGATGCGCAGTTAATCAAATATAAAACGTGAAAATGCTTTCCCCAATCTCCCAATTTCTTTACAAGGTCTGGATAAATATGGTTTGCTCATGTTTTAAGCATACACAAGATAAATCCTGAGCTGTAATTTTCAAATTAATCTAAATGTCAAGGATCTCTGCTTGTTAGTCAATGAGTGAAGTATTTTTAGTGTTGTTATATGTCCAATCTAAACTGTTTAGATGAGTGCCTACAATTTTTTTTTAGTATTACATGGGTGAGTGATCAGAGCCCTGTTTTAGTCCAGTAAGGTCTTTGACATCTGCCTTTGCTTGAAAGGCATCAGTTGTCCCATGTTCTTTGATCTCTTGCTTCTCTGTTCATTTTCTTGCTCTCCTACCAAGGAGATGTTTTTGTTTAATTTTTTAAACATGAAGACTAAATCACCCTCAGCTTACAAAAACACACTTCAGTTATGAGTTTTATTGCGCACTACTGCAAAGAAACTAGAGAGAGAATGGAAAGCAATATGTTATATTTCTGCAGAGACTTTTTCCTGCCCCATTTTTATAACTTGCAGGAAATCTTCTGCAACAGAAAGGATAAGAGACATAAATAAGCCAATGCTGAGTAACAGAGAAAACATGACTCAGGCACAAGTTTCCACAAAAGAACACAATCAGCAAAAAAAAAGTAGCTACAGAGTGAAACATCAAAGCCAAAAGTTTTGCACATTTCACCACAAGCCTCAATTTACTACAGTCATCTCACATTTTGCTGCAAGCAGAGAGGAGCATCCAATTCACCTAAAATTGACCTTTTACTGCAGAAAATGATGGTTTGATTAACTCTGGCTGAGTTGATAAGTGCCTCACTTAGGGCCTATAGCTTGCTGTAGCTCCTGGCTCACTCTCTCTGCTCTCAGTGGCTCCATTGTGTGAAAGTGAATTTGAAGGACCAGGGCACACCAGCTCCTGCCTCAAGCACTCTACCAGCACAAAACAGAAGGGTGCCACCATCTTAGGGACAGAGAATAAAAAACCACTGAGCAAAGGAGCACCCTCCAAAACATGCCAGTGCTGCCACAGTCAAACTCACAAATGGAAACATAAAACTGGTTATAAATAGGATATTTACTAATAGAATTAGGCCAAGGATATCAATGTCAAAATTAGGAAAGCACTGTGACATAAGTAATACATATTTGCCCTGATTATGGAAGCTGCTTTCAGCATCCAATATAATAAAAATCTTACTTTCTCTGTTATTGAGTTGACACCTGTTTTTCTGAGGTTGAGCTGGTTTTCTTCCCAGTGTCTGCCATGGGGCTGTGTTTTGGATTTGTGCTGAACATTGGTTTGATAACAGAGATGTTTTTGTTATTTCTGAGCAGGGCTTGCACAGAGCCAAGGCCTTTTCTGCTTTTCGTACTGCCACACTGGCAGGGAGCATGGGGGTGCTTGGGAGGAGACACAGCCAGGACAGGTGACCCAAGCTGACCAAAGGGATATTCCAGACCATGTGATATCATGCTCAATATATGAAGTGGGGGGAATGGGGAGAGCCTTGAGTGATGGCATTTGCCTTCCAAAGTAACCATTATATGTGACATGCTCTCCTGGGGTGGGTATGCCCATGGGAAGCAGAGAATTCATTCCCTGCTTTGCTTGTGTGCATGACTTTTGCTTTCTCTATTAAACTAACTCAAATCACCAGTTTTCCAGTTTTTAGCCTTTCAGTTTTCTCCCTGTTCCCACTGGTGTGGGAGCGAGTGAGCTACTGCCTGGGGCTTGGCTGCTGGCTGGGGTTAAACCACACCATCTGTCCAGGCTCTTGGTGTATCCCTTAATTTCCCCCTTTACTACCTGCAGTAAATCTGAGTGAGACATAAGGGAATGCAGGACAGACTGCTGTCATCTTGTAGAGAATGACCTGTTTTTTGTAGCAATAGAGTTAAAAAAACCCATCCCTAAAATGATCCAATTTTTCTCTTGGAAATGAGGTAAAGTACTGAGCTTCATCAGAGCAGATAAAAATAGGAAAGAATAAATAAGAATTATTTTTAATCAGATGGGTTGTTAATACTTATTTTAGAATACTAAAATTAAGCTAAGAACTCTGCAAAGTAACTATAAGGGTATTGCAAAAAAATATTCCCTCATTCAGTTCTAGAGGACTTTAGCTTAATAAAATTTTCGTGTGTTCTGATCTTCTTGGACTCACTGGCTAAATAGTCACATAAATAAAATTCTAGAGAATTAGGTTCTAGAGGTAGAATCTTTATTCCGGTAAAGAATCCAAGACCAGAGCATCTTATGCTACAAAGCAAAGGATAATTTGTATAAATAGCAGTAACTAGGAATTACAACTGTGTAAGCCTAAGAGGAGCTAGGAGTGCTTTATCCAAATGATCTTTTTCTTGCAGAATCCCATTAAATCTATCATGTACCTTTGTAGTGTCATATCTAACATTAGTAGAAAGTGAATACCAAACTAGGCATGATTTTTACAAATTGCACGTACAAGAGCAGCTCTTACAAGGCTTTTTAAGTCAGTAGTGTAGCAGTTCTGGCCATGGAGGGTCTTAGAAAGCAGAATTACAATCTTCATGGGTTAGTGAAGCAACAGAAGGATGATTCTTACACACCATTTTTGTACTGTGTATGCAAAGGAAGTAAGTGGGAGGAAAACACAAATGGACTTAAGCATATTGATTTACCAAAGAAAATAAACCAGACCAAATATGAAACAAGATTCTATTTTTAGAGTAACTAAACTGAAAATGCAGGTTAGATGAAGATTTCTCTTGCGCTAAACCTGTGGAGAACAAAGAGGAACAAACACACCTTCTCTGGCATTCCCCATAATTTTTCTGCTGTTTCCCCTCCAAACATCATGCTATAAACTTTAGGCAAGTCCTGAGTCATTACAGAAAAAGGTTGTATCCAAGGCCAGAAAAAATGAAGTTTCCGCACTAGCAATTCTAGCCAAGTACTTTGAAGAAGCAGCTGGTGGAGAATGGGGGAGCATTAGGGCAGGGAAATTTAGGCAAGACTTTTTTGGCCTTTGAGGTGTATGAGCCTTGCAGGCCCCCTCTCTGAGCTTCTATCATCTCCAGCTTGCTTTACCTATTAACTGCAAGAAAGGAGCACACCCACATGCACACACCCAGGTCAGGAATCAAACAATCATTAATGCTGGAAAAGACCTATAATGTCATTGAGACCAACCATTAACCTAACACCGCCATGCCCACCACTAAACCACGTCTCTGAGCTCAACATTTACACTTTTCTGACCTTCTTATGTCACTATCACCAAGGAGATCCAGCCGTGGCAGCTGCTAGAGCTCCGTGCTTCAGCCTCATCCACGCAGTTCTCAGCCTGACACGGAGTTTTCCTCCACTACCTGCTACTGCCACACTAAAAGTAGTGCAAGGCAGATTCCACTAACTTCCACAGTGTCCTGGCCAGTTCTGATATTCTGTAGCAGACTTGGTTAGGGTTTTTTTCTTTCCATTAAATAAATATTAGGCAGTATTTTTAAATGTCAATTCAATTATTTTTCAAGTAATACAGCCATTCAAATTCACACCAAACAGGAATAGTATGGTACTCCTCTATGTTTCAAGATGTAAGGAAGCCCCACTTCAAATCAGATGTTTACAGACCCAGCAATCTCAAATGGCTTCCACATTTGTCCTCTGCTTTATATTTAATGGTTTATTCCTCTGTTATTCTGCAAAATTATTCTGAAAGAACTAAGAGATTCATCTATGTTATAAATATTGATTTTCAAAGTATGCTACCTCATGATTCTACAACAAGCCTAACAGATTTATACCTAGCTTTTTCATGAACAACCATCCTTAATTTAGCTCTAAACAGAAGTTTCATACATTTGAAATATTGTTAGAACTTGGATGTTCTTACCTGCCTGCTTTCAGCCACTTAATAGCTTGAGCCCCTCTGAAACCACAGCTCTGTGATTAAGTGCTAAATAAGTGTTTGATATGTTTGGTTTGGTGTTTCCCTCCACTCCCTCTGCCCATGCACTGACATTTGTCCTTTTCTTAGGCCCCAGAGTAAAAACAAGTCTATTAAGCTGCAACTAAGAAAATATAGGGGTGGGGGGAAAAAATCTCTCATACTGATAGGGAACAGGCCCTGAAAAGGGGAATAAAGATGTTTTCCTTCTGAGACTTTTGATTTTTTTTTTATTATATCAAGTAATTACTAAATAATTTTGGGGGGGATGTTTGTGAAAAGCATTCACAAATATACAGCTCTTTTTTAATCAATCTAATATTTTAAAAGATGTCCTGCAGAGATAGGTAAGCTACGTTATATGTCACTGTCGTTTTGTCAGCTAGATTCTTCAATCAGACTCCTGTTCTGTTGCATGTTGTAAAGGGGGCATGCCTCGGTATATTCTTGCTGGATTTTAAAGACCAGAGTAATAGGAAAAAGTAAATAAATATGCACAATATACACGGAAGGAGGAACACCCATAAAAAAACCCTAAGCTTACTTCCACTATGCTGAACTGCAAAATATGAATCATCTGGTTAGTCTTGAATAGAAAATGTAGTTTAGGACTAAGACTAACTGCAAATGTCAGAACACCACAGATGAAAACATTTTGATAGACCAATAAACACATTTACGACCTTATGCTGTGGTTAATTTTAGCAATTTTGCCTCAGTCAGAAGCAGCACTTGGTTTACAAATATTTAGTAGGTCAAGTATGAAGTGTCCTTTGGAAAATTCTGTGTAGAACATTTTAATAATAAACTAAACATTTGTCCTAATCTTATTCTAAATAAACACACAACGACAACATAATCCTTCAGAATTAACCTTCAGATCAAATACAAGTATTCAACAAAACAGGAGTAGCTCTTTCTCAGCTCATTTTCCTTGCCTTAGGGTATTACTTAGCAGGTTTTTTAAAATTTAGTCTAGACACAAAGCCACATCCAATTCCAAGCTCTTCTCGATAAAAACATACCAGGGAGGAGTCCCCATTGCTCAGCATAAAAACAGAAGAAGAAGCAGAGATGTGTGCCCTAAAAACCTGAGGTGCCAAAAGTTGTTCGTAATATACCACCACAGATGTCTCCATGCCTGACTTTAGTCATCACAATGAATATTTCTGAATGGCAATCATCATGTTTAGAGGGAACATGTTCTGACTAAGGACCACACAGAAGTAACTTAAATTAGGAGGAAAAACAGTAATTAAAGTGGCATATATTGGTTAGGGTTTTTTTCAGAGTAGGCCAGAAACAAGGTTTCTTAAGTAAGCACAGAACAAAAGCCAAGCACCAAACAGTGGTACCACAAAGCTGTTCAAAGTTGATTATGAATATCACCCTTCTTTCCAAACATCGATAAAATAAATTCAGATAAGCCTGACAATTTCCTCTTTTCTCTACTTCTCATTTCATTTTATAATTTCCTTGTATTAATACAGCCATGGAGATCCACCTTCCCGAGAAACAGACAACAGGGGCTCAATCAAAATGCATCTCTCCTCCCACTGCTGCTGAAGCTGGGGTGTGGGTGCACCTTATCTCATTGCCTGAGCAGATGGGGAGGTTTATTCCAGTTCTTGGAAGCCTGATGCCATAGGTGGCATGCAGGGAAAGCTAATCAGAGGATCCTTTCTGTTAAGTGAATCCTGGCTCATGGTTGACAATAGAGTGAAATCAGCAGCACAGAGATGGACTTCCAGAAGCTTATTCTACTAATAATGACAATCTGTGGCTTATAAAGCAGGACTGTACTAAAAATACTCAAGAGATTAACTGAAAGAGAGGAAATATCAGCTGTGAACTCCACGGCTTTTCTCAATAAGTGTCAAAACCTCAAAGCTATTGAAACATTGTTTTTTGCATTTAATATTTACAATGCTGTGATAGTAGCAATGAGATAATTATAGCACTTCTGCTACCAAGGCCATGATTCACCAAAGCCAAACATCAAGTCATTATTCCTGTCATTCCACTAGAAGGGGTGAGGAGGGCTAAAGTGAAGAGGAAAGCAATGTAGGCTTTTACTTTGAGATACTGTTTACAGAAGCAGAATATTTGTTTCCAGCACAAAGTATTTTGTGTCTTGTGCAACTGAATTACCATGGAGTTTTCGTTATCTCCATCCTATTGTTTTTTTTTATCCCTACATATTGTTAATGACCAACTCAAAAGACCAATGCAATAAGAAAGAAGGCACATGAAGGGCACAGTCAAGATGTCAATTTGTGAAGTGCCCCAGTTTTTCAAACTGGAATACTGAAGGCTCTGCGGAATTATTTAGCTATTTTGTGATGTTAATGCACAGTATAACTTATCACGTGGTGAAGCTAATCATGCCACATTATGTTGCTTTGGGAATTTTTATAGGGCACCTGTGCTACCTATGTAGTTATAGGGGAACTCGTTTTCCAAACATCCATGCCTTTCAGAGATATGGCAGTTTAGACTAACCTAAAAACTCCTTAAGTAAAAACATTTCTAGGATTGTGGTCTGGGATCTCTTCTAAAGTATTTTTGCTCAAGATGAATCAAGCAGCATATCAGCAGCATCATAAATTAAACAGATGCATTCTGTCAATCACAATCATCCAAAAATTTTGTCTATGTACCAATTTAGCAACAATCTGGGATAATCTATTTTTCAGAAAACATCATCTCAAGTTAATTGGAAGTAAAATCATCCCTTTAATATTGTCTGAATGATGTCCCAGAAAACAGATAGGAAACTTTACTACTTGTTAGTCCAAGGTAATCAAGTCTCTCTCCTCTTTTGAATTGCTATGCTGCAAAATATAAAGTACAGTTATAGGCTGTAAGATAAATTAAGAAATTTTTTAGTGTCATTACTTGCTGGTAAAACTCCAAAGCAATCACCATTCTGTTTTGGGGCATCAAGGAAAATACAAAACAGTTGGGATCGGAGGGGGAAAGACTTGTAAGAGGAGTAATAAGCATGATCAAGGTTGGAAAGAAATTATATTATTTGGTCTAACAAAGACTGAAAGAAGATGTGTGTAACAACTTGATCTTTTACACTTTAAATTATTAATTAGTAGAGAATAAATATTTCTTCACATCTGATGAAGATAAGGAGAGCAGTAATGGGTTTAATAGCAGCAAGACACTTTCAGGTGAAGTATGTAGCACTAAAGATGGCTACATACTGGAAGATAGTGCCTAGGGAGGCAGCCAAATTTCTATTATTACATTTAGAACAAACTAGATAGATATGCATCAGGAATAACATAGGAAGACCCAATTCTACCTTGGGATTGAAAGTGAAAATGACCTCTTCAAAATTTCTTCCAAGTTTATTTTACAGGATTTCTGCTAAGATTCTTTGCTATCTGCTTTCTCAGACCCCAGCAAGCTCCCTGCTTGAATTCACAGCAGGTTTTCCCTGTTATCCAGATGAGAAACCAGCAATTGACTCAGGTCCTGCCATGCTGAGATGCCAGAAGTTTGCTGGCAAGTCAGCACGATTAGTGGAAAAACCCTTTGAGAGTTCTGCAGTAGTACAAGATTTAAAAGTTTTAATTTATGGACAGTTTTGTCCAATTGTAGATGTGGACTTGCTGTGTTTACAACACTACAACATGTTTTTTGTCAAAGCACATAGGGCCCATTTCAGGCCACTAATCCTTGTTTATAAGATAATTTAATTCACACCAACTTTATACTAGTAATATATGTTCCATGTGCTCAGCTGGATGGGATTTGATTGAGTTTGTTTGTAATCACATAGACAGAAGTAATTGCATCACATGCAATAACATTGCAACATGGTAACATTGTGCCACACTGGATCACAAACAGAACTCAATTAGGGATTGCATAACATTCCTTACTACTTTATTATCTTCTCATAGGTATTCTACACAAAAAAAATCTAGAATTATTTCAAAACCTGTTTTTATTTTCATAGTGCTTCATTGCTTGAACTACTAGACGGTTTTCTCAGGAGCAAATATGAAATACCAATACAAACCTTCCTTAAGAAACTAGAACATCACAAATCCCACTGTTCTTCAAGTGCAAGCTTCATCTCCTCACTTGGTAATGAAGTGCATAAATCAGTATTAATACATTTTAAAAAGTAATAACCTAAAATATTACTGATGAGACCCTTTTCATGTTTTCCAGCTATGGAGAGAATGGCCAAACTACACAATTCCCAATATTTGTGCTTCTTAATGCATTGCTTGAAAAAGCAGTGAGATAGTAGCTAATCAGGCTGGGGAATGTAAACAATTTTTTAAAATCCTAGCCACAGTTTTGAATTCAGTTGAATGCATTCTTGAAAAGACTCAAAAGGGATTAATATATCCATGTATACTCCAAATGCCTGGAAAAAATCTTGGAGGAAATTGACTAGTATTTTCATTAAAAGTGCTGACTCTGAAAAGGAACCTCACCTCAAGGAAGCCAAACACATGAAAGGTTTAAGTGCTTTAACTTGAAAGAATGTTTGTCTGGAGCTTTAATCTCTATCAGGAAAATGGGCTAAGAAGCAGCTTCCAGTATATTGAAAGCTGTTAATTAACTTGAAGACAAATGTTATCAAATTAGAACAAGTTACAAGAAGGTCTACTCAAAGATGTGCAGAGTATCTACAAATACAGACCAACAAGGGTATCTTTAGATATGAACTGTTATGACTTGAAAAGGTGGTTACATTAGCTAAAAGAAATCATTACTCAGTGGGGTAATTCAGCTTGGATAGAACATTACAGTGTTGTGGCTTCCAATAACCCAAAATACCTCACAGCAATCAAACCCGGGCATTTCTACATGGTACAATTTTATGCTATAGAAATGTGTCTTAAATGAACATGAGTCATGTAGCCTAGCAACAGCAAACAAGAGAGGATACTTCTCTTCAGCATGGAAGTTGTAGGAGGACAAATTACAAAAAAAAAAAAAAACAACCAACCAAACAAAAAACCACCCAACATGACCAACCCACAGAGGACAAAAGAAAAAAACTGGGAGCATATTGCCTGTGAAAAAGTCACAAGTCTAACTGTATTTAGAAGACTGGAATGAGAATTAGAGCAGCCTTTCAGTAAGAACAGAGGGGAGCAGACAAAAATATTAGCTATTTTAGAAGACTACTCCAAATGAATAGCTTTACTGCTGACTGCATACCAGCTGACACCTTTACATGGATAGTGATGGGCTCCCCAAATTATATTATGATGCTTTTTTTTCTTGACTATCCTTTGAATTCTTAGAAGCAGTTTTGAGCTACTCTCTACCTACTTCATACAAAACACACTCTGAAAGCCCTGCAGGGTAATTGCAATTGGAGTGGCCACACTCCCTAAGTGAGCAGCCAGTATAAAACTTCCATTATTTTAGTATCAGAAAAATAAAGCAGATTGGCTTAAGCAAATTAGTTTTAATTCCAGTCTTACTCCTACCTCCCCTCACTTTGAGAACCAGTGGTTTACCTCCTCCATCACAGAAAGAAGCTGGGGTGATAAAGATGAGGAAAGAAAATTCACTCCAGATAGAGAGAACACAACATTAAGAGGAAAAATAGGAATCTGCCTTCAATGAACATCCTCACCTTGAGAAACACTGGTTTACACTAACCAATGTGAAGAGATTCTAACTAAAAGGCCTGAAGCTACCAATGGTTTATATCCATATTATTTTCCCTGAGCTACTGGAAAATTTTTGGTTGAGTTCATAAGAAATACTACAAACTAGACACTTCTTAAAAATCCTTAAGTTTGTCATTAGCATAGAACATGTTAACCTTTCTTTTTCAGTGAAGCTCATAACTTGTCATTTTCAGATTCAGCTATGATACTTATGTTAAAACAGCATAATTTCATAGCTTTGTGTAACCAAAACAAACAAACAACTACAACAAAACACAACACACAAAGCAGCAAGAAAAGCCACACAAAACAGTATATTTGATACATCACTAAGTGGTGAATTTTATACTGGTAAAAAAATTTCATCTGCCATAGTGATGAGTGTATTTTCAAGGAATTTACTAATTTTAATAGAAGCTCATGGAATTTACTACACTGCAGAACACAACCAAACTGAATGTCACCACTAAATTTTCTCATCTTTATTTTCACTATGTTAACTGATAAATGTTTATGACAATTTTCACTTGAACAGAGTCCATCAATAATTTAAGAAGAAATAACTTGTCATTAAAATAGACTCCTTTCTCAGAGACTTTTCCCTTCATCTTCTCCATGTTAAAGCTGGCACATCACAAAGTGACAGATGAATTTTATGAGGATTGATTCATGCCAGTCTCTGAAGAGTAATTAAGTTCAATACAGGCCTGTCAATATCATTTGGTATCAGTTGTCACTTTATATCATGTATAAAAGGTACAGATGCACACAGAGATGGACAAAAACTGCAAGGACAGAAAGTGCAATTCAGCTAGGACAGGCAGGTGGTAAATATCAAAGACTTACTAGGACTGAAGTCACTGCCTCACCTTAAAAACTGTTGTGAACCACCCCTGAAGGCCGGTCCTCAGTCAGCAGTCAAAAGCACAAATGCTCCCAAAATGAAAGGTTAAAACTCATTACTTTCCTCTCTTCAAAGGACACACATTCCATGCTCACCCACCTGCAGATCCAAACCTCACAGAACTTCTTAAGACATTGGAAGAGGATAAGCGAATGAAAAAGCATAAAAGGAATAATTGTCCTCTTTCCCCTCAAGTGAGCATATGGTTTCATGCTTCACACAGGCACCTAAGATGAGAGCCATAAGCCCAGATTCACTCCAAGCTTTAGGCTAGTTATCCCATCTCCTGGATGAAGTGTTTCACATAAAACAAACCAGCAGATAAAAAGAACCCACAGCAACAATCCTTTTAAAACTGTTTTGGAAGCAAGAAGAGCATCCTATTCTGTCAGCAAGCCAGAGATTCTATGCAGTTAGAAAGGACATAAACACTTACCTCAAGATGAAGCAGTGCTGCAAGCCACTAGTAGCAGAACTCCATGTGCTTTAATCCCAGCAAGAACACCAAGTAAAGAGAGATAAAACTCAACCTCCAGCCTTTACTCTATAGCACTTGCCCATTAACCAATCCCAGTGAGATGGAGTCAGACTTTTCTGGAGAAGGCTGCCTGTAAAAAAGTGCCCCACCCTTCCCCTGAGTTTTAATTCACACTCTCTGATTAATACAGCTGTACCAGAGGCTGAGGACTACATGGCCTAGTGGGGAGCAGGTGCCCTTTCAAGGTTAAATGAGTTAAAGTTAATTGAACATAAGAAACTCAAACTGCAAGTGGGAAGGCTCATGCAGGGATGTTAAGAAAAGAGAGGACATGCTAAGTTAAAAAAAGAAAAGCTTTACATGTGGAAACATAGTAGGGCCTCTAGGATACTTAGACCTGAACATTTAACAAAATAGTAGGTGCCCAAGGATGAATTTGGGGGGGGGGGGTTGTTACATTTGAAGTTTCAGAGCAGGAACAGGGGGTGCTGATAAAGAATACCTGATAGCTAAGAAACTTTGGTATGCAGCAGGTGATCCAAGAGAAAAAATGAGAGTAGGTTTCAGCTTTTGGAGAAAGAAGTGATGGCTCTGTGAAATACAGTGGAAGTTGGGTTTTTTCATGGGCTGCTAAATGGCTCAGTCATACCAACTCTCATGACAGACAGAAGCTAAATACTCTTAAAATCCTGATATTAAGCACCTAACTCCCTTATGTTCTTTTTTTTTTCTTTCCTACCTCAGAACAGATCTTCTGGCCAAATTGTGATTGGGCCCAGATGAACAATCTGAATTGGAATTACTTTATTATGTCTGATATTCATCTCATAATGAACCATTACTCACCATTTTATATTCTCATATTCCTATCAATGATCTAGAAAAGAAAGGTTTATCTACATCCTATCCATTTCATTTAGGTTGTAGTTCTCAAGCTTTCATTTGCAGATCACTGGAGGCTCAGAGAGTAGTTCTTTGTTTTTTTAAGGAAATCATTGTTCTGTACATAGTGAGGTATTTTAGAAGTCATACTTTATAATGACTTTTAGAAGTTTTTGGGTGATTTCATGACCAATAAATCTGAAATCTCTGTACAGTTTCTTTTTTCCTGTGCTTGAAGTAGCAGCTCCACATCTGTTGCTGGTAACTTTAGAATGATTATTTGGCTTTGACCACAACTTATAAAAAAGTAGAAAGTAAAATAACAGAGGCCAAAGTGAAATGAAAAAGAGTGGTTTGGTCTGCAACATTGTCACCCAATAAGGGATATTTAATATTAGTAAATGCAAAACCTAGTGGTCAAGAAAATGAAAGAATACATATAGAAAGAGGCAAGCATCATAATCAATGTAAATTAAAACATGACAAGGAAATATTATCTTTTTTCTTATTTTTTTACAGTAGAAAAGGTTTAATTCCAATACAGTTTTTCAAAAATTGTGGATTCTTTCTAAGATTTTTCTGCCTGTTATAAAACCTGCAGGGGGGGAATATTTACATGAAGTCTTGATGTCTTCATTAAGGTATTATCTATTCTAAGAACATTCTCAATTATCATGATCATCATTAGCATGTTTTATAGCATATTCATTTGTTTTTCCTCTTTCTGAAATGTTAATCAAAGATTAAATTTACTGTGAATCAATCAAAAACATTTTCTTCATTTTAACTTTAATCACAAAGTATTGTAGTGTGTAATAAATGAAATACAAAAATATTGAGTTATTGTTGTCAGTTCTTCTAATAACAATAATGTGAAAAACCTTGAAGTTTATAGAAGTACTAATTTGAGCATAACTTATAGTTACTTTTAAATTTTTTAACTAATCTCTTTTATAAAAAATATAACTTCTTTAAAACTTATTTCTACATCACCAACTTAATAATATATCTGAAAACTTAAGAACTTGTATATCAGAAAGCTTTTCCTAACAACAAAAAACATACTAAAAGACCACTAAATTCAAATGAACAGGCTAGGTCATGAATAGCTTCCCGTAAGGAAGAAACTAATTTAAAAATCAACATTTAACACAACTAATTTCAGTTACCCTTCTGGCTGCATTGTTAGAAATATTTGGTAAAATTTTGTAATCTTATTCTTAAACTTGAAAAAAAAAAAAAAAACTTCTACATAAATCAGGTACAAATTTTCTGAGTTCCAAATATTGTAAACACACCTCAAAATCCAATGTTGTCATGCATATAAACATTTAGCTGGAGTGTGTGCAGAGAAGACTCAAATCCAACTTCAATAATATTGCCACAGTTTTGAAAAGTGAAAGTGTACTTTATATTAATTTCATGACAGTAACATTGAGTTTATGGCCTCAGAAGGAGAGAGCAGATTCCGAGTGGCAGCAAATTTTAACTTTCTTTGAAAGTGTGGTGAGCTGACCTTGTCTGGCTGGCAGATGCCCATCCAGCCATTCTCTCACTCCCACTCCTCAACAGCACAGGAGGAGAAAAAATATGGAGAAGCTCAGGGGTGAAGATGAAAACAGGGAGATTGCTTATGAGTTATCACCATGAGCAAAACAGACTTCATTTGGAGGAAATTATTTTAATGTATCATTTACGTGATTACAAATGGAATAGGAGAAATTAACTCAAAACCACATCACCTTACCGTTATCCCTTCCTTCTTCCTTGTCTCAGCTTCATTCCTTTGTGGAATCTTCTGTCTCCTCCTCCTCTCCCTGAGTCATGCAGGGAGATGGGACAAGGGGACCGGTGGTTAGTTCATAATAATTTGACTCTGCTGCTCCTTTTTCCTCATATAATTCCCATGCTCTAGCATGAGGTCCCTCCCACTGGATCCAGACCTTCACAAACTGCTCCAAGATGAGTCCTTCCCACAGGCTGCAGCTCTTCAAGAGCTGCTTCAGCATGGATCCCCTCCAAGGGGACAAGTCCATCAGGCAGAGACATCTTCAGCACGCTTCCTCCACAGGCTGCAGTTTCTGCCAGAGAACCAGCTCCTGTGGGGGTTCCTCTTCTGGCAGGAGCTTGCTCCAGCATGGGGTCTTCCGTGGGCTCTTCTCTACTGTCCAGTGGTTACAGGGAATAACTGCTCTGTCATGAGGTTCTCAAAGGCTGCATGGACACCTGAAGAACCTCCTGCTCCTGCTCATTCTCTCACCACAGAGCTCAGAGAGCTGTTTCTCACACTTTCCCCTCAGTTCTCACTGATGGGCAGCGCTTTGTCCTTGCTCACAATTTGCCCTGTCTCAGGGGCTTTCCCTGAGACACCACTGCTGGGACTGAAGGACTGAGCTGCCCCCTGGAGTGGCTCTGGAGGCCTGGATGTCTGGGGCACAGAAAGCATTTCACTCTGCAGTCCTTGAATACACAGCACTCTGAGCCTTAATTTTCAGGCTTTTAATAGAATAGTTGAATGTCATCAAATTATACAGTTTCCTGGTAGTATGAAAAATTATGAAGAATTTTGCCACTCTATTTTTATCATATTGGTTTTTGTCCATGCTTATTTCAGCATAAAAGTACCTCTTTTGTGCTACACTTTAACTCCAAATTACCATCCAGCTTCAGCTAAGGCATTGGAAATCAATTCTTAATGCATCACATTGATGACAAATAAATGATAGGCAATTCACAATAAGCAAACTGAGACAGAATTTTTTGGACAGAAAATCAACATAAATATTTGTGTACATACCAATGGAAAATAAGCTACATTCTAGGCTTCCTGAATTATATGCAGATTCTTGTTTCAGAGTACAGAATAATTTGTGCAGAGAATATTTATTCTATTCCTACTATGTGGATCAAGTTGTATAAAAATGTGTGATAACCTTGATTCCTTGATAACCTGATAAGTAGTTAGCACAAAATATAGATCTGAGAAAATCCTAAGTGGATGTTTGTTATCTCTTATGGCTTGGATCTGCTAATATGCTGAAATACAGACTGTGTTGGAAGACAATAAGCAAACAAAGAATTGTTTGTTGAACATGCTGATAGCATGATGAACAGATCAGTTATTGATACTAAAAAGCATCATACATAGGATGTGCACAAAGCTCCCAAAAGGTAGAGGTGGAAGGAAAATTGTTTTCCTGTTGTGTCTGTACTAAAATTTTCTCTTCTCCAGATATTTTTTTTGATAGTGTAAGAAAGACGATGGGAAATATCTCCATTAATGATCTGCTGAAAATACCAGAGTAAATGCTATCCCTAGGTTTTGCTCATTCCCAGATATCCAGGCTGCAGAGGACAAGTTAATGTACAAAATAATACAATTGGCTGGATCTTGAGAACAGAGAACTTTAGAGACAGAATTGTAGCTCCCCAAAGTTCATATCTGAGGGTCCAAGCAATAAAAGTACCGAGTGCTTGGTAAATTAAAGTCTGGAAAGGGAATAATGTACCAAAAATTATGTACCTGAAAAATTTTATGGCTATAATTCATTTTTCCTTACCTGAAAAAGAGATTTTGAAATAACAGAATGAGGAAAAAAAAAAAAAAATCAGTGTTTCCTTTTGTAAAAACTAATGGAGACAAAAAATCTTAGTCATAAATACAATGTTTGACCTGCTCTGTACAAGCCCTTTTTTTCTCAGTAATGGAAAAACACTTAGAATGAAAAGTTTCCACAGCCAATTGGCTAATTCAAGTGATCTGAAGAGTTCCTATAATGCAGTTTGCATTTCTTCATACTTCAGTGTCTCATCATTTGTCAGTGAACACAATGAGGAGAGAGCAAAAGACAGCCAAAGCAGCAGACGTGACAATGTGCTCTGGCAGAAGAATGGAGGGGTACAATTAGGTGGGATCCAGAGGCTGTTAGTAGAGGCAGCAAGGCAAATTAGTAGTGTAAAAAGGTGATCTATTATTCTTTAGTGAACAGTGCTGCAATTATTTTCTCTCTCTGTATGGCAGGTCTTCCCCCCCGCCCCTCCCGGCTTTTTAATTTTGCCGTAGCATTAACTGAGTGAAAGCTCTGTCAGGGTTGCACCTAATATGGCTGGTGAACTTCTGTCTTATATTTCACAGACAGAAATTTGCCTGCCCTCACTGTGCATTATTTGTGGAGACTTTGAGATTTTTAGAATCAGTGGGTCTCGTTAGCAGAGTAGCAGGAAATGCTGCCCCACCAAGTCACTGCAGTCAGAAAGATTCCATAGGTCACACAAAGTTTGCATGTATTTCTCTTTTCCTGTGCAGACAAAGCTTGTGGGCAGAAAAAACATGAAAAATATTTTTGGTCCACTAGCCCTACTATTTAGAAATAGGATGGAAATGAAAGGAGTACTCGTTGGTAGGTTATCCTTTTCATTTTGCCATAAAGTTCAGTACTTTGTGACTTGTAAATCACTTAGGAAATGCATGTTTCTAAAACAACTGCATGTTGCAATAAAAATAGAAATATGCATTAGAGGGTAGCATGGAAAAACAAAGATAGGAAGTAAATTTTTAACTATCTTTAGATGGAAAATGCAAGTCACTGCAAGATGGCAAAATTAATGGGTTCCACTTAACTTGAGATAGCTGAGTGAGCGTGCTGCCTGACAGCCATTAGTGAGTCTGGGCTGAAAATCCTTAGCTGGAGAAAACCATCTGGTAAGCACCATACAAACAAAACGGAATGCCTTGGAGCACTTGGAGCATGTAGGCAACAGCAAGCAAGAGGAAAAACTGGAGTTTGGGAAATAGATAGCATTTCAAGCCAAGTTAGTCAGACTGAGTGATTCATTTCTGTGCACACTTCAGCCTTGTAGAAACACCAGCACAGCCTTTCCTCAGGAATTTCTGGACAAGAAAATGTAAAGGAAGGTAGATCCTGTGTTCTGTAATCCTACTGAGAAATACAGTTCTCTATGAATAACTTAGAGAATAAGACACTCAGTGGGAATCAGAGCAGTGAGCCTGACCTTAGTACAGTCTTGAAACTGAATACATCTCTTAAACCTATCAGAAGGAAAATCAAAATATCAGTTATGTTTATCAAACATTTCTAATCAGAGAAGTAGCTTACTTTAAGAAAAGTTCTATAATCTTCAAAGGGTTATTCATGATGATGATGATAATAATAAAACATATGGTTTATTTGGATTTTTTTTTCACTGATATATTGAAGGAATGGGGTAAGATCCCACTATGAAGCTGCACATCTATATCGGTATTATCTATTCTCAGTATCTTTGTATCTCTTAAGACATTGTCACATGTAGAGATTCACAGTTCAAAGGATTATAAGCATAAATCCCCAAAACTTAAAAAAAAAAAAAAAAAAGATAATTTCTTATTGCTAGATTATCTATTTGTTTTGGGGGTTTTGGTTGGCTTTTTTTTGTTTTTGTGATAAGACTTTTCCAAGAAATTGAGGTAATACCTTCAAACTCATGCTAGTGCCCAGGCTAAAACTGACCAAGAAAAGTCTTTCTGAAAGGATTTGGACACAAAATAAATAGTACAATATCTGTTAAGTTATTTGGTTTCTAAATTTATAAGTTTTCCCAACTAATAATCAGTTATATAATGCTTTAAACATTCTTTCATGAGTGACATCAGACAAATCTAATGTTAAGTAAAACATATTACATGACCTTTTCCTTTTTTATGCGTGGATAAACTCCCTTTCATCATTGCAAAAAGAGTTCTACTCAAAATCTTTTTTGGACAGGAGATACCACATATGTAGCAATAATTATTTACGGTTATTCCAATTAACATTTTAACAGTCTAACGGTCCAAATAATTAACTAATAGTTTTAAAAAACCCTCTTTGGTAATAAAACTGGCGTGCAAAACTGCCTCACATTTACCCATTTTTTTGGGTGATAAACCTGTTTTTCTTTGGAAAACTTCAGTCTTGCTCAATGATATTGGGAAAGGCAAGGACATAGAACAGTTTATCAGCAGCATCCAGGGGTCCTTACTGGAAGGAATGCCATGTACATACTGGCAGTTTCTCCAAAAGGGAATGAAAATACATATTAGACCTACTTATTTCAAGAGAGAAAACATGGAATCATTTAGGCCTTTAAAAGAGAATAATTGAGTAAGCCAGTTTTCTAATACTTGTTCAGCCAAAGTATATTTACTGGATTTTGTTTAGGATGTCACAGTAAAGTGAAGACACACTGGGGCAAGAGGCAGACTTCCCTATTGATCAACCCCATGTTAATTAAAATTTGCTTTCCAGCACACCATGATTTGCAAGTTTTTTAATGCTATTTACTCCATCTTTCAGATCAGGCCAGAATGCATTGAATAAAATGAATTTTAATGCATATATTTTGAGTATCCATCTACACTTCACCCCACATTAAAGTACACTTTGTTCATTGTCTTTCATCTCCTTTTTCCTCCATGTAATAGCAATCATATTCAAGTGAATGTGAATCTTTTTTATAAGATTTTCAAAGGCATGATCATACTTTACTAAAATGCAAATATATCTGCTGCATATCCTTCATCCACTAATTCTGTAAGTCTATCAAAAAAGCAATCAAATTTGAGTGGCATGACATGGTTTTTTTTCTTTTCTTTTTTGTTTATACTCATACTGATTTAAAAAAAATTAATGGTTTTCATTATAGCACCAGGATAATTCAATATAATGAAATGAGTACCCTATAATAGTGAAATACAGAATAAATACAAAATGTAAGAATTGGAACTTTATTTTAAAGTTGTGGGTAGCATTCAAATATTTCATTGTAATAGATATATTCTAGGAAAGCAAATTAAATAATTCCATGTATAAAGATATTACCAAATAACAAAGAAGCAATGAGCTGGCAGATGCATTTTATTCTCATGATAGGGTTCATCTGTTCTCCCACTCTAAGCCTGTGGGTCAAAATTCTTTTGAACAAAAATTATTCTGACACTGTCATATAACATTTGGAGTTCTTCAAGGCCACACTGGATGGGGCTCTGAGCAACCTGGTTTAGTGGAAGGTGGAAAGATGTCCCTGCCCATGGCAGAGAGGTTGGAATTAGCTGATATTTAAGAACTCGGATTCACAGAATATTCTGAGTTGGACTCATCTGACCCAAACCCTTCCATGATTCTACAACAACTGAAAATATTGTCCAAGCAAAATGAATGCAATTTATGCATTTTCTAAGTTTTTTTTTTAATACATATTCTGTTACTCTTGGCTGCTTGGCACCACAATGATTTTAAAATCAGGAGTGACCATAAAGCAGGCCACAGACTTTTTCCAAAAGTTCTTTCTGAGAACTAATGGTTCTTCTCTCTGTGTAATGATGACACAAGGTTCAGTAACTTGCAGATAAACTAAAGTGTGTCTTTTCAACGCATATGTGATTTTAATTGTAAACCAGCAGATTAATTGCTCCCTTAGTAAGTTGCTTCAGTGGAACATAACCCTCCTTTTGTACAGCTGAATATTATCCTAAATTTGATTGTTTTCAAACTTCAGTTTTTCAATTATGTGTCTGTGTTTTCACTCTGTCAGTTTATGTAGTTTCCACTGGTCAATATCTTATTCCATGGTGGATACCTACAACCCATGATCAAACCCTCCCTTAACCTTCTCTGCACGGAGCACAAAAGACTGAAGTCTTTCAGTACGAGGTAAATATTCCAAACCTCACCTACAGTTCTTTTGAGCATCTTCCTATAACTTCTTATAATCTTCCTATAGTGTTTTTAACTTGATGAACTAATCATCTACCACAGATATTCCTGACCAGGTACTGAAGTCTGGGGAGGAGGTTAAAACAACTGTAGGAGTAGATAATATCATTATGTGAAGCTTTGATTGCATGAACTGCTTCAGAGGGCTTCTAGCTGCTGTCACACACACTGCAGCATCCAAAACATGCATGGGAATGCTCTCGGGGTATTTCTTGTCCTTGTGACAACTCATGTGAGACCTCATAGGGGACCCCAAGCTGCAAAAAGACCTTTGGGTTTATCTTTTGATTGACTGAAGAAGAAAAGACTAGTTGGAAGACAGAATTGTGTAGGAGATGAAATGGAAAAAAAAGTATTAGTAATTTGCAGTTGTCATCCATAGCAATGAGATGAGCTGACAGTGCCAGGGCTGCAGCTGATCTCTCCTTTCATTGATGAGGAGAAACAGAGCTGCTTAAATGTCAGGCATAAACAAAGTTAATGTTTAGTGTTAAACATTAACACTACCTTGGTATCTACTGCCTCAACTCTGCGGGCTCAGTTCAGCATCTCTGTATTGGGTGCATTCCATGACTGCCAACAGACAGGAAACGAGTGACATAACTGTTGCACGCTCTGACCTTTCTGTAGTAATTTAATGTGTGTAATTCTTCGTAATGGAGTTTGACTGCAATTTTCTCCTTTGGATTGAATTTTGAGGTATGTTGTGGTAAAGGTCCTTAGTGGATCAGGCTGTGAGGAAAGTGTAGACCCATTGTTGCTCTCAGCTTGCAAAGGACGTCCTATGAAAGATTGAATACTGCAGTTTGATTTTTATTTATTTATTTTCTTTACAAGGAAAGTCACTTATCTGAATTGTTGAATAGTACATGTAATATTTATTAAGAATGTACCAGAAGAAGGAAATCAGACTGGAAAAAAAACAGAAGAGCTTAGCTGCAAAATTCAGCATAAGTTAGTTAACGACCTCAGGAGTCTCAAATAAATGTCTTTGATTTGAAAACATCTAAATGAGGCTTCTACATATACATCTTGGTTTAGATTTATTTTTTTTTTTTTAACAGATTGTAGAATAGAACAAGTTCCAAATTGAGATAAAGCACTTCTTTTTTGGATTTTGGGTAGAAAATATGTTCCAGCGTGGATGGAGGACAACTGTTCAATTGCTGCAGCTAACCATAAACTCGAGCCTTAATCTAAGAGTTCTTCTGAGGCAAAACAAGAAGTTGGATTCATGTAATGCTGGAGGTTGGACAATTAAATGACCTTGAGACCTCTTCCAACCTAAATAATAATAATAATAATAATAATTATTATTATTATTATTAAATAAGATATGCTTCAGACATTAAATAAGACATTTAACACTAGCTAGTCTAGGAAAGTGTACTCATAGATGCAGACACTGAATATTATACAGTTACTTGCTTTACATTTTGAAATACTGAAAATTCAAATTACAATATAGAGGGTAATAAACTCTGCATTTGGGACCCCAAATTTGCACGTATAGAAAACTGGATTTACTCATATTATATGTGAGGGATTAAGTTTTCCTAAGTAAAATAAACACAGAAAGCTCTGTAAGTTCCTATCAGACCACTGTGACAAAGCCTGCAAGAGAATGGTGATGGCATTTACATTTGCTTAGTCCATACATTCCTCCTGTGAGATTCCGAGTCTTATTTCTGCCTTTAAACCAAATCAAAGTAAAATAAGAGTTGAAGTCTCAAAACCTCAGTGATTTTTAGGCCGAATTAAGGATGATGGTTGGGAGTCACCTCTTAATTGACCAACTGAGCAAGAGTTTTCCCTTGTTTAGAAGTCTTCAATAGCCAAGAACCTTGAAGGAGCAAAGAGTGTGGGCAACAGCACTGCTGGGAACATCAGCCTGGCTCTGCTCCAGTAGATAGGATGTCCATGATTATCAAATACAGTGAGTCACCAAAACATGAAACACACTAAACTTCTCCTTAAAGACTGGATTCTGTTAATTGACAGCAGGCGACTGCAAAAGTTTAGATGAGTAAATATTCCTTGAGACAATAAAACATGAATAAAGATGTAATGCAATTCACTAGACAGCTAACATGATAATTGAAAACACAACAATGTTCACTGGACTACAAAAGGTTCTCTCTGTTCTGCTGTTGAGCTCCCCTGCCCTCTCTAACTGGGGGTTTTCAGTTTGGAGAGGAGAATCTGCTCTAATGTTTTACAGAGTAGGCCAATCCATAGGGTTCAGTGTCTGCACCAAAAGAAATCAACTTTCTTACAAAAGCTATATGAAATCCCTTTTCTTCAGAGCAGAAAGAGACTGAAGAAAAGCAAAATGAAAACACACACTATTTTTCACGAGCTTGTCTCTCTCTTTACAGTATTTTTTGTGGCAAGATAACACTGTTATCTACGTCTATTTATCTTAAAGTTTTCAAATATTGACCATTGTCAAGGAATCTGAGCTGTACTGTAGTTTAATTTTGAAAAAAAAAAAAAAGTTAATTTATAATTTTGAAGAACATGAAGTAACAGAGTATTATATATAAATACCAAGTAGAAAACATAGAAAGGATATTGAAATATTAACTCACTTTAAGCATTTTGCATCCCAGCTTTTAGCTGAAATCTTAAATTTAGCTTCAATTTTAAAGACTTTAGTCTTTAAGATTTACTGATAAATAGTCCTTCGCAATCTATAAATGAAGCATTTCCTGAATACATAATAGTGACAGAAGCCAAAGAGAGAATATGAATTTGTGTGGGAACCCCAGTGGCAAGTGGAATTCAGTTCCCTACATATACAATTAGGTAAAAAAAAATAAAATTAAATGGCATTCTGGAGTACAAAGCAATTATGAAGAACATGAAACTCAGATAGTCTTGTGTATACCTGAAAAGTTATTAAAATGTTCAAATTTAACTCTCAGCTGGATATTAATTAGCTATTCTGTTTTTTCCTTTGTATGGAAACAATGTTTCTACACAATCCACCTTCAAGCAAGTACTTGTTCAAGCAGCACTGTATACTTCTCATCAAAGAAACAAGTTTATTTTCAAAGTATTGACACACTGGATTTTGAGACCTTTGAAAATCCTTGCTATACTGAAGGCTGCTCAGCACAAACACAACCCTTGAAAATCCAGCTGTAATTTTGGGCACTGAACCTTTGAAAAATCAATCAGTGTTCCTTTCCAAAAATATAGGTCTAAATAATCTATACACTTAATAAAAAACAACCAACCAAAGAATCAAAAACAAACACCAAAACCCACAGGAAAGCAACCACCCTGCATATTAAATATACCTTCATTACTTACCTCAAATGTGAAAAGCAACAGTGACTCCTTTCTCATATTAAAACCAGGAAATTTTATACTGGAAGTAAGAAGGACAGGTGGTAAAATATAATGGAGTAAAATAAATGCTAAAGCTATTCTAGTCACTAATTAACCTTGTCTCAGTTGATAACAAGCTCAAGAACATTTCCTGCTTTCCTGTACACATACATATCAGAATTACACTGCGGAGAGTTTGAATGAGTTTGGGCTAATTTTGCAAGTTCATTATGCTTCAGACTTAAAGGTCTTTTCTTGCAAAATAGAAGGAAATAATGTCAAATTAGGGGTTATATTTCCTTCCTAAGAGGAATGTCATGTGCCTTGATGTACCACATGAATGCCATGGGTTTGAACATTTCCTTTAGTATACATTTCTGCCTAGAAAACATGCAAAATAAAAAACCCTTTTCCATAGCTGTTATTAGACTGCTTTGCTTCAAACACATCACAAAGAGATTATGATAAGACATGTCTTAGTAGTCCTGCCCATCTCCCCTAAATTTAAATATATATAACAGCACAGAATAGACATGTGTTGAACTAAAAATTACCTTACTACAATTAAAATTTAGCTGTCATGTATACCCCAAAGAAACTGGAGGATTTGAGGCATTGAACAAAGTTGTACAAAACCTTGCTTCAAATTCTATTCTTAAACTTCTCAGGAGCAAGTTATAATTTGCCAAAATTATTTTTAATTAAAGAAATTTACAAATTAATTCCTGTAATTATTACTAGCTCTGTAAATTGTTTAGAAGCTTTAATTATGAACATTTAATATTCAAAATTCAAGCTGAATAGTGATTAAATGTAGTCCTATTTCTGCTTCTCTTCTGGATGAAAATAACACTTGCAATGAATGACTTCAGAGTATTAAAAATACACGTTTAACAGTTAAAAAGTGTGAAACTGCCTAATATTTACCTGAAGTTCAGTTTCTTCTTGTTTAACATCTTACAGCTAAGAAATACTGCTGGAAGAGAGCAAAAATTTTAGAAATTTGGAAAGAACTGAAAAGAGTTGCATAAGAAGTACAGGTGAAGGTGAGAGATTTTAAGACTGAAAATCAAATAATGGAGGGATGTGTGTGCACAAGTGTGTCTGTTATATATTTGTGTTTCTACAAACCTTTACATAAAACACTTTGCTGCAGACACAGATTTGGTCAGGTATTAGCTCTGTACTCTTTAAGCTAATTTTTTTTACTGTCATATAAATGCTTTGGGGCCCTAAACACTTTCATATTTTCATCATTTTCACTGAATTTGACACAGATGTGTCCCAGGTTAGTGGCACGTGGATTAGCTGCTTCTCTCTGACCAGTTCCTGTGATAGAGTTTGTGCAGTGACAAAGCACCTGCTCAGGAATACCTCCTGAGGAGCAGTCAGAAAAGTCTATGATTTGTTGCCACATATTCCTACCAAACAACTTTGGAAAAGTTTACCAAGAGAGTAATTGGACTTTTCTCTTAAAAAAAAAAAACAAAACAACAAAACCCAAACTAAAGACTATTGAAGCCAGTAATATTCTATAGGAAAATTAAATTCATTTATTTCCCTCTCTGTGTATGAATCAAGACAGTACAGTTCACTAAGGAATGTCCAATTACACAGGCACCTTTACCCTCTTTGAGTGTATATTCTAGAAAAAGACAGGGAGACAGGCAGAAAAAGGAAGACTTAGTACTGTCTCATTCATGATAGTTTTCTGTATTTCATTTCCTAACTAATTAACCTTTTGCTGCAGAAAAGTTCTGTGTTAAGAAGCACTGCATAACAATGAAACAACTCATCATTATTGAAAGACTGGTTCTAATTTAAAATATTTCCACTGTTCAGAAAAAACACTAAATTCCATAAAAATCTTCTATTCTCTCATCCCCTAAAAAAAATCATACAGGTATGCANAAAAAACATACAGGTTAGAAAAATCTAAACTTTTTTTTTTTTTTTTTTTTTTTTTTTTTTTTTTTTTTATTTCTGTTTCCAGTTGTTAATGTCAAATATGTTTTTTCTCTCAGTGATATAGAAAGACAGCATTTTTCAGATCACAAACTGTGAACAATATATGAAGGGAGTTAATTATGTTCAAACTTCTCACATGTTTAACTATGGATAACCTGCACTTTAAAGAAATAGTACTCAAAATGTACAGAAAGCATATGTGCACACATGGGGTCTCCCTTTGTGTAGGCACCCACACATCTTGTTTATATATGAACGCTCATGTGTGTGTATGATGCATACATTTTTTACAAGTATGCATCCCTTCTTTGTGTATGAGAGCAAACAATGCATATAAAATGTGATATGCAGTGTTTTTTTATTGACTGAACAAAGTGAATGAGGTGAAGTTCCTCATCTCTCTCAGCCACAGACTGCCCAGAGGTCTTTGTACATGGCCATCATCTCTGTCTTAGTAGAACACCAGGACAGTTAACTCCAAATATATTCTAATTTAAAGAACACATAAGACAAGACACTCTCAGAACTTGCTCCTCCTCAACACACTTCAAAAGCAGCCACTCATAAAAGAGAAATATCTCCTTGGTGAGATGCTTTACTGCTGCTTTAATTTACCTGACAATCTATTTTGATGACTTCCTTAGTGACAGATACTCAAAAACTCCTCAATATGAATATACTTAATTTAAAATCAGTGAGCTAAAAACCTATAAAATGCATAATTTTAATAGTTTGAAAATCATAGTCACTATTATACAGGAAGTTGGTATAACCAGACATGATTATTAAATGGATAACACGTTACGGTTGAAAGATTCCAACAGGCCCATTATGCTGAAAACATTTCTGGAAATAGATTTTTTTTTTTCACCCTACATTTCTGCATTTCTAGAAATGATATTTCTTTTCCACATTTCAAATGTTACCTCTAACAGACAAGTGTATTTATGTGCAAATTTCAAAATGATTGAAATTGCCACTTCACAGCAAAAGAACCCTATTAGTGGCAAGTACTCTAACCACTTGTTCCCAGCATCTTTTTTTTCTATGCTCCCAAAGCCCAGCTCCTGGGTGCATCCCATTGCCCATTTCTCTTCTGTGAAGGGCACAACCTATGCACCACCAGTTTGTATACGAAGGAAGCCAAATTAGAGTAGCTGACGCTGTTATTATGCAATACATTTATCATCATCTGTAGATACTTCCTCAACTCCTGGTAAAGTCACAACAAGGACTTTCCTGGCTTTGAGAGCTGAATGAGGTCTGCAGCTGCCTCCAGGCTGTAAAGACATGCCCAGTTTTATAAGGAGGGACAGTTTTAACACAGTTCTCTAGGAAATCCCTTTCCTTGGGCAAGGGCTCAGGCCTATCACGAGACATTTCGAGGCAGAAGCTTGGAGATCAGAGCAGGCACACAAAAGATGCAGCAGCATCAAGGCTGTCAGACACAGTGTGAAGCTGGATTGGCCATTCTATCCATGGCAGATATGCCACGAGAAAAGAAAAAAAAAAAGGAAAAAAAGGCAGGAATTGTCTAGTCCTTGTGATGTGGCAGGGTACAGTGACATTGCAACAGCACCAGTTGGTGGCAGGTGATGCTGTTACAGTTTATCATGTTCCTTGTCCTTAGCCATCTAAGAGGTCACATATTTAGTAGAAACTCCTTGATAATTCACTTCATTCCATGCCACTGCCTAGGAATCTCCTGCAAATTCTACTTTGTGAATTCTACTTTGTGCAAGCAGTGTAGCTCCCTCAGTATCTAACGACACCAGTAGGGACTTAAGCATCCTTCAGGATATAGCTCTGTCATTTCTTACTGAAAAATGAGATATAAGATGACTGTAAAGAAATAATTTATGCTATTCCTCTAGAAATCTCTGTAAGGATACTGAGGGAATATACTGACCACAAAATCTGAGTCTGCTACACTGAAACTCCATAAATGAAAGATTTTGCACCAGTACAGTCAATTGCCAGGTATTATTAACAAGCTTTTTTTTTTTTTTTTTAAGTAACTGATGCTTGCTATTTTTTTAATAACTCATACTTAATGAATTTTAACGAGGAGAACATGTTTCTTCTTCTATTAGAGGCCTCTGAGATCTAGTTTGGAAAGACATCAAAAGGGTAAATTTTATTTTAAAAAATATTAAAAAAATGAGAGATTAGCTTCTTAATTATTGTGTTCTACCTTCCTTTAATTGATTCTCTTATTCAGACTTGTTTGAAGTTTGACCTGAGAGCCCCAGTAGAAACATAGCCTTGGATCAAGCACCAGTTTGACCTATGTGCTACTGCACAAAATCTTCACTTATCTTGAAGTGCATACGTAAGGCTTAAAATTCTGAATAAATGTAGTGGGTGCCATGAAAATAGTGAATTCATTAATGAACAATTTTTAAATTATAATTTGAAGTACATGAGTATATACAGACTAATGTTTTTCTTGACAGGAATGATTTGCCCAGATAAATGTGGTCAAACATAGTTGGCTTTCTTGCTGCCCTTAGGAGGAAACATGGTTAACAAGGATTACAAAGGACAAATGTCAAAGGATTACAAATTAACTTTGAAAGTACAGTGGTCTTGAAAATATTATATTCAGTATTAATTGCAAACTTGTCTTTTGTTAGAATCTTTTGTGTGTTTGTCAAGACAGTTTGGAAAACATACCCAAAATGATATTTCTGAAAATACTAATCTTAAACAGAAAACTTGGTTTCTTTCAATCTACAATAAAATAGGTTTTATGTCTTACATAAGTTTAGAGCAATGTTCACATAATGCCTAGGTGTTAATTAACAAATGACTTAGAAATTTCTGAATAACATTTTTTAGGGAATTTATATACCAGTGCCCCTTGGACTAAAACACAAAACCAAAAAAACCCCAAACTAACAAAAGCAAAAGTCAACCAACAAATGACACTCACACAATCAATTAATTCTAAGCAAAATACATAAAATTATTAGTTCTGTTATGGATTGGGTTTAAGCGTGACCTAAAATGTACATTTCTGGATAATATACTTGTCTTCTGCCTTCCCTAAAAGTGGAATGCATCTCCTCTAACAGATGAATTTTCATATTATAAAATGCAATGTGTTCTTGTAGTTCCTCAAGATTCCTCAGAGGAACACAAGATTAGATTCAGCTTTCTGTCACATTTAGGGAAGCACTAAAAAGAATTCAAAAATCATAAACAGCAAATCCATTTTCCTTCCTGTGTTCTTTTCTCCCTCAATAGATGTTCTACATCATCTGCTGGGAGACAATGACTTAAGTGGACTGAAGTCTCATCCAGTAAACACTGATACTAATGAGAAAAAGAACCAATTACTTCCATGAACTGGACTGAACCTTTAGCCATCACTAGAGAAAAGCACTTGAGCTATTCCTTAATGATATTCAAAAGAACACATTGTCATAAGCACTGCTAACACAAGTACATCCAGATAGTAAAATGTCTTTCTAATTAAGGCAGAATTGAGGAAGAACAATAAAAACAGAAGAGATGAGGAAAAGGAAACTAAGAGAAGGTCAGGAGTTAGAGCTTCAAAGTCAGTTTTCCACAGAAGTGCTAAATAACATTAACACAGAAGAGAAGAGGCAGACAAATGGAGAAATAAAGAATAGAATCAATTCTTAAACAATATTTAGAAAATAGGTGTTTTTCTTCCCTACACCTTCTGGGATTGTTTGTCTCTTCCAAATTCTATGGTAACTTAGAGCTCTGTAGAAGTATTTATGTTTAGGAAGATTATAGCTCTCTCTCAGAGACTTGGTTATATAACTACATAAACTGCAAATATTCGGTGCTCCGTGTACTGTATATTTGTGGAATTAAAATATCAGTCTGTGTTCAGTTCAGGCTTTCAGTGTAAGGCTCTAGAGACAAAATTCTCCCTGTGCTGTACATATATTTGAAGACAGCTCATGGAATCAGTCAGATTTGGCCATGCCTTACAGATGCCTGTATCTCTTTCTCCTGCTGCCAGCTTGGTGCATTTCCTTGGGAATCCCATGCCAGGGAGACAGCAAGGGCAGGAAGTGTGGGGACACAGAGAAAAGGGTGAAAAGAACAGCCACTGCAAAAGCCTGCAAGCCCAAAACTCAGCAACCAAACTAACTCTTCTATCATCCCCTTGAGGCTTTGATAGATGATTAATAATAGTGAAAAATTCTAAATAAATCTGACTATATAAGGCTTTATAGAACTTACATACTTGTAAATTGTTCACAATTTGCAGAAGGTCAGACCCGTCTAATTATATCTTGTCTCCAAATGTTCCTCAAATCTTCTGTCAAAATGCTTGGAACTTATTTTTCCTTGTTTGTTTGTTCATCTGTTTAGAGTAGGTAATCATCTAGAAAGCATTTTTCACGTTGAGAATTTCAGACAACATCCTCCCAAGAAATTGCTTTGAGTCATGGAAAGGTCGTCTATGGGAGTACAGAAATATAAATTAGTAAGGAAATTACTGGACTTTATATTTACTCTAATATTGACTTTTAACATATACTTTAAGGTTGAAAGCATTTTGTGCATAGAGACGAACTAAAATCAAATGTCCTGACAGTTAAACTCCAATATGCATCTTATTGATCAGCACTCCAAATTAATTAATTATAGATACAGTAATAGCTGTCCACAGGTCTATGTGCAAATCCACTCCATATTTTATTACCTCAGTTTTTAAGGTCAATATAGGTCTTATTTTATTGAAAAGATAAGTAAAAATGAATTAAATAATTAGAAATATATTTTACTTTCAAGTCTAGCATACAATTTGCAACAGCTTCATCACATAATTTAGAACCTGAAATAAAAAAAAACGTGATTTGGTAGGATTATAGTGTGTTCAGATCTGGCCCAATATATGTGATTATCCTATAGCTGCTCCCTTTTCCAAACTGATGTGGTATTTTGACACTTTCCTTTACAAATAGGTAGCTTGAATTATAAGGTCCTGTGCCCAACAGTTCTGAATTAAATCTGGTCTAAAAACAGTTTAGTAAACTTCCACTCCAACAGAGCCACGGAGAGACTGAATTGTATATGTATATACATAATTAGACTTTTCACCCATTAGGAATATTAAGAACATGTGTGTCAGATAACTGCAAATTCTCTAGTGAAGCCAGCAAATAATTTAGGGCAAAGTCATGGCAGCTTTTAATGAGAGAAACAGTCCTGTCAAGGCTCTTTTACCTCCAGGGAAACAGAATGCTAACATATTACCTATTCTTCTTTCAAATAGTTATCAAGTTTAAATTTCTCTTACCTCAATGAAATCACATTGAGTTCATTATAATCTAATTTCCTGATCTAGAACCACTTAACTTATTCTTAAATTAACGCTGCTACCATGCCTTTACTTAATTGTGTCTACATTTTTCTTTTATGGAAAAACCAAAGGATGATCTGGCCTTGTAAGCTGCACATCAAATGCAAATCCACTATGTGACATTGCTTTCTCTCTATTTTTTCAAACCACAAGATTTTCATACCTACTTAAGTAGAATTCATGCTTTTTCCCCTATCCTTTCCTCCACACACATTATGCTGTATATATCTCTCAACAGTTTTTTCACAGAGTTCTCTAGGCTGCACAAAGTCTCAGCACCTAAATCTTTGATGAATGCATCACTAAATAGATTGAAAAGGAAATGATAATGTTGATGTGATTGCAAAGTCATATGGAATTCCTCAGAGGGGATTTTTCCTACATGGCAAAGCTTAGCAAAAATACTGCAAGGTATTAAAGTTTTAGGAATGATTTTTCAAATATGGGCACTATGAAAACAGTTTCCTTTTTTGTAGCTTTCCCAGATATGCCTTTTCCTCAGTAACCAACATCCCACCTTCAATCAGTGCTGTGAATTTTTTGCCTCTATTTTTCTGTTTAATGTATATCTGAAAAACGAGCTGGATTCTGACCTGGTTTAAGATAGAAGTTTTTAGAGCAACCCCACTAAAATCAATGGAGTTTTTAATCATGTGTCTGGACGTCAATCTGTTTCTTTGAAACCCATCCTTAGGGGCTGATGGGAATGTCCTTATTTCTGGTGAGGTTTTAGTTTTTTAAAAAAGCATATCACTTGATTATGCCTGGCGTAATGAAAGACATCTGAGTTAGATTATATAATTTGATATATTTTTTTAAAATACTTCTGTTGTCTATAGAGTAGCAAGGATGTATCCCTGCCTTAAAAATCATGGTAAAGTGCTTCATGCAAAATTTCTTGCTGTTCTGTCCTAAACTGTTTCCTCTAAGGGTGAACAGGGTTTAAAGGTGACTCCTCACTGTATTCAGTCACTGCTGTGTACCTGTGCTGTGACAGGTTCCCTGGTTTTGATTTTGTCACATAGAGAGCTTCAGGAACTGCTAAAATCTTCCCAAGATTTTCAGAGCTCTGTGTAGGATATCTCTCATACATACCATCATGTGGGTGTTTACTGAGCATGACATAGCTTCAAACCATCAGTGCCTTTTACCCCCACGCAGTCTGAAGGCGTTTGACAATGCCTGCCTCTTGCAAATGTGAGAGATGAGAGACTTCTCTGTGTTCTGCAAGACTTTAGCCACAGATTAATCACCCCAGTAAAAAAAAAAAAAAA
>VZSE01001290.1:95625-140371 GCA_013398275.1 Promerops cafer | reverse complement strand
TAAGCATGATGACACATAGTCTGGGACATCCCTTGGGACAGATCAGGCTGGGTCCCTTCCCAATTCTCTGTGGACCCCAGTGCCTTCACTGCTGGGGTGCTGTGAGAACAGAAGAGGCCTTGGCTCTGTGTAGGTCCTGCTCAGCAGTATGGAAAGCATCTCTTTATTATCAATACAAATCCTAATCACAGCCCCATGCTGGCTACTGTGAAGAAACTTAACTCTATCCCACCCCCAAACCAATACAGTTTTACATTGCAAATGGTAGTATTGCTTAAAATTAATTTCTTTAGATTCTCGACATCTTGACAAAAAAATTCTGAACTATTTGATAAAGAGCAGTGTAGAGATGACATAGGTCATTCAGGAGAATCTAAGTGGAATTTTCAGAATCATAGAAATGTATTGGTTAAAATAACTTATTTGGGCCACTCCTGTTAAAAAACACTCATCACTAAGAAGCAGAGATGCACATAATACATAATTTGGTTATTCTAGTGGAGAAGTGACCATCTGAAAGTTTATTAACAGGAGTAGCAAATACCTGTCAACTATTCAAAGAGCCACATGTATGGATAATGATTAATAATCATATAGTATAAAATAGAAAAATACATAGCAGAACTAGATGACTAGTCAGTTTTCCCACAACATCAATAAAACTAGTTCATATTTTGCAGAGTATTCTTAGGTGAATGTTGGGTGTAAGGTTAAAAGAAATCAACAAACATTAGATGAGATAATGCAAATGGCTAGAGCAGAATAATTTAATAGTATGTCTTTGCCAAATAGCTCAACGTATCTCATTCCCTTTCTCAGAAAGACTTCTGGTAAGAGTCTGCAGATTTTAAAAAGGAACAAAATAGGAACTCTGAAAATCCATACAATTTCAAAGTGATAGAGAGCCCTTCTGAAGTTTTGCTTTTTAATCATCCTGTTATATGTTACAGAAGACACACGTTTGTTCTCTGTTATATTTTGTGGGATACAGATTAAAAATTTGCAGGAGAGAGCGTTGTGCTCTTGCTTCCATGCACCTTGCCTTTAAGGTTGCCCTTTTGCTTGGCTGAAGAACCACTCCTAAAAACTGATCATCTCAGCATCAGCACCAGTTTTCAGCACAAAACAGTGGGCAGCTGCAGAGACCCCTCCTAGTCTGGAGAGGGTGGGAAGAATCAAAATTTTATTAATTAATAAATATTAATGTTATTAATATCAATGTTAACATGTTTATATATGTTATTTTAATAAATAAATGTACAGCCAGCTATCATACAATTGGATGATTAAATATATATATGTGAAGCCTGAAAGGAATATGTTTTTAAAAAGGGCAATAGGAAACAATAGTAATGACCAGGTTACACTGCCAGCAGTCTCAAGCCTGTGTGATTAGAAGGTCAATATGTCTGCAGCAGCAAAAAAGTATATATTGTGAGAAATTATAGAAGGTTTGTTGTCATGTCAGTCCCCTTCATGCAGTGAAAGGTCAGTAATCCTCTGTGGAAGAAAGATGACAATTTCTGTGTAAGACTGACTGACAGCACAGATGCTGTTGGACATCATGTCTGGTGTCAAAAGACCAGTGGACAATAAAGCAGTTTTAACTTTATTTTAGATTGTAGAGCCAAGAGCAAAGTAAAGTCATGTCCGACTTTCATGAAAAATGGCACCTGAAACATTTCATTACATATTTATAACCCCTAATAACCCTTGCAATTAACTGTGTCAATAACCCTTTCAGAGAAAATGGACAGGGTTGCTTTCTGTACACAGTTTACTCCTGCAGCTTTCAGTGCAGCTATTGACAGGCAAGAAGAAATTCTGTGGCTGTCAGAGCAGTTTACATTGGCCAACTGGAAGGAAAAAGAATAAATGTGAGCAACGTAGTATCATAATGAACCACACTGTGTCCTGCTTTACCTCACTTTCTATGGGTTTGAGATGGAGGGATTTGATTTCACCTGTAAGTTTCTGAAGAGTTTGCTGTCCCAAACACAAAGGTCCTGATTTTCTTTAGATATATAAGTTACATAACAAGTAACTCCACTGGTGCAAAATAGGTTTAAGGAGAATCAAATCCTTACTTTCCAGCTGTCCCCAGCACTTGGATAGAATGTAGTTCATAATTCTCTTTTTACCTGTGAGTCAGTCTCACAAACACAGTGCCTTGTTACATCCTTGAGGAATGTTTTAGAGGTCCATCAGGCTTATTCAAACAATGCATAAGAGTCCTTAAGCAGAACTCAATTACTGTTCAAGTGGAAGAATAGGTAATTGGACAACACTCATCAGTTTTGGAATAAATGATATTAGGTGCCAGATCTGAAAAGCAAACCTTTGGGTTATAATAGAAAAGGGAGATTAATTTAATGAAAGACAAAAATTTCCAGTTCTCCTAGGTTAGAAATAATGAAACAAAAACTTTTCACTGTATTTCAGATAGTAGTAAAAGAGAAGGTGCATGTACACTTGGTACTTTAAATTATCTAAGCTACTTTCAAATGAGAAAAGGAACCATGGTTAGAAGCTTCTCAAATTATTCTTGTATCAAAAAGGTTTAATCTCTATGTAACCTTTATCAAACTCTGACTCAGAAGAAGTATTAATATGAAGTTCTATGAGTACAGATGGGAAACTGAAAACTATTCACTAATTTTATTCTATTTTAAATTAATTTCTAAATAGAAGAATTGATACAAACATACATGAAAGAAGCTGTGTATATATTTTCTCAAATGTACTTTTGGTGGTAACTTTTTCATAAGTATTATTAGAATGTCTAAAAATAATGTGAACAATTGATTTTAGAATGAAGCAATAAAAAATAGGGATTCCTAAACTGTTTGGAAAAGGAAAAGACAAAGTTATATGAGAAATTTAGTCTATATTTCCATACTTAATCCATGGTTAACACATGGTTACTAAAATAGAAGGGATATATTGCATGATTATTGCTTCTTTTAAATATACTAAAGCTGAAATGTTAATCAAATCCCCCAAAATCTGGAATATGGTACCTGAAGTAACCTGAAGTTCACATCTTGAAATACAGAAATAAAATATTTCAAAGGAAGCCAAGGTTAATGAAAACTAGTGGTGATATGCAGAAGGTCATAGCTGATTTTTTTGAAAATAAGATTCTGAATAAAAACAAGATTCAGTGTGCAACTGCAATGGCCCCATAATCAAGTATATTTGGCCCTGCACTTTTTATTCAGAAAGAATGCAGCTTCTAAGGCAACTAATTTACTTTTTTATGAATTCACAGTCCTCATGGAGCCATGTTGCCAAGACTATATACATATATGCATATAATATATAATCAAACTTTATAGATAAATGTTTGATATAGATGGGTGATACATTTTCAGATTTAAATAATGACACTGATAATTAAAGAAAATATAATAGCTATGGGTAATCAAAACACAAACATTTTACAATAATCAATTTAGGAGCATAAAATAGATACGGTCAAATGTCAAAAAAAAAATCTGAAAAAAACCCCAATAAATAAATGAATTTAAAGGATTTTAGATTCAAAGTAGTGCAGGCTCCTTTTTGCTGTTGCAGATGTTGCTACATTTTGGATGGTGTAGTGAAATATTCATTGCCTATACTGAGGACTGGATGTGACCTTGGAGTCTAATGACTTGTGCAGCTACCCAGGATGAGGAAAAGTGGGGTTTCAGTTCCTGCACTAATGAATGCTCGTGTTCTATATTCAACAATAATTGTTCAAAATGCATAAATATTCATAGATGTTGAGATTCTCTCTCCTTGCAGATGAGTGTTCTCATGCTCAGGTGAAAGCCATGCTCGATTTTCTTGTCAGTGTGTGATTTGACCTCATGGTTTCTCTGGTGACAAGGTGGGAGAGGTCAGTGCTTTGGCCACTCTTCAGTTCACTGCTCATTTAAATTGGGCTTTTTCTAAAGAGAAAATGCACACGGATTAAATGTGCCCTCTTCCTTACTATGTCTTTAGCTATTCCATCCTAGAAGGATGTTGTATTTCCAATACTCTATTGATCCTACATTTAGCATTTAAAGGTGTGGATCAAATTTTAAGAGAGATCCAAATAAAGAATAGGAAGGCACATCAGAGAGAATGTATTCCTGTGGGTGAGATGAAGACCAAATCAGTGTTCACAGCCACCAAGCATATCTTTGCATTTAATCTATTTTCCACCCTTCATTTTGCGAATTGCAAGAAAATTAATCTGGTTTTACTGGAGGCAAAACTGAAGTTAAAATTCCTAACTTTTTGTTAAGTTTGTAAACCATTTTCCGCTATACAAGTACTGAGAAAGCAAGTTACAATTTTGATTTTAGTCTCTTCAGAATAGAGGTTTCTGAATAACAAGTTAACTTTAGCAGCAGGGTCAGTAATATTGCCATTTGGACCAATAATGGTGTCTCGCTTTTTTTATTTGTTTTTTTTTTATTATCATTCAGCAGTGTCACTCCCCACCCATTACATTTTTGACAAAATTTTTTTCCTGACTCTAGCAAGACACATATTTTTTCACAATTCATCAGTACAATCTCTAGGATATGTTGCAAAGGCTGTGAGAAACAGAATACTCCCCTTTCATGTTCTCTTCATTTTAGCCTATTTTCTAACTTCCCTTTCTAAGGATCCTCTGCTAGAGTTGCTCTCTTAACTGATATCAACTATATCTGCTTCTTGCATTTGGTTTAATCTGTCTCCAGTCTCTGTTGCCAGCTGTAAACTGTTCCACGGTTATTTGAGAATAGCAAATTTAAAAGAGGGATGGAGAAGGTTAATTACAACAGCATAATTAATATAGTTCCTACTGAAGTAAATGGCAGTTTTGTCATTTTATGTAACAGAAGCAGGATTACACTAATTATAATTTCATAATCTCCCCATTAGAGAAGCACAACAGCAACTTCATTAAAACATATTGCTAAACATTACATTCCCTGCTGACAGGATCCATAACATAGAACTTTAGATGTTCAAAACAAGAGATATGTAACATGTCAGGCAATAGCCATGCTCTTTTGGAACTATTCTAATCATTCTCATTATGTAAAATTCACACTTTTTCCTATTTTAATCTCAAAAAAAAATCACACCATATCTCAACTCTTTTCTCAAATATACTGAGTGGAATACTCAGCTTGATTTTTTCCCTTTGCAATGCAGGAATTTCAGCCTAATAAGAGAAGAAAGAGCTCAGCACTAATTTGGCACATGAAAATTTGCAACTGTGGGGATAAACAGACAGAAAAGTGCAATCTTCTAACCCATTACCAATTGTTCTATTTTTTTTTTTAAAACCCCTATTTCCCCCCCCCTATTTTACATAAATAAAAAAAGAAATTCATGTATTATCATGGCATTTGATAAACAATCCTACTTCCAGGACTAGACTTCCAAAGCACAGCAGAGCTGTGATTTCTAGATCTTTTAGGAGCTACATTTTCCCTGAATTTAACAACGCTAAGTCAGCACAAAACTTGATGACAGATTCCAAACACCTGGGAAGTAGGTCAGAATTAGAACTCACATAAAAAAAAACAAAAAAACAACAAGCAAACCCTCTCTCTGCCAACCTAATTAAATTATGTCAGCTACTGAAGTGATGCCATAAGTAGAACAGTCTTCGTAACATTTTTTGTATCAAAAAGATACTGTGGAGAGATTTTCAGGAAATGGATCAGCCCATCTACAGTAGTTTCACTTCAATGTAAATTTGCCAAGACCTGTAGATTTTGAAGGAATCACATCTTTTGAGGTGCATATCCATATAAAGATTTCTCCTATTCTGATAATCTTTCACATTAATTCATTAATATAGATACTTTTACACAGATTTTATTCTCTCTTGAGCTGTAGTATCAGTAACATCTATGTTCCCTGCTAACTTGGATTTAGCACTTTTGTTCTTTCTTTTCCGAATTACAAGGTTTTACAAACAAAACAGGTAATTTAAAAATAAATACTGTCAGGAGTTTTGTAGGTAGTTGCTGTTTAAGTATTTCTTCTTGCTTGCATTCAAGCCACTAGACTTCTGTGCCTGATTTTTACCCTCAATTTTCTGTAAAGTTGATGAGAATTAGATATTCACAGAACAAAAAAGCTCATATAAAATGAACCTGTATTCACTATATGCTCATAATTACACCTTGGCTCACAAATCCAGAGGATTCTATGGCTTAAATGTATATTGCCTAAGTGCATCTTAAAGCAAATGGTGATGCACCAATGTTGAGAGTAATTTTTGGGAACTTTATTTCAATGATGTGTCTCATAAAGTAAAATGCTAAACAGAACTGAGTTACAAAATAATTAAATGAAAATATTGGCATCATATCAATATTCACATTAGTTCATCACCTTGAAAAATCCCTAAGCTCTAAAAAACCGTTTCTTCAAATATTCTTAATTTCTGGTCTACAGTTTTCTTTAGCATTGTCACAACCTGCTGAATAGATACAGACGTGTCAAAATTGACAACTGAAGACTAAATTCTAAATAGGGAAGTGATACTTCTGTATTTACCCACATATGTGTATTGCATATATAAAATCTTACAGCAGGCCCACTGAAGCTATATATATATTAATGATATAATAGCCTAAACTAACCATTAGTACACAGTTTTAAGAATATCAATATGTACTTAGACTGAAAATGCTTGAAATAAATTTTCTGAGAAATCAGATTCTTTCAGTACTTGCTTCAAATATGATAACTCATGTCTGGCTGAGCACATTCCTGGTCACAGTGGACAAGAGCTGGGCTTCTGTCCATCTTCTCTGCTCAGGACCACTCACATAGCCAGGGGCAGAAACAGGAGACCACCAGAGAAGCTTTTAAAATCTTACTATTGTAAAATATAGCTTTTTCCTTGATCAAGAGGCAATTTCAACTCTGTGCATGCAGTTTCTAGGGGGGTTTATTTTATTTTAATTTAGTGAAGAAAGCTGAAAACTACTAACAGTGTTCATAATGGAGCCATATGCTAAACTAAAAAAGAAATAAAATGTATAATTGCATCACTATGTCTGAGATTCACCAAATGTTTCAAATTCACTATTTTAATGTGCAGGATGTTAAACTCATACCCTGTACATCAGTACTGAAATGTTTAAATACATTATTTTCATATTTATGCCTTAGCACAAAGCAATAGGAGAAATTTTGGAATGCATTACCCACATATGCAAGCAAACCAGTGTAGAATCAAAGGTGGAGTTTTTTTTCTGTGTGTTTACTTTACAAAATGAGTTCAGTTGGAGAATAAGGGGCTGTGATGAAACTTTAATGATGAAAGGGACACCTGGAAATTGAAAAGCTGTAATTTCTCCCTGTAAATGTATGAATCCTACTATAGGTACTCCTGGAAAGTTGCAGCTCTTTAGGAACCCTATAACACTCCAGGAACATAAAACCAAGGGACCTCTTCCTCTGCATTGCCAAAATATGCAATTCTCGGTAATTAAAACCCAGCAAATCTGTTTATTGTTAATGGCACAAAAGGAACTTAAAAGCCTGCATGAGTATGGGCAGGAACTAAACAGCCCGCAAGAGCTTTGACATTGGTGCCTGGCAGAAGGAGATTGCCAATGATAGAAGTTACCTGTCTTTCAGAATCACAAAGTGAGATAGGTTTTACTGAAAGCTGAACATTTAGATAACGGGGAAAGTTGGCAAGGCAGCCCAGGGGGATTGCTGTTACTCGAACCTATCCATCCATCCATCCACCCATCCATCCATCCATCCTTTAAATCCCCTCCCTAAGCAAGTTGCTTAGCAATAATCTCATAAATTCTGCCAGACTACAGTAAAACTAAATTGATGTCTTACTACAGTTCTCCAACAAGCCAAGGGAATACTTCTCTGAGACTGTACATTACAAAAAACTCAATGTTTAGAGTCTGGCATGCATAGAAAACTTATTTATGAAGATTCCTTTAATTAAATGTTCTCAAAGTACCAGGAGAGAGTAAGAGAAAGAGTTTGAAAAGCAAATAGCATCATAGCTTGGTCATGTATTTAAGACCAAGACCAAGTTTCATTTCTTGTGCTGAGTCATGGAAAAAAGGTCTTGGACTTGAGTCCTTGACATCTCTGGTAATATTCATGTCATGGTGACCTTAGTCTCCCTCTTTTGCTGACTTAACACAACTAGCTTCAAAAAGTGAAATCCCAGTTAGTTGGGTTTTTTGTTTGTTTGTTTGTTTGTTTGAATTGCAAATATATGTTATCCAACCTTATCAGTTAGTTCAATGGAATTTCAGAGAGGCTAAACTTAAACTGACAAATAGAGCTGTGGTAATCACAAAATCATAGTAATCTATCCCAAAAATGTTATCCATTACAGCTCTCACCATGACAGTCCTGTGAGTATTGCCTTCAGGATGTTTTCTGCCTGGCCAAATATAATTCATTTGTGTGTTGTTATTGAAGATACATTATGAGCATCTGGTGGTATTTATATGTCTAATTTTTCTAACACATTAATTGCATTTAAAAATAAAATGTCTGCCATAACCAGAAAAGTTCCTTTTAAACACTTCCTGTTATCTCTCATCTTCCCCCATGACTCTCAGCATGCTTTTGTAGTGGGCTTTAGATCTAAAACGTGTAAGTCTTGAAAGGCAAATTTATGTGCATTCATAATACTAAGCAGTGCATAATTAGGTTTAAAGAATACAACTGATAAAACATGTCTACTTTCTGTGTTGTTGCTGTTATTTAGAGCTAGCACATGGAATTTAATATGGATCATTACTTTCTCAGGATTTTATACATTAGCTATCGTTATGGCATTATTCCAGTACTTCTTGATGCAAAATATTTTTGAGTTGTACATATTAGAAAAATTCTTTTCATCACATTTGTCTTACGTTAATAGAAGAAGACAAAGTTTTACATCACCACAGCAATGCATTAATTTCTGTGCTGTACTTATCTGTCCTTCAATGTGATTCTAATGTCAGGCATAACACATCATTTCTATTGAGCCAACTATCTCCAGTGAGATGGTTGATCAGGGGAAACATCTGTAAACTATTAATGGATTTTAAACAGCAGTCCATTTGTGTGTATTGCTTCATAACATTTCATGCCACCATTTATTTAAAAGCAAGCCCTCAAGGTGAATTAAAATATTATTTTATTTAAAAAATAATTCAAACTCCCCCCCCTCCACTGACACTGTTTGCGTTATTTGTAATCACTTGCATTTTAAATAATATTTAATCTAGCCAAGCTAAACCAATATGCTACATTTTTAAGATCTCATCTTTGATAAATATTATCATTTTTACTGTAACCCTTCAGAGATTTGTGCCCATATCTTAGTTTTAAATTTAAAATATATTACCAAAGTCATTGGAAATAGTAACATTGATTAATAAAAGATGTCAAATATGTTTTTAAGACAGAACTATTCACATGTATGTAACAAGATTGCTATACTCATAAAAATATAACCTCTTCCAAAATACTTATAACATCTTAGAATTTAAATATGTCCTTCAAAGTGTTTCTTTAGTACACTCTCCAACTCATTGTTGGAGATGCAAATAAATGTTCTTTTAACTTCTCTGAGTAACCAAGGATTCCTCTTTCTCTAAGACCCACTTAAAAGAAGGACACCATCTTTTCCATAATCCCACAAAATTTTATATTAGTCATTCAATGTGATAACAAATTTTATTTTTTCTTTGTTATAACTAGATATTTTTTAGAGTATGAAAAATTATGGGAGAACAAGGTGCAGAAATCTTCCTACCTGATATAGTCCTCAAAGGTGCATATAAAATAAAATTAAAAAAAANAAAAAAAAAAAAAAAAAAAAAAAAAAAAAAAAAAAAGAGAGAGAGAATAAAAGCCCTCGACTCCTTCAGGCTTAATGATATATGTGCTACACTAAGGACTTTTCTTTAACATGTTTTCTTTTCAGTATGCAGCACTGAATAATACTTTCCACTATTTAAAAGCCTAAGCAGTGTGAAAACTGTTGAAAGAAGAAACTACACAAAGCTAACTAAGCTGATAAGGCTTTGATGACTGAAAGTATCAATAGAGAGGAAAAATTCCCATCTTAGTAACATGCTTTATAAACACCATGAATATTTTTCCAGATGGGTTCATTCCTTTTAACGAGAAAATAGTACATAACTTGCACTCATCTTCCTCCTAGTCAGCCTTTCTCATGACAGAAATATTCAACTTGCAGACATGCACTAGTCCTGAAATTGATATAAATATAAATTTTTTTAAAAAGTTAAAAAATTGATTTACAATCTCCAATAAAATCTATATAAACATCAGTGATGACTCGAATAAATTGTTGTGAATAGTGTTCCTTAACGCAAAACAAAGAAGTTTAAGAGGTGTTAATATTAAATGCTAACAACTCTTCCAAGCTGTGAACATATAGTAGTGACAGAAATTAAAAAGCAGATGTCCTCCCACGTTGAAATTCCCCCCAACTTACTTCAAGATTACATGGTTGATGAAAGTACAGCAAGTTCTAATTTCTAGGGGGAGTAATGACTTGTAGTTGCAATAATTTAAGGAATAATGTACCCCAACTGTACTTAATAAGGCTATAATTCCATCAAAGCCTTCCAGGGATGTCATAAACCATGAGAGTGAAACTCAAGTGGTTTCCTCATGTCACCAGAAGGCTGAGATGGAATTACAGTTTGAATTTATAATCATTTTGAAGGAGACTTATTTAATATTGCACATTGATCATGATAAATGCCTTTGGAACTGCCAAAAACTATTAGGGGTGTTCACGGTCTTTTGGAGCCACAAAAAGTCAATTATGCCACTGACTAGTGATTCTCAATTCCTTTCTTTAAAATTCCTTTCTTTTAAAGCTGTGGTTTGGCCAGCACAAATTGTTTAACCATGCTAAAGTTAACATCAATTTGGTCATATATTTTTAATACTTCTTCATATTGAATGAAAGTGGGAAGTATTTCTTCTGTGTATGTGCATAGCTCTTTATTTATAGAATTTCCTTGCAAATTAAGGGGCAAATTAATTGGAATCATTTGGCTAACTTAGCCACTGAGCATCACAGAATGAATATACTTTTATTAAACAGTCTTTTCACTTAAATGCCAATAATTTGTCCACATCCTATGTGAGTTAACTGAACAGGGAGGAGCTCTAGTAACGGGAGAAAATTCTTTTTTGCTGTAAGATGGTAGTTAATCTGTTTTAAAATGAAGGATTATATGGAATAGCCCAGATGAAAAGCTGTGGCATGGGGAAAAAAAACAGAAGGGGAAATTTGACTCTTAAAAAATGTAAATCTTAAAAAATGTAAATCCAAGTTTCTAGAGGTAAAATAATGTGCAGTGTAATCCTTCAAATTTCCATTATTCATTTTTGGGCTTGATGATGCTGTCTGCCTCCACAGCCTCCTAGGACAGGAATCCCAATGTCATTGCTTAAAGGACAGCTACTCAAAAATGTGGTTTATTGTGATCTCCTATTGAATATCCTTACTTGTGTAAGCATAAGGATCTAGCATCTTTGGGAGGCGCTTTGGTGTGGTCTCTGAACTCAAGATTTTCCTCTCCTGAAAGGTCTCCACAGTTCCAATGTGGGTATTTGCCAGCCACTTGTGGATTTCTTAGATATCATAGGGGATCTAATACAGCAGAAGATGCCTTTATTTAGATAATGGCATTAAGCCAAAACGTTTACATGTCTCAGAGAACCTGCCATAAAATGTATTTCCCCGGAGATGACAGTGTGTCAATTTCTGAAATTCCTAGTGCTGAGTAGCTGATTTGATTTACACTTCTGAACAGAAAACATGTCAGGGTAATCTCAGCTCCTCTTTACAGCAATATATTCCAAGTAGAGGATTTATTTGTAATTTGTTAAGATCAGATACAGATAGAAATAAGTCACATACAAATCCTATTGAAAGTCTTTTGGCCAGTTTCTAAGATAATGGTAGAGCAAATTGATCTTTAAAACCAAAAACATGACAGCATAGTAATCAGTTAGGTGGCACTTTTGAGCAAGATAAATATACATTCTACACCCCAAGCTAAAAAAGCATCATTAAAATGTAACAAAAAAAAATGCAGTTTGTTTGCTTCAAGCACTGCAATCCCATTTTGCTTTTGGAAGGAGATTTTCTCAAATCCAGGGCCCAATTCTAAAGGCTGCCTTTGGAAAGCCACAGTATGAAAACCCTCTGATCCTTGCATGGACCACTAAAAGTCAAACTAGACGTCGGGTCTCACATGGTATGTGAAGAAATGTCCCTTGGCATTTGATGTTTTGAATGCTGGAGACTCAACATAGGGTGTTAGAACAAATGAAAAGAAGACAAATCCAACCAGGATATTGGCTGAGAAAGTCCCAGAGTCAAAATTTTTTGGAGGCTGGGAAAAAGTTCTTAGGTTTAATGCTATAGGGGTGCCTTGTTCTTACAGCCTTCCCTTGGCACTGGGTCTTGGACAAAGTCATATGAACTCTTTGTCTGCAATAACCCGAGAGAGGTGCTGCTAGTGTCTCCTTTCCCACAACAAATGTTAAACCCTGGCTTTGCTTTCTGAGTTGGATTGAAAGTTTCTCAGTTTCCACATGTAACATTTGCAATTAATGCCAAATTGCCGGTATGTTCCATCCTTACGTGGAATCTAGCACAACTCGGCATTCCCAGGGCTCCTTCGCAGCTATTTCATCAGTAATCATCTCTGCCTGGCTTCCCTGAAGAATTCTTCAAATTCAGGAAAAATTCAAATTCTTCAAAAACAGACAATGTCAAAAATAACAGCCTTCTGAATGTTTTCCTTCCTATTAACAGCAAATTCTTTGAGGAAAAAAGTGCTTGAAGTTGCAGCCAGGTTGCTGTCCTTAATCAGGAGTTCCAGCACTGGAGGAGCTTTTAACTCCTCTAATCCATTTCTCAGAATAAATAAATAAATAATAATATCTTTGTACTCCTGATACTGTATGGTCTTAAGCTGTACTCCAACAAAAGGTGTCCTCAGGAGTTATCTACTTCTTTCTGTACTTCAGTTTTTATTGATGTGGAGTAACAAAAATACATTTTAACAGCCATTTCTAGATGTGTTTTCTCAAAAATTAAGATGCGTAGCATAGAATTCTGGATACACAGGTACAATCACAAACAACCAATTAAAAATTTATCTAGCCAAAAGAAGTGTTCTGATACAGAGTCAGCTTGCATGTTCATTGCTTTTGTGATCAATCCTTGAAAAATAGAAACATGTTCTGAAATATGGAAAAGTATATAAAATTTTAAAATATTTTTATCCAATCAGATACAAGAAGAATTTTTTTCTTCCTCTCTCTAAGGACAATAAAACGTTGAAGCAACTGCCCTGAAATGCTACAGGCAGCTTCTCTGGAGGCTTTCAAAATCTGTCTGAATCAAACCCTGAGCAGCATAAACTGACCAAAAGCTGCCTGGGCATAAGCACAAGGTTGGTCAAGAGACTTCATGAGGTCCCTTTATCACATAAAAGTATCTGTGTATGTCTTAGGTTGCTGCAAATTAATATGCAAATGAATAAATAGATGGAGCAAAAGTCATTTCAAAAGCTTTTGAGTTTTTTCAGTCCTATTCAGATATAGTCTTTTTTCTTTGTTGACAATACAACAGGGGGTGGCTTTGGCAAATTATTACAACTCTGAACTCTATTTACCTAGATTTTGCTTTGTCAGCAATTGTCTTCTATTAGCTTCTCTGCTGTACATAAAAATTGGAAATAAAGAAGTTGGCTAAGGGGAAATTGCTGGGGTTTTTTTCTGAAATGATTTTCAAGATGTTTTCTGTTTTTGAAACTTTATTCCTGAAAAAAATATGGAATAAAATATAAAGAAATAGAAAAATTGATAAATTGGAACAGTACATTGTTTGTATTATCTTAGTCAGCTGTTAATTATGAATGTTTATTACACTGGACTAAAAAGGTGCTGGCTTACAACAAACAGCAAAATAATTGGATATTTCTGAACATTGAATCTCCTACCTTATTTTCTAATTTTGGGTGTTGAATTATTTATCTGCAAAGATTGATATATTTTGAATAAGTATTCTCAAAATGGAAGCAACCAATTGTAATAAGGGTTTTGTGAAATTTTAACCTTAGTAGCTTTCAAACCCTTTCATATAATCCTTCCATAATAACATTGGCAAGGTTAAACACATGATAAGCAGAATATTTTCAGGTAAATAGGAATCTTTCTGTAGACTAGCTGAGATATATAGGTCAAAATGAAGGTATTTTAATTTGGTGGTGATTCTTCTTCCCTCCACATAAATACAGCTATAAAAAATGCACTATGGGAGGTATTCTGAGGAAAGAGGTCATTTGTGTGTAAATATATAAATATATAAATGTAATAGACATGCATATATGTGTACAGCTATATAAATCTAGCTGCACCCAGTGGGCCAATAACAACAAAGTATGGTGCGGTGACATTCTGTATTATGAAAAAGATCATTAAATTCATGAAGGAATTATGGACATCTCAAATCTTTGGTACAGAGGATTCACAAGTAAAGGAAAGAGTGGTGTGAGAGGATATCTTTGTTATACCTCTTTTTAATAAAAGTTTTCAAGATTTCTAGTTAATTGATCTCTGGAGAATACAAAGTAAATTGTTTTATACTTCCCATATATTTCAACTTATTCTAACTGAGCATAAATTGAGAGAAAACACTTCTTCTCTCTCATCCTCTGTTACTTGTCTCAAAGGGCCACCACCACAGATAAAGGACCTTGGAATCTCTCCAACAGGTCACTCTTCTCAGGCCATCATCAGAACCTGTTTGTGCAGACATAGACGTGTCTCAGTTAATTGATGAACTCAATCTGCAACAGATACTGCTGGCATCTCCTGCACTCTGTGTAGCTCACTAATTCAACACTACTCCATAAAATTCCTGTTAAAGGACACACATTTGGGGTTCACACTGGGGTTCCTGCCCAGTAGAGCAAGTACGGTCCATGTGCCCCCACTGTTGTCACCAAAACATTCCCAGGCCCAGCAGAGCAGGGTGATCAGCAGCACAGCACTGCAGCCAGCACTGAAAGCAAAAGGCAGCCCCTAACGAGCACCAGACTCTCACAGTCAGACAAAGGAGCCCCAGGGCAAGCTCAGGAGCTGTCCATTAATAGCTGAACAGCAAAAACAGCTATGGATTCTATACAGCACATTCCAGTCGGAGCTGTCATTGCCTTGGAGCCTTTGTCCCACACTGGGTGCCCAAAGGGGCTCTCGTGGTTTAACCCCAGTCAGCAGCTCAGCCTCACCCAGCTGCTTGCTCACTCCCCCACTAGCAGGGTGGGGGAGAGAATCAGAAGGGTAAGAGTTGGAAAGCTCATGGGTTGGGATAAAGACTGTTCAATAGGGAAAGCAAAAGTTCTGTGCCCAAGCAAAGCAAAGCAAAGCATTCACTCCCCACTTCCCACGGGCAGGCAGGTGTTCAGCCATCCCAAGGAGAGCAGGGTTCCCTCATGTCTAGTGGTGACTTAGAGTCACAAATCACTCTGAAGCTCACCCTGCTCCTTCTCCTTCCCCCAGGTTCATATGCTGAGCCTGGTGCTACATGGTCTGGGATATCCCTTGAGGTGACCTGTCCTGGCTGTGTTCTGTCCCATCTCCTTGTGCCCCTCCCTGAGCCCACTTGATGATGAGGTGGGAAGCAGAAAAGGCCTTGGCAATGTGCAGTTGCTGCTCAGCAGTAATGAAAACATCTCTGAATCACCAACACTTTTTCCAGCACAAATCCAAAATACAGCCAGTTATCAGCTATTGTGAGGAAAATTAGCTCTACCCCACCATATCTCATGTAAGTGTTTAATTCATCTCTAAAAATATTAGTATAAGAACTATAATCCCAGCTAAGGGAACAAAACTCTCAATAACATGCACAAGCATGGAGTTGCTTGAACGGCTTAAGGAGTTCTACTGTTTCATGGAACCAACACTTTTTCCACAGTAGAAATATTTGAAACTACAGTTCAGTAAACTCTTCCTACATATTCATAGATTTTCTTTTTGGGAGGGTTAGATATTTGAGATGACAGTGATTCAAAAGGAGCTGGAAGACCTCAGATACATATTCCCTAGCAAAACATAGAGATCACTGAGATACTGATTTTGTTTTTCAAAAAACCCTGCCTTTACACTTGGAACAGACCTCTATTTTTCATTAAGTGCTTTCTAGAAAACTCAGGAACTTCTTTTCCCTAGAGTCTGAGTGTAATGAAGTCTGAGGTGTCCAAGGAGGTGTTGGTAAAAACGATAAACTACAATTAATTTTTCAGGTGTAGCTCTCTCAACTGTCATGTTCTATTTTCTTTATTTGTGAATGAATTACAATTTCCATTAGTCTTTTTTTTTTTTAATATGAAACTGTTTTTTAACTAAAAAAATAGTTTTGTTTTGTTTTTTTTTTTACAGGAATGAATTTTCTGAGGTTTTTTTAATAGTTTGAAATAATATCACATTCAGGGAAAAAAATATAAACTGCTTAACATAAAACAGTGCCTTATAGATATACCATAATGGGTATATATTTTAACTCTTGGAACTGCCTCTTCTTTTTTTTTTTTTCACTTGCCTTAACTTTTTCCTCTCATTCCCTCATAGCACTTTCAACTCAGAGTATAACCCTCATACAATTTTCCTCTAGATTTGAATCCAATGGCTGGACAGATCTATTAGTACAGAAAGCAAATTTCCACACCTTTCAGATTAGGCTTCTTATTGACAGCATCATTAGATATTAGGGAAAAAACTGTGTAAGGGTTTCTTCAGTGACACTCCTTGAACAAAATCTTACTAGAAGTTTATTTCCTTACTTGCTCTGTATAATCAATATTTCTGATAATCAGAGTCTGATTCAGGACATTGAGCCCATTTCTTTGTTGCCCTGTACATCCTCAGCTTTTGGGATACTAAAAAAGTTGATATGTCTCTGACACTTACAAAAGTGAAAGAACAGAATATGTCTTTTTCTCCACTCCATCCAGCCCCCCATTAATTATGTATCTCTCTATTTGTTTGGGGTTTTGTGACTTTCCCCTACTGTCTGGGGAGCACAGTACTTACCAATGTGGGCCCATGCTAGGCAGGAAAAGCAAGTGATAGATGATCCCTCTGCCAACGTCCAGACTGAGAAAATGCACATTTCCTACTCACAGAAAAATGAAAACACAAAATAAAATAACATAAAAAGTTGATGATTTTCCACAAACCTTCCCAAGCCTTCCAGTTTTCAGTAAAACTGATGTCCTTGTCAGATTCATTGTTAAGAGCACTGGATATTTGCTCAGCTGTAGAAATCTGGAGCAAAAGATTGTAGGTTCAGTGAAATGGCATTTTCCAATTAAACTGTGTTTTGCTGGAAGTTCCCCAAGCTCTGCCAAACACCATGGTTATACATCCTATGTAAACTACAGATTTGCATCATTTTTGCATGACAGATTTCTGAGTACATAAGGCTTGGGGGAACAAAGCTTTGCAAGGTGAACATTACAAAATGCCCAGTGATTTTTACTTTCTCCCACAGGCTTTCCTGCAGGCATGCGTAATAGGGACATTAGTTATTAAATTGGCACTGGGTCTTTCTCTATTTCTCTATCACTTTCAAACAGGTTAATTACAGCTCATTTATATGCCAGTTAAATAGAAGGTAACTTGAGTCAGAGGAAACATCAGCACACATTTTATTGTAAATCCTTCTGAACTTATAAATGACCTTCAACCAGTTTCAATATCTGCCTCTTGAAAGGTACAAATACCAGCATCTTCATTTTTTTTTTTTTCAAAACCAAAGCAAAATAAGAAATATTTTTAATTTTGTTTTACATGGGACTACCTTTTCCAGAATCTTGTGTTGTGACTGTCAATAAGCTCAAGGGAAGAAATCATTTTGCACAGTTATCATTCATGAAGAATGAGAAGGAAAAATAAAACATTCTCCTGAAATTAAAAGCAAAATAACTGCTTACCACGAAGTTCATTGGCTGACGTGCAAATGCACCAACTTTGGGCACTTCAATATACTTTCAGCCTAAGTGAGATGCAGGTAAACAAAGCAAACATTTCATCCTCAGCCTCTCAGTTCCTTTGGAGACAGATGTTGACACAATTGCAAGTGCAGTTTCTATGTACAGATCTATCAGTGACGGGAAGCCCCAGGAACTGCTGGTACGCAAAAAATGTAATTAGCCCCAAATACACAAAATTTGGTCGTATCTTTTTGTGCTGCTCAAGGCTCAAAACCAGAATGGTAGAGCTCATTTATATCAAGGCACATTTCTATTTCCTTTATGTGTGCTCTTTACCAACAGCAAAACAAGACAAAACCACATGGCTCAATCTTCTCTCACAGTTTCAAACTTGTAGATAATATTTTATTGTGAATATGTGCATAACTATTTTGGAGCATCAGGAGCAAGGGGTATTAACTTTCCAGGCAGGGTGCTTGTAAGCACTCTTACAGTCATAAAACTAATTCTACAGATTTGGTTTTATATATTTTCTTAGATTTTTCTTTTCCCTTTAATCTGCTAAGCTCCATGAAACCCTATCACTGAAAAATCATAAAAACGGTGTGTCTGTGACGCTAATACCCAGAATTGTTTTTTGCTATTGTATCCCCAAAGACTGTCATAGAATATTCTAGAATAAAACAACTTGGATCATATGTAACCATTGATTTTTAGTCATAGCTCCTCATTGATTTCAGTGGGGAGTTCTTATTAGGTATCCCTGGCATGAAATGGCCACTTGTATTAGATTTTTTAGAAAACAAAATACACAGCTGGCAAAAATAATCAAAACAGGCATCAAGAAATTTGCCCCATATTGTGAGCAATTGCAATAACAAAGTTATCTATCCTGCAGCACAGAATAATTGCAGCATAAAAGAAAACAAAACCTTTTTTTTCTTTTTTTTTTTTAATAAACATCAATCTTCAGGAGCTAAAAGTAGACAGATTAAACCATATGATTTGGGATTAGTTTCTGAAGAATTAAAAAAAGAAATCTTCAGAGCCTGAAGTTTCTCACTGTGGGAGCCATCTTGTGGAGGGAAATTATTTTCCCTGTGATACCTTAAAAGCAGATTTTCTTTCCTTTAACTGGAAAAATATAGATGAGATGTAAAAGGCACACAGTCCTAAGTATATCTCCCTTTCACAGCTTTAAGAGAAGAAAAAAATAGACAGATGACTCTGGAAAATGTTTTGGAGCTTTTTTTATACCCATTATTGGATGTTCATTCCCTAAAGTTTTCTGTGCATGATCCCAGATATACTAGAGGGGAAATTTTAAATCCCGAGGTCAAGAAAAACTCTTTTTTTTTTTTTTTTTCAGAAAAAAACCCTAATGTTCACTCTTTTGAATTTGGATATGAATGTTTCTTAAGCCATATTACAAAAAATCTCATGAAATGAAGTTCATGACTTTTATCACTGTCTCATTTTCTGAAGAGTTTATTATACTTAAAGGACATTTTTACTCACATGTGGCAAGTTTTTACCTGTCCTCATTCCCTAGATAGCAAGGAGGATTAAAATAGAGGATATAAGAAATTTGTGGAAGAGGCTGGAGTCAACCTGGAGAAGTTTTCCCGCTTCTCACACCATAAGCTGGAACACTGAGCTGTTTTCCCATTATCAATTACAATGTTCATACAATTCCTCAATCTGTCATTCCCTCAACAATATAACTCAACAATTTATGAGCAATACACCTGATCTGGCTGGCAGTTCTGGCTGCAGGACTTTACGAGCTCCTTTTCTCTAACAGCAGGGTTTGGAGGTGCTTCTTTTCCCAGCCAGTCAAGCATCACTGATGGGGAAATCATGTCAGTCCTGGTTGCCTTTGCTCCAGCAAAAGTGTGCATTTGATCTGAACATCTTTTCTCTTGATCCTTCCCTTTTGCTGGTAAGTGCTTTGCTTTTTCAGTGAGCTCATTCCAGCTGCAGTTTCCACGGGTCATGTTGGGATCTGAGGTTGTTACTCAGTCTTGGTGAACTGGAATCCACTCCTGCAGAAAAGGCAGCCCCATTGTCTCACTTCTGTGCTGTCAAGTTTATTTCTTTAATGATCTTTCATTGTTGCCTTCATTTCTGCCTCTGCAAGCTGGCCTGGAGCCTCACTGCTGCTGCCTGAGGAGGCAGAGAGGGCCCTGCTGCTTCTGAAAGGAATTGGGTAAGGATGGCCACTCTGTTAGGAAAACAGGTTTCTCTTCCTGACAGATTATTCTTTAGTCCTCCCTTTTATCCTGGGTACATTTATCCTGTATTTCTCACCTTGCAGAGATTTTTTGCCCAGAATTGTGAGGCATTGCTCTTTGGGCTATTCTGCTGTCTCTGACATCGTCTCTCTAGAACACTGAAAAGGTTTTAGAGTCCCTTTTATCTCCAGATTTTGTTCAGTGTTGTCCATAGACTTAAAAATTTTAAGTGTAAAAAATAACACCATCGGTCATAAAATTCAACTGATTTCCCATGGGGCAATGTTACAAAGCACAGAGGAATATTCCAGACCACCTCATTCTTGAAAATCAGCAGCAAAAACAGAATCATTGGAAAGTTTTACAAAACTATAAAGTAATATGAAAGATGAGTTCAGCAATGTTCCAAAGAATTGAGTTTTGGATTTTTCTAAGTTTTTGGCAAGTGTTTTGTGTTTGGTTCAACGTCTATTTTCTTTTTTTATATTATACCATCAAAGCAAGTTAATTTCACAATATCTTCTTTACTCCTTTGGTCTGTCACTGACTTTGATATTCTCATTGTAGGGTCAGCTCTAAGAACTCAGAGCTTTCCCCAAAGACAAAGCTTTATCATTTCTTCTAGGTTTGCTGACCCAGAAAAATTCTAAACCTGCAAGTAATATGAACAAAGCAGACATTTAGACCACAAAAAATAAAAAAGTAAAAAAGATCCCAAGACAGAAATGCAGTCAAGGACAGAGGCATTGCTAAGGAACAAGGAGAAAGGAATTACTGGGAAAACAGTTAAGGCCTGTAGATAAAGCAGTGGGTGAAGTAAAAGGAGGGATATTTTTGGAAAGATTTCATCCCTGCACCTCCCACCCACGTTTTTCTTTAATGCTGCAAAATAGAATGTGGTAAAAAAATACACTTGAATCTTTCATAAAAAATATCTGTGACCAAGCAGAAAAGTCTTTCAATAAGGTTTATGTTCTTGAGATATAGATAAAGTGTTAAAAATCTCTTCCCAAACCCTGTAATTTCTGCTTCAGTGATAAAAGTGGCACTGATGTTTTCAGTTTTCCTGTTAACACAGTCAGTTTGAGGGAGCTTTCTGTCCACTTGAGTTCTTTCAAGGTATTTTTGATTTTGTTTAAACAGGCAACAGAACTCAGGCATTTCTTACAGATTTAGTTACATACTATGTGATATTTCATCATCTTAAGCAGGTTGCTCGCTCCACTTCAAGAATGTTGTTGATTTTTCAGTGTTTGTGCAGCCATAGTAGATCTGACCTAAAACTCATTTAAATGAAAGACATCTATTGAATCCATGGGCTTTGGGGCATAAACCAGTCAGCCTTTCACTGACTCACTGAGATGCTGTAGTCAGATACATGATTCATGATTCTTTCCAATGCCTTGGACTTGAATGTGGCTATTCAAGGAGTCAGTAATCCCAAGGCCAGTATTTTCTAAGCTATGAATGTTATAATAATGTAGATATATCAACTCAGCACTGTTATTTCTGAAAAAGATGATTTTTTTAACAGTGCAATACAGATTCAAAAAGAAATGAAAGGAAAAAAATCAGAAGGACAGATAAAAGCTGTGTTAAAATTGCTGTTCAAAATTGGAATTTGAAAGTGTTTGCTTTCACAACAATTGATATTAACAAAACAAGAAAGGTAGATAAGATGTTCGCTAGCAAAAAGCAGATAACTAAGAAAGTGTCAAAGGGATTTAAACAGAGAAAAAAAATCTATGGAACACATTTTTTATTACATTGGTGTTTATTGACATTACCACTAGGATTTACTAGCTAGATTTGTATAAAGTGACAGTAGATTTAGTAAACGTGGGTGTAGATTATTTTGAAAAAGGTATACTAATAGGATATGTAGGGGGAAAAAACCCCCACAAACCACCAAGATGAAAACCCGGATTTTATACAATTTCTCATTAATTCCAATAAATAAATGGATAGTTTATCTAGTTATGGCTATGTGAGGACAAATATCAATGAAGGAACAGACATCTACTTGCCATTTACTGAATTGTAACCCTCCAGTTTACTAGAAAAATACATTAATATTTTTTCCCAGTTATTGTTCATTAATATTCCTTTATGTATTTTTAAACTAAATTCCTACATTTAGCAAGTAATGCAATCCCTAATTTAAAAAAGAAAAGAAATCCTGGTTTTAAGGGCAATATATTTTAGAAAATCTTGCATCTTGTCAGCCTGAGTCTGTGTTTATCAGTAGTTACTTAGCAGCATCATTGAAGAGTTTTATGTTGTTAAACTAAGCTCTAGTGCTGAAAATGCCATTGAAGTTGCATAATACATGTGATTAATATTTCCCTGAGAATTATTACAGAACACAGGAAGGTCCTTCCTCTTTTACTTGGCTTTCAGGAATTTCACTAGGGTCCCCTTAACTTTGTAGAGGGAAAAGAAAGTTGAGTTACAGCAACAGATAAGGAGGCCTTCAAGTTTATAGAGCAGATTTCATTCCTTCCTTGCCAGACAGCTAATGTGAGGAATGATTGCCATCTGTGAAACCTCTAATCTGCCCCACCAAGATAAATAAAAAGGAGAGCAATCAAAATTTTCAGGATACCCTTCACACTGTATCACCCATGGTCAAATTACCTGTTTTCATGAGATTAAACCACACTTCAGTATATTTGTGAAAGGATATGATAGAAACACACTGTACAGCCAGGGTACGAGGCACTGGTATTTTAGACTTTAATATAGAGTAAAGCTTTAAACAGACATTTTTTCCCTGTCAGAGGAAGGAAATGATGAACCAAGAAATCTCTGCAGTGTGTCAGAAGGTGATCCCAAGAGGCAGAAGTATTAGTAGAAAAAGGAGCTCTGCCTTAGTTTCTTAGATATGTACAAGTAGCATCGCTAGAGGACAATTTCATACCCCTGTGAAGAAACCTGAGTCGAAAACTCATGTCACAATGAGCAGCAGAGTTTCTGTGAATTGCTCAAGTTGCAGCAAAGGGAACTACACTTTGGTGCACCCTCTTTCCATTGGAAACAAAAAGGACTCTGATTCTACTTTCCTTGGAAATCTTGCAAACAAATTTTTCAATCCCAGCCTGAGCTTTCTGCATGTGACAGAATCATTTCTAGATCATCCTTGTTTCAAGGCCACTAGGTGATGACTTGGCTTCTTCTGTCACTGTCATGCAATTGATAATCATTCTTACTCTTTGCTTCTAAGCAGGTAGCACCATGGAAGGCCAAATCCATACCCAGTGATAGGTATGTGTCACAGAAAGCCCCTCATTCCTAATCAGCCAGACTGGCACTGTTGGAAATGTGCCCTCAAGTTCCAACTGTGCCCAAAATTCCTTCCAGAAAAGGAGCTGCTGATCAGGAGAGGAAAGGGCTGGTGCATTCTGAGATCTCCCTTCAAGAAGGAGTCAGGATGTAGGGCACGAGGTTGGACCTGAAGGCTCAGAAACATAGACATGGACAGTTAAGATATAGTCCCACAGTCTGCAGGATAGTGACCTGAGCATTGTAAATTACTTAGTCCTTAAAAATAGGATAAAAATGTGATGTTTTCAGTGTCTACTATATTAATGGATCATAAATGCCCTTTCTGTCAATTCTCCATGCTCAGTTCAAATGATAATTACAAATTTTTAAGAATATATTAGAGAGTTTGCGAAATTAATTACTGCTACTAATGAAGTAGAAGGTAAAGATTTCAATTGTCTTATTATTTTGCTATTCACTTTCCTGCAAAAATATGTAGTTTGAATAAGATAAACTGAATATTTGTGTATATATATCTATATATACACACATATATATATACACACAAACATGTATCAAAGGTAGCTATTTCTTCTTTTTGTTGATGAGGAATTGTAGGACGGAGAGTTAGAGTGTACATATAAAAATTACAATATTAGCCTTCTCAGTTCCAAGAGTCCAATGTCACCCTGTTGATTTTTCCTAAAATAGGCAGGAGCGCATTATTGTCCCATTTGAATCACTACTTGTTCCCCACAAGAGCTCACTGCCACACGCTGTGTCCCTTCCCCACTAGTCAGCATGCACATCATTCTGTGCTGGTTTGGGTTTTTTAAACTTTGAAGTAAGATGGAGGGTTTCTATGCAGTAAAAGTAACAGACTAAAATGGCTGAAATGGTTTTATGAGTAGTAGCCTGGCAGTTTTTGTTTTAGCAGACTAGGCAAAGAATATGAAGGTTAGAGAAGAGGACAGAAATAGTAACAGGAAAACTAATAATTTTATGAGTTTTAGAGGACTTGGGCTGTAGTGATAGCATGCACTGAGATATGCAGTACCTACCGAAAGTCGTAGGCAATGGTTAGGAGTAGATAATATTTAACATTTATATAGTGTTACACAGCTTCAAAGAACTATGCAAACATAAATTAATTAATCCTCAGGATTTTAAGATCTCTATTTAGATAGGTAGATTCCTCTCAGAAAGTTCTGTGTAACACAGATGATTACATCTACTTACAAAATAGGACAAACAACAGCAATAATATCACTGGCTTTGTGATTCAGTTAAGCACTGTTATCCCTCTTTTGCTGATGGAAAAGCTGAGGTTTAGCTATCAGGAAATTTCTGTGAGGCATGTCAATGAGGGAGCTGAAATTAAATTTTTGGAATGACTCTTTGACTCTTATTTTCTGCCTGCTAAGTAAATCTAAGGAACAATATAGTTTAGTGATGTGAGACAGATAAATAAATTAAAATTAAAAAGCTCAGAGTTATGATATTTCTTTTCTCATAAAATTTCTGTCCCAATAGTGCACTTTCATGATATTTTTTTTGAAACTTACATCAAAAGTAATGTTGGGGTATGGGAAAAGATATAGGAAAAAGGTTCATCATAATATGGTCATATTCTGACCACTGTCAAGGAACAGACCTGTTTTAAAGGGCCCTATTAATTTATCTGTTTGGTGACTTTGGAAATTTCTTTCTTTACCATTGTTTCAGATTTTCAAACACAGCTAACACATATATGTTCAATAAAGTCTGATGTGACTCAGAAATGTCCACCAGAGTCTGCAGAGATCCTGTTAATAACATTAATCCCACTTAGGAGTTAACTCAGAGGCCTGATGATAATTAAAAATGTCAACATCATTAAATATTTCATTTCTCAAATATGAAAGAAGAGGTTGAGTCTCATATTTGCATAATTTACATAACAGCCATCTAATTTTGGTGATTGAATTGGTGACACCTGGGATGTCTAAGCTTTTGAGTTTTTTCTTTCTAAAAGTCCACAAAGTGTCATACCCAGTGAACTTCTCAAATCCTATCAGTGTATTGAAGTTCCACTATGGGTATTGAAATACAAAAATTCTGAGAAACACAATCTTATTGGGGGTTGTTCACATCATTTATTTTAAATATGATGGCAGCTAATACAGATGGAGCACAGAGAGCTTTTCTCACTTTACTGTTCTCACTTGACTCCTGCTAGGAAGATAAATGGCAATGTTGTCAGTCAAAAATATTTTAAGTCTTTTTCTCTCAAGTGGGACCAAATGATATTATAGCTTTGCATCAATTATCTTATTACTAGCTTTTAGGAACTGTAAATTGTGTTTTCCAAAATGAACTCAGCTCCACAGAACCAACCATTAATATTTCAGTCTTGTAACTTCCTGTCTTACTTTAATTCATCTCTAATTTACAGAAAAATATCCCATTGGTAAACCAAAAATAACCAAGGAGTACATCCTTCATGATATAGGTAAAATTCCATTTTGAACCTTTGCCACATAATTTAAAATGCTAAATCTTTCAAGGTTTACATTATAAATGTTTTTCTGGTGTTATCAGCTGGAGTTTTGGAGAGGGAGGTGGTTGCCTTTTATTTTTACATTAATATTGTAATATATAGACCGACTATTTTGATATTAAGTACTAAATTGTTTTGTTAGAGTTGCTGTAAAGAATTTAAAAACACTATGGCCTAGGATAATATCTTAACTCATGGGAAATTCAGCTTTCATGGGACAAGAGGGGAGGTCTTCTCATGAATTAATAAATAACTTAAATAGTAGGATTAAGTGATCAGCTTCAACAAAAGTAGAGGTTTAACAGCAGAGTCCCTCAGGGAGCTCTGCTGGGATATCTACTGCTCAACATAAATGATCTAGAAAAAGCAGGGAATAATGAGGTGACTAAGTGTTCTGATGACATAAAATTCTTAAAAATAATAGTGATGAAAACTGACTGCCAGGAGTTGAAGTGGATTTCAAGGTATCAATAAACTATGGGACAAGGAGCAAATGAACATCACTGTGGGTAGGAGTCAGGTAATGTACATGAAAGGGGGGAAATCTATTATAAATACAGAGTTATGATCACTAACCAAGCTGTTATCATTCTGAAAAGATATTTGTCATTGCCCATTATCCTAGGAAAGCATTAATAGCCCGACATTCAGTGACAGGCAAAGGCTAAGTAAAATAAGAAAAAAGCAGCTAAGGGAAAGAACAGAGAGTAAAAGAGACCATCATTACGGCATCATGTACAGTAACAGCACAGTCATATCCTGAATTACAGATTCATTTCAGTCTCCTCAGCTAAAAGCCAGGACTGTCAAAAAGGCAGGGCTAAAAAATCCCCAAAAGTATGAATTACTCTCAGTACTAAACAAACCCTGACATACTGGCTTGGCAAGGTGAACTCTTAGATCATCACTCAAAATCGTGAACAGAGAACAAAGAATGATTATTTATATTTTTTCACATCAAAATTAAGAAACCCAAAGTTAGTAGACAAAATTATTAATACCAAAATACATAATTTTCAGTATAATTGTGGAGTTTGTTGTCATTTGTTGCAATGCTTTGGGTCTGCGATGGGCTTAAAATCTTCATCATGGAAAAGGGGCCCTGACAGGCTGCTCTTACAATGCTAAATTACAGCCTCCAGCTCAAATGCAGGGTGAGGAAAGGCATAAGAAATAACTGGAGAGGTCCCACTCTGTCCTTTCTCATGCATCAGAAGCAAAATGGTTGGTTAGAGGAAAGTTTCAGTCCAAGTGATTTCATTATCTTGTGTGGTTTCTTTCTAATTACAGCACATCTGCTTCTCATCTGTGAAATGGGGCTAAAAATACATACTACCCTTACTTTGGAAGCATGTTAGGATCTGAGATTTTCTGTGATGTCCTTAAAGGTGCATAAGGTGCAGAAGTGGCGGGTTTTGTTTGATTGCAAAAATACTCTGACATTTGCTTGTGATTAAATTATTTTAAACGTCTTGTAAATAGCTTGGAGACAGCTTCATCTAGTTATAGCGACTTCTAAGGAGAAATGACTTTGAGTAGAAGTTGTATTGGCATGCTCATTCTGCACTCCATCATTTGTGTTTATTGAGGTGAGGGCTGGTAATGTTCTCTTTGGGCCAGCCTCTGCCTACATATGCAGAAATCTATACAATCACAATTAGACTGCATTTTGGTATAAATTCTATTCCCAGGACACTTTAACTCAAGCATTTTTCAGACTCCTGTTTCCCCTGTCCTTAGCACAGAGGGGATGGATCCTGATGACACGCTCTCTGCTGCTGGAACAACTGCAGCATTTTCCACGGCCTCTTTTTGCAGCAGTTGCTCAAATATCTGCCTGGTGAGTTCTTTTCTATCTTGCCTGCTAATGAAGGAGGTGGAGAAAGAAGCTATCATGTTATTATTTGACATGCAAGCAGCATTTTCAAGGGAGTGGTGCCTTGACCTGTGAAAGCAAGATGTCCATATTCCCTCTAAAAGGTGATGGTTGCAGCCTTGTTCAGAGGTATTCATCTCTGCTGAAAACTTCTGGAATTTACTGTCTAGGCAGCTTGAAGGCTACTGAACAAAGAGGTTTTCTTATACATCATAATTACACAAACACCTGTGCTGAGAAACCTTGTACTGAGCCACCCCAATTTTTTTTCAGCTGTTCACCAGTGCTCAACACTCCTCATCTGCAATTTGGTGGTCTAATGGCTGAGCATAGGATGCAGTGAAGTACAGAGGGGAATTCTGGATCAGAGACATTTAAAGAAAAGTACCGAGATATATCTTTTCACATTATTTATTTTGATATGGTTTTACAACACTCTTTGTAACATAAAACTGCTTAATTTCAATGCAAGGGCAAAACTGTTACTAGACATAATGTAATTTACAGGTCTTCTCTTCAGATTATGTAAGAAAAACTTAACAATTTATTTGACTCAATATATGAATGCCACCCTGTACAGTACTGTGTGCAAAGTGTCTTTTTAAAGATTTTGTTTACTTTTCCAGATTGTTCAGATAGTTTTTAGAGTCACAAAAATTTTAGAGTTTCCAAATCTCAAAGCTATGCTTTACCAAAGATATCCCTAATATCACATTCTTTTGTGAAGTTATCTTTAAAAATGGAAATACTCAACATTAGATTTGAAAGTTCATCATAGTGATTTGTGAGAATGTATTTAATGATCCATTCTGTCTTCATCTACCAAATAGAATTCATTTTTAGATGGGCAGTAACTCCCTACATCTGAACTTCTCTCTCAAACTCGCTAAGAACAGGAACATCTTAACAGATTAGTATATTCTCAGTTTTTCCCACATTAACATTATCTGGTATCATCAACATAGACTAGTCAAACACTTTTAATGATATTAACACAGGAGATGTCGTTCTCTTCACACCAACTTACAGCATCATTTTTCTCTTTTTTTTTACTGTGGTTCAAATTGTTTGAAAATCCAAGCCTACTAGTGAGTTTAAACATTAGGATTATTTGAAGACCAAGATCTTTCAATTCAGCATTAATGTCATTTTCTTTTAAGAACAACATTAGTACTGGAAGTCAGAATGTTCAAAATTCTCACAAGATTAAAGCAACTAAAAATCTATGCATTGACATAAACTTTCTGAGCTGAAGCTGGTGTGGAATTGGAGAGATTACTTTGAATTGTGTTAGAATTTGTGTGAAAACATATATAAGAGGAATTATAGGAATAAAATAAAACACACCATCCTGCCCAGATTTCTCTCTACAGCAGTGTATTGCTCCAGAATAAAAGGCCAAAACCAGAGAGATAATTTTCCAGGGTACTCTTACAATCTCCTACACCACAAAGGATTTCCAATGCTAAGGTGGTCCCTTTGTACTTAGAATGCTTAATTTGATTTTTTTCACCCAGATTTGTCCAGGTTCTTTTGGAATCCATGAAAACATTTAACATTACTTTTTAGAAAATATGTGTAATCACAAAAACTAGAGGTTTGGCTCTATTTTCCCTGTCTTGGTTTTTAATCTGTTTAGTAAACAATCTGCCTACTAGGAATCATGGGGATAGAGAATATCATTACAAAAACCCAAGCTGTTAAACCACGAGGCTGAAAAGGATTAATTCCTAAAAATTGCCTAAGGCTTGCAGAGGATTTTAACAGTTTGGTATTAAAGACTGATGGAGTGGTTGCAGCTCAGCCATGATGTGCTTTGTCCCAGAATGTGACTTGTGCCAAACAAACTGCAGTCAGAGAAGGGCGACACTAAGCTAAGGCAGAAGAACTCTCCTTCTTTAAGGTTTTCTTCTAGAGCTTCAGATCTCACAGAAAGTCAACCTTCCTGTTCAAGTCAGAAAAAATAAGCAAAATATTTCTGTGTTGTACTCACTGTACTTAACAAGGACAGGCTTTTTTCATACATGTGGAGGAAACTGAAAACACTCTTTGCCCTACTTGTTCTCACAATTCTTTTTAGTTTTAGGATCCTGAATTCAGTTTTTCTGTTCTCTGCATCCTTTACTTTTCATTGAAGTACTCAGTGACTGTTTTAAATTACTATATAGACACACATCTTCTAGAATATCTTTCATAATCCTCAAAAAAATGTTCTGAAAACACACACCTATTCAGACATAAGTCTGGAATAAATAACATCAGTCACAGCACTATCCAACAATAAAACAAAGCAATACTCAGTATTGGACTACGGGGGTTTGTTTTGTTGGGGTTTCCTTAAAATACAAGTCTGCACCCAAAAGTGTTATGATTTCAAATGCATATTTGCAAAGCACAAAATTACTATGTACAAAAAATATTATGGCATTGACCTAAGAGTTATGTTATTTAAATTAAAATAGCAGTTACCAAATTTATCTTTAAAAAAAAAATGTGGGGTTTTTACTTATTTTGTTCTCATATTATTTGCATAGCATCACATGGAATATACATTTTTCTCCTGCTAGAATTCTAGTCCAGATACTTGATTTCCATTTTGACATTACCGTGTAGTAAGATAGCTACACCTGTGAACTTCTACTTGAGCTATATATATTTTTCCTTTAAATCCTAAAGCACTTTGAGCACAGTTCTCCTTGCAGATTTTCTCTTCCTCTCAGCCTGCTACTATTTGACTCTCAAATCGAATAAGTTTGAATAATCTGCATATGGTGTAAAAAGACTTCATGATTAATATTTAATTCAGAATAATTAGTAGCATTCAGAAACAGAAATATTCTTCCGTTTTATAACTCTCAAAGTGAGATATTTTCAATACCATGAATTCAGTTTCTTATTATTTTTAACGTACACTGTGAACTATCTTATCTCAGTACCAGCATTATATGTGCACATAATACACTGAAGAAATGACATTTCCTTATGACAGTAAAACTTTTGGGGTTTGGGCATTGGAAAGATATTTATATTTATTTTAAACAATGATATAACTAATAAAAGAAAAATTATCTGTAAAACTTTAACACTTCATTTCATCAGCTTGGGTTTGACTGGAAGGCAGTTATTGAAATAGAAATCTCCTTTCATTAAGACTGTCCAAAAGTTAATTCATGTGTAACTTGTAATTAGGCTATAAAATATGCTTGTGCTCACAACAGAGTATTATTTTCTGAGTAAGAAGCCTTCATTTTGTCACTGATAGCTGCCTAGGTTTTAGGGACCAGCACTTTTGTGCTGCTTACCTGTGGGAAAAATATAAAATTACTCATAATGGAGAAAACCAGAATTAACTCGTGTTTATGACACTCTGAAACTTTCAAATGGAAGGAGCTATCAAAAAATGAATATGTTATAGATAGAAGAACACTGGTGGACATTGTTCTTTTTTTGATTTTAAATAGTAGGTCTTTCTAATCTGACTGAAGGGAAGTGGTGATGCTTCTAGCAGCAGATGGGAAAAGACAGACAATAGTATTTCAGAGCAGTACAGCTTGTGCTGCGTGCCTGCAGCACAGCTTGTTCCACAGCACTGGGGGCAAATAGTTCTACATCAAAAAGCTCTTCAGCCCTCTGGTGCAACGTGCCAGCTCTACAAGAAAAAGAGATTGCCTAGGAAAAAATATACTGGGGTGTGGGGGAAGGAGACACAGGTCAAATAGTCAAAGATGAGGAAGAAATCTGGGTGACTTAACTCTCCTGTAGTGAGAATATCTCAAGACACCAGCTAACTGCTCTCTGGTAATTTGTATTTATAAATTTTGGCAAAACATTTCTGACCCCCTTGAAAAACAGCACAAATGTTAAAAATAATACAAAAGTCACTACAGGGTTACAAAACTGAAGAAGTCAGTGAAAAAATTATAACACAAGTTTTCTGCCCATAAAAATATCCTTTGATCATAATTATCTTCTGAATCATCAACAAAACACGGGCTTATATTTAGCAACAATTTTACAAAATATAATCATGCTTTAAAATCTCAAATTTCATACCAACAGACCTTGACTAGCAAAATTAAAGTACTAGAGGGAGCCAATAGGGTGTACCTAACTTGGAGTATATCACAACTTGACAGACATTTCTGTAAGACAGATAGATTAAACACAAATTTAGATTCATTTCTCATGAGGACATAGACACAAAATTAAATAATTTGATCTCATTAAAAGTGCTATGCCACAATAAAAATATGTAGCCACATCATATTTCAAAAGGTAACAAAATTCTCCTTACAGTCTGCTCTGAAACTACAAGAAATTTAAGTTTGTTGTAACTATCCTTGCTGAATAATTGTTAAACCATTGCTTACTCTCATTAAAGGGTTCAAACATATTCTGACTTCAACACACCTTCTCCACTGTGTCATTTGAGATCATAACACATTAATTTATGCCATTTCTGTAAGCAATACTTAGTCTAGGAGGATTAAAGCTAAGAGAAGTCATCCTCTCATGCTTTTGAGGAGACTAAAGAACAGGAACAGATCACATGCGAGGCTGTCTAGGAAAAAAACAGGAAGCTGTTTCTTTTTAAGTAAAATTTAGCTAAGAAACTACATTTAACAATTTTGCATAAGTTAAATTTTCTACAGAGAGTCCTGGTATTTAAACCAGCAGAATCAAACAGTACAATTTGCAGCCTGTTACATATAAGCTGCTTTTTCAGTGACCTTTGATCGACCAACACATTTGATGTATAGATTATCCTGAGTTGGAAGGAACTGATCAGGATCAGTGAGTCCAGCTGCTGGCCCAGCACAGGACACCCCAGGAGTCACACCATGTGCCTGAGAGCATTGTCCAAACACTTCTTGAACTCTGTCAGGCCTGGTGCTGTGACCACTGCCCTGGGGAGCCTGTTCAGTGCCCAACCACCCTCTGGGTGAAAAACATTTTCCTGATATCCAACCTAAACCTGCCCTGACATAGCCTCATGACACTGCTTATGTAACCAGGATGCAGAACAATTAATTTTAGAGGGGCTGTATAATTATTAAACAGCTACACCTTTTTTTTTTTTTTTTTTTAAACTGGTAAATAAATGTATAAAGTATCTGAGAAAAGAACTTGGGAAAAATTCAATCACTACAACAATGACATTAAGAGCTCCTGTATTTCTAAAGTGTTGGTTATAAATATTAGAGTTATAATTCCTTTATTAATCATTAATTGCTGTTAAATTAGTATTCCATTAATAAACAACTATTTTTAATAATTATCATTAATAAGTCAATAATCAAATATTGATAATATGGTGGTTTGCTTCTTTTCCACACTTTTGCAAGACTATCACAGTGAAATAATTGCTTGCAAAGGACCCAATTACAAGTTCTAAATCAGATGCAATAATTATGAGGAACCACCAAATAGCATATGTTTGCATTTCTTGAATTCAAATTTGCAAAAGAGTTTAACATTTGGATGTTTTAAAAAATTATTCTGAAACACCTAATTAATATTCCCTGGGTTTCACTCATGGAGTTCAAAACACTGAGGAAAACATAATTGCCTTTCTAGAAGTGAGAAAAATGTGGGATGGCAAAGGAAGGATATACAGAACACTTCCCATAACTTGGGAGGAGAAACAACCAAATATAACCACGAGTACTAGTTCAGAATTTTGTACTTCAGAGCACATTGCCTCTTTCAGTGGAGTAGTATTTCCTTTTCAATGGAAGATTTGCAGTATGGGATCTGCACCATATCTTACTGAACTGGGACTCTGGTTCAAATCAAACGTTAGTTAAAAGAGATCATGTGGTACTGAAAGGAGCTAAAAATGCAATTTTCAGTTTTGAGGGTTTTTTTGTGGTTGCTGTTTGGGTGTTTAAAGGTCTGAAAATTCATTAGAAACAAATATGTGTTTTAATGACTAAGATAGTTCTGCCTTCAGTAACAGCAAAGGAAAATCTTTGCAAACTAGAATTTATGGTAAGTTTGTAACCAATGTCATTTAAATTTCTTGTGAGTGAATGATATCTCTAGCAGTTAATAAGGGGTAGATCTTGGAGAAAGCCTGCTAGTAATAAGTAAAACTTAATGAGAAAAGTTACAGATGTAGTTCCTATCCCTGTATTTAGGCATCACAGTCACAATAAATTTAGTTTAAAATACTTTACTTAATTACATGCAAAGCACAGTTTGATGTATTCTGCTTCTATGCACAAGAAAGTGAAAAGTAGAAACTGAATTGTTTGAAGCAACTAGACTTATTTTTCTTATAACTGTAAGCACAATAAACAGCCATTATAGCCCTTCATTAACACATTAATATTATTTATTATTTCTGTGTACCACTACACAAAATATAGCTTGTTTTATATTGTTTTGTTAGTGCAATTTTTATTCCCTGTATCTTGAGTTACAAAATATAAATGTATTTTAGTAGTATATTGTATGTTATCTATGCAGTAGAGGCATTTTATTGAAAGCACATATAAACTTTATTTATTTGGTTGGTTATGGCTTTAGAAATAGTTGATATAAAACTTGGAACCTGAATTTTAGGTGCACATGCTAGTCCTTCCATTACTTTCCTTTCTAGTTAAACATTTTTACTGATTCAGTGTACTGCAGGAGACAGATGAAATGAGACAATGCCAAGGTAAAAAGAAAGGAATAAAATTAAAATTAATTAAGCAACAATTCATTGTCTGTTAAAGTAGCCACAAATGGGAATATTTTATTTCAAAGCAAAGTTCAAATTTATTTGCAAAGAGTTTTAGTCATTCAGTAGCAGGAAATTAAGAGAGGGAACGTGGATGCACCTCTGAAGACTTAAACTGTTCTTTCTGTGTTTATAGTTGCACTTGAAAATTGTCTTGCTGAAGTTCATAAAGAGTCACGGGATGAAAAGGTAAACCCTCAAGTGTGTCAGACACACTAAGTAGTGCTGTAATGACAGATTGCATTTTCAAACTAAGTTTTTTTCTTTAACCCTTACAAGTTAAACCTACTACAGAAACATAATTTCATAGAAGTACAAAAAAAATCAATTGGGCAATTAGATTAATCCAGAACAGTATTTACTTCTATTGAAATATATTGACAACCTGCAGTTTAGCTTCTCATATACTTTTGCTGATTCAAGAATTAGATATTGCACAGTTTATCAGTCATTATTAGGATTTTAATAGCTGCTGAGGAGATTGTCACATTTCTTTCCCTTCCACAGAGATATATGTCTGAAGTCCCTTAAATAGCATTAAAAACAACATTTTAAAAAATCTATCAATACCTAATTTATACATATGCAATAGTCCAAATGAGAAAATGCAAATAGATGAAAATATCACACTCATTTGCACTTTCATGTATATTTGTACAAACACAGTCTTCTTCTATACAATTGTATTTATTTTCTGGTGTAAAGGTTATGTACTATCTACTATAATGTAATTAGAGATTCCTGACTAGCTGGGTTATCTTTCAATTAAATCTCTTAATGATATGCACAAAGCAAGCAGAAATGTTTATTGTGTTACTGAAGGGAGATTCAGGGAGCTGATTGTCCCTTCTCTACTCAGCCCTAGTGAGGTCACTCCTCAAATATTGTGTCCAATTCTGGTCTCCACAGTTCAAGAAAGACAAGGAGCTACTGGGGTGGGTCCAGCAGAGGCCACAAAATGATTAAAGGACTGGAGCATCTCTCTTATAAGGAGAGATTGTGGGAGCTGGGCCTGCTCAGTCTGGAGAAGAGAAGGCTGAGAGGGGGTCTCATCAATGTACATAAATATCTCAAAGGCAGGGGCCAGGAGGATGGTGCCAGACTTCTCAGTGGTGCCCAGTGACAGGACAGGGGGCAGCAGCCATAAAACAAAAATTCAAGATGTTTCACATCAACATGAGGAAGAACTTTATATTGAGAGTTGCAGAGCACTGGAAGAGCTGCCCAGGGAGGTCATGGGGTGTCCCTCTCTGGAGACATTCCAACCCACCTGGATGTGTTCCTGTGTCACCTGCTCTGGGTGACCCTGCCATGGCGGCAGGGTTGGGCTGGATGATCTCCAGAGGTCCCTTCCAACCCAAACAATTCTGTGATTCAGCTTCTGAGTGTTGAATTGAAACAAAGATGGACTCTATTGGGAAGACACGAACCAGAATTTGCAAAATCAGCAGAGTTTTAGTGCCAGGTGTGAAGGTGTGAGGCCTCAGGGGTACCACTATATCACAATTGAGCTTTTGGAGTACTGGCACATGAATTACTCAGAGCAGACCATCATCATAACAAAGTGGAGTTTGACTCTCCTGTGGATAAGTGGCATCTGTAGTAAAATCAATAAGAACACAGTGAGTTTCATTTTACATGATGTGCTTTTGCAGTGCCATCAGCAATTGTTCAAGCACTATGGTTTCCAGAAGGGCCACTTACAGGAAGGACAACCAGCTACGCTGCCGTGAACAAAGAGAGAGTGCATTTGACTTCCCAACTTCAAAGCAATTTGTCTAATGAATTATTCTAAATGGGAAGCAATGAAATTGCAGTAAGTGAAGAGAATAAACAGAAAGTTGATGTGACTTGCAACCTGCTGTTGCAAAACAAAGAATATTACTAATAAAACATACATAATTTTACATGTAAATGGCATGTAACCTAGCTATATACACTAAATGTGTGTAAACTTATAATGTTCAAATTTATTATAAATTGGTTTAGTAACGTTTTACTTGTTCTTCATATATTTCCACAGTTTAAAAAAATAATCTTATTCCTTACCAGGATAAAGTCAAGACATTTTCACAAAGAAAATTTGCAGAGAATCCCATCCTAAATTAACTTCAAATTTAGCATATCACCAAAACCATTTCTACTGAAACAGTGATGTTCATTTTTCCTAACTTTAACAATCAATATAAAATATACAGTTTAAGCTACTTGGCCAGAATTCAGGTCTTCAACAGAAAGACTGTGTATGCACAATTCTCCCCACCCTTCAGAACTGAAGAAAAACCTTTCTCCTCTGATTAAAAAAGAAACTCAAATAAAGCCATTTTAGTTCTTACATAAGTTTTACTTCTTAAGGTTCTTTATTTACATTTTTCCTCATAATGAGTTTCAAAGATATTCCTCAGATTTTAATTCTTGTAAACCTGGATTTATATATCATTAAAAATAATATCTCTGAAAAAATTGTTTCTGGACCTGTCAGATAAGCCAGAGGAATCAATGATTCTCCCTGTAAGTATGGACTGTGCTACCAGATCCTCATTTTTATACATATCTTCAATTCTCACTCTCCATGTTTCCATTAATGAGCCAAGACTTGTCATGTTAGCCAGAAAATGGACTTACTTTTCATGCATTGCCTTGAAATCTTTGGAAGTACAATTACAGACTGATATCATATACAGGTTTGAAGAACTAAATCTGCCCATTTCTTGAGACTGCACCTGAATTCCAGTTTAGTTTTAGTTTCCAGGTATTACTGCTTATCTCATGTTTATAACATTTTCTGGATGCATGACCCGCTATAGAAATGCTTTTCTTTAGCATTGTTTCATACATTTTTCTTTTTCCTAAATTAATTGACGATGAAATGACCATGGATGTGCAAAGCTGTGTTTCAAGAAAACAATAGAAGTGAAGCTACAATAATAATCCTACAACAAATTTCCAATCAATAAACCACTTTTCTTCCAAGTAAACATTAGCACTAAACTGGCGCAGCCTTTATAGTTTTTTTATTATAGCTATAACCCTTTTAACTAAGGCTTATTATTTGTTCTTAGTTGACCATTTCTTCCTCTGTGTCAGTAGAGACAACTTTTTAGTGTGACCAGAAAATATCTCATATACAAGAAATACTGAATAAGAGAAGCTTTAGACATAGCTTTATTTCATTTAAAAATATTCAATTTTTCAGCTTAACAGATTCACTGGTATAATTGTCATAACTGGAAAAAATAACCTCAAAAACTGAAAGGACTGGGGCATTGGCCACCTCTCTGTCTCCCGAGAGACTGTTCCAGTGTTTGACCATTTTCTCTCTAAAGAAATGTTTCCTCTTGTCCAGTCTGAGCCTCCCTTAAACAACTTTGAAGCTCAGCACCTAAGGCTTCTAATACTATTCTAATACATATCAGGAGACACTGAAATTGGAAGTTTTCTCTGCATGGTTGATTGAATATCAATACGGTTTGGGAAGCGGAGGGAGTGGTGGTGACAATTTTTTTGGCAGAGGTTATTATTTGTTTTTAAAAAGGTGGCCATTAACAAAACTGTAGGGCAGATTTACTTGGCCTGGAATAAATGTGAAGGGGTAGCACTTCTGTGAACAAGACTTTTAGATAACACATATTATTTAGCTTTGAATATGTGTTCACTTAAATAAAAAGTAGAAGCTGGATGATAATGTGTCCTTGGTATTACTCAATAACCTTATTACTGGCCTGTAGTACATTAAAATAAAAAAGGCAAACAAAAACAAGGAACATGTCAGCCTTTTTCATAACAGTGATCTTTTTTCCTCTGTGGGCCAATTTCCCTATCTTCCCCTCTCTGTCCTACCCCAAAAGGGATAATATGAAAGAAATCATGATACTATAATTTTATTCCAAATAAAATTTTTTTAGCACTTCTATGTGATTAGCCTAAGGGGTGTTTTCACACATGCCATGAAAGGCAAATTCTACAAGGACAGTAACAAAAATGCTGCTAATTTTGAGGATTTCATTTCCTTCATCTTAAAAGACAAATCTCCTACCCAAATACCAGTCATGTATCCACACACCATTCTGCAAAGCCCCACAAAAGTAATTTGAAAAATCCACTAAAAATATTATGCTAAAACACTGCAGTTCTATGCCGTATCATTTACACTCCCCAATCAATTATAAGTAATAGAAAAGAAATAAAAGGGCAACAGAAATCTTAAGCTGTCTAATGTTAAACTTGCATATTTTTTCATAAAAAGATAAGTGGACACATATTTTATTATCCCATGCTAGGGCAGATGTGATTTCCCATAAGTCACACTGCTTGTCAGTTTTTCTTACTTAAAAAGATAAATGTATATTTCCTCTCCTGAGTTACTATTAAAAAAAAAACCAACAACAACCAACCAACAAACAGCTATTCATGTTAATCTGGGTCTGTGTTATCATTTATTTATGAAAGAATTCATAATCATGTCATTCGCTAGCTGGATTTTATAACTTGTTTCCAAGATTTTGAGATAAAAAGAGGGAAATAACGAGAAAACCAAACTGCAATAGCAATGTCTTCCACAACTACCAATTTGTCAAAAAAAACTATGTAAATCTCAAAAGGTATCAAATTTTTACTGTCAAAATTATCAAAATACATTCTGATTTCAAGAGGATTCTGGTTTGGTTTTTAATTTTAAGCAAAACATTTCTCTTTGTTTGAAGATTTGAGCTTATTTTCGAAGAAGACAAGATTGGTGTAGACAACGGGCTCTAATTCTCTGAATTCAGGATCACTTGAAAGAAAGGGGACTAAATATAGAAATATTATTTTGCTGTACTTCAGCCCAAAAATTCTATAACGTCATGACCATATTTTTTATGACTGAAACTGTTTTCAATGAGGTCCATATTTAAATACTCTTGCACTACTCCAGGGAAAGGAAAATTGGATGTTAGAGATGTGCCTGGAATTCAAGATGCTCACCTTCTTGGAAGCAAATAATTTATTATTTATTATTATTTTTATTTAATATTCCATTAAATAAAGGGAAGAAAGCCTGACAGCATAGCTAATCACATATTATGCAACCTAGATAAATTTGATATGGAGATGTACACCTTGCTAAGGCTACTTTCCCATTCGTTATCCAATCCATTATGGCTTTAATAGTTTCATCACAAGTAAGGAAGTCACTTATTGCTAGTTCTAGAGGAACACACTGAGTGATATTCCCTGGCTAAAGCAGGGAGTAAATGCCCAAGATACTTCAGGTGTATAAAGCAAGGAGAACTTTCCAGGAGAAAATCGTGGTTCAAACAATCTATGGCTCGTTTTAGCCATTGTATTAAGGTTAGAGAAGGTGTGTTCAATTATTAGAATTTTAAGAAACAGAAAACTTCATCAGTCAACTAGTAAAAATAACATGGGTAAAAGTCCAAGAATTCTTCATAGCTGAAAGTATAATTTTCATTATAGAATTAAAAATAATTATAACAGTGAGGCTCAAAAGACACAGTCTTTCCCCTCAAATATGTTGCCACAAAAATTTCACCAAAATAAGAGAAGCTTCATGATATTTAAAATTATTGAAAGATTTTTTTCTTTCCGTATTAAACATTGGAAAAGTTTGAAATATTTCCTTTTTAGAATGCTTGCCATGGAGCAGAAAATGGAACAAATATTTTCGAAGCAACAAGCCTGTAGGAATTTACATGAGCTCCTGGACTGGATAATCATACAGATAAATATATAACAAGTTCTAGCAAAGTGAAACCTGAGGGAATGTCCTCAGAGGAAAAAAAAAAAAAAACAACAGAGAGAGAATTAATTTAACAGACCGTGGAAAAAAAAAACACTTTATATAAATAACAGGTATGGGCTTTGTAGTTAATATGAATACAGAAATCTTGGGTTTGGATGCACTAATCTTAAAACACGCTTGTAAGAACTTTGAGTCTCCACAAGGACCATGATCCATTCACAGCAACTGCTACCCTGTTCCTAAAGTACTCACTTTAGCTGCTGTAAAGAACTGACTGCACAGGAACAGACTAGGCATGAACTCTCCATTAATTCCACACCTCAAAGCTGGAAGCAGTTTCAGGCCTCTCTTCTCCCTCTTCTTCCACCGAGTGGAAAGGCAAATGACAGTAACCGCAGTAATAAATTATTTTTTGTTGGGCTCTCTGCACTAAATCTTTTAAAATGCTACAGTACTGAAGCTCTTTGCTGTCTCTTGTCATGCACACCAAATTAGCAAATTTCCTTTATTAAAAGCTGTTATCATAGCCATACTCTGACCTTGGAAATTAAATGAATAAAGTACTCATTAAAAAATGAGCTTCCTACATGGGTCATTCATTTTTATTGTAATCTTGCTATAATATTGGAGGTGACAAAGTCACCCGACTTCAGATTACCAATCCTGTTAATGCTCAACCTCTTGTAAACAATTATAAAACTTAATATTATCAATGAAATAATATACTTAATGTAGATTTGATATAGGCACTGTAGTTCCATTAGGAAGCACTCAAAAAATAGCCATTTCTAGAAAAACTAACATACAAGAAGCCTAAAACATGAAGACCTGTTTTTAAGTCAGAATGCTATCAGAGTGCTGAAGGATAGCTCTTATAATAAATTCCCATCTAAATCCATGGTGACATTTTTAAAATTGAATGCCACGAAATCACCTAAAAAATTTATGTGTTATTCATTAACCTAGGTATCAACAAGCAATAATTTTAGAAAAAAAAAAATTAGGAGCATCAGTAGAACTTCTGTCAGTATCTGAGCTTTCTACAGCTTCCTGGTGATAGAGGGAAAAAAAATTGGAAGACGTTCTGTCTAACCATGAAGCAATTTGATCTAATATAGAAGTGCTTGGGTACAACTGAAGAACAATTCCATTCATCCTGCTAATAGAAACAGACTAGATTTTCATCCATATCTGTGGTAAGGACATGAAATAGATGAAAAAATCTTAGAGAAGGTCATACTCATGAACAAAGAATAAAGCAAAACCTCTGTCTTCTGAGGGCTGAGGCTTTCTGTAATAATGAAAAACTGGCAGCTGGACTGGTGCTATGAGAGACAAAAGGTTTTGTGGGCATAGCAAATAAAAGTGGGGAACAAAGGCATGAAAGCAAAAGTTTGCTGAATACTGATTTAAAAGAAACTGATCACTTTCATTGTTACCTCAAGACTCTCTACCTGCAACACATCCAGCATTTACTGAAGCAAGAACATTTACCACAGGAGCCATTAATTCTCAAACTCACTTTAAAACAAAAAAGGATCCAATGTTCAGCTGTTCAGGTGTGCTGAAAAGTATTTATCCCTTCCTCATATGAAATAAGAGGAGTGTCTAGAGCTGTCTACGTAATTTTTTTCGGTGTTTTCAGAAAAGTCCAACTGTAATTTTGTGGTGGCGGAGTCCTATTGGAAAAAATGCACAGTATCCCACTGGTCAATAAAAAAAATTGGTTACAGAACAGAATCTAAACTAACACAGTAAAGATAGAGAGTGAGCTTTGAATTTTTGCAATATAAATCAATATATATATCAATAGATGCTACACTGAGAGGAGAAAAAAATGATGGCAGTTTATTTATTTATGCGCAAGGACAAAGTAAAATAATACAGAATTGGGTTATAGAAAAGACAAAAGTGAATAGAACAGAATTATTTGGTTGAAAGCAAGCTGAAGAGGTTTAATACACAATAAGTAAGCAACATGCAGGAAGAGATGATAAAGAGGATATGGAAGTCCTTGATGAGAAAAAAAAAAAGAAGCTGTGAGAAGAAAGAAACAGCATGGTCTTTTCTCCTCTCATTTCTTGAGAATATTTTGTACTATCAGTTTACATCTTCTGCTGCCTATTTTTCCTTCAAATACAAAGCCCTGAATTAAGGAAGAATGATATTTCAACACTTAAATTATTCATAATCAAGGTGAAGAGAGGATAAGTACAATAGGTGTGGGTGATATTTTGGTTGAGAGATGATAAAAAGAACTTAGAACAAACAGCCCTAATTCAGCAAATCTAGTAGGCACATATTTATTAAATTCTTTCAGAATCCAAGAAAACTCTTCATATTTATTTATAATTGCTGCATAATTTGTGTATGCTTATACATACTTCAAGAAGTTTGGAATGAAGTTTGAATTCTTAAATGATATAGAACTTAAAAAGTTGTGATGACTTTGACTTTTCTAGATTTACAACGATGTCTATAAAAATTACAGAAATGAGAGAAATCCTAGAAGCACAGACATGAGGAAATTAAGGGAGCTACACTTGGCCTGTGCAACATGGATGGAAGTTCCAACTTTGTTTCTTTTTCTAACGTATAATTAAACAATATTTAAATAATGATATTATAATACCATCTCCAATCCATGACTTCACTTGAGCCTTTATAACCTTCGACATCTTCTAGAGCAATGTTACACAATTTGACCTTTATCTGATAGTTGAAAAAAAAATATTTGCAGGATCACAAAGTAAAGGAAGGGGGGAAAAAAGTATAATAAGGAAACTGCAAGATAAATCATTTGATAAAATAGCTACATTAAGTATTTGGAATATTATACTTTAGGAGAAAATCCATACCTACATACTGGATTCCAAAAATCTGTATTTGCAGCCTGAACTAGAATATTATATAACAAATGTTCTTAGAAATAACAACAAAATCCAACAAATAGCACAGAAGACTGATGACATGCCAAAATTGCCAGTAGACTCCCTATTTTAAATAATGCATAGGATATGCTGCCTTGCACAAGCTGTCTGATAACTGTTAGGGTATGACAACTTGATTACTTTTTAATAATATTGGTTCTCACTATTTTGTTTCACTTTGAAGACAAATCTGATCTGCAGTAACAAAATATACTTCTCACAGAGGTTGAGCAGGTGACAATGGACTTTTCAACATCCAGGTAGAACAGGGAGAGCCTATAACTCCATCTACGAGGGGGACTGGCTACTCAAATGCATGCCAAAAAGGAGTAATCAGGAGAACAAGCATCAGCTGCTGTCAGGAAACCACCAATCCTCAGCCAGTCTTCATTAAACATGCCAGGTCAAAGTTTAGACCTAGTAAAAGAGTTCTGATCAGAGAAAAGGGCATTCACTATTAACTTGGTTTTCAATAAGTAAAGGACTTGAAGAGCTCAGTAACATATGAAGGTTTATGAAAATTAGGATTGGGACATGGCAGACAGATTGAATTTCATGTACAGAACACATGCCATATTCTTACCATTGTATATCATCTCCAAGACAGGACACTGGAGGCAGGAGTACCATCCATAAATAATGGTGATTTTTTCCCCTTCCCATTTATAAATATGTAAATACTTCTGCCTCAAAAGAAACTGCATAGTAAGTATTAAGTAGACAAACAGAAACAAAAATTTTTAAGGAGACATCTATAGTACAAACTGTATCTAAAACGCTCTGCTAAATCATGAACTCAGAAATAAACCCAAAACTAATATTATTTGACAAGTTATCAGTCCAAGACAACCTTGAGTGTGTTTGGCACAGACTTGGATAAAGCTTTCTTTATTGCTTTGGGACAATATTTACATCTAGGAGTTCCTTGTACAGAGTTGATTCAAACAAATCTTCAGGACATTTTAATGACTATTAATCGACTACTCTGGGACATTTGTAATCAGGGGATTTTTCTGTATTCAGAAAAGTTGGGATAAATCCATCAAATGTGCTAGGATAAAATGCATAACTTTGGTGTGTTAAATCCCTGTGTAGAGGTGCTAACTAGAAAATAATTTAGTTCACGATGCACGCATTTGTTCTCTTGTCTCAACTTTCACACATTTCAGATTCTACTCCTTACTGAAGAGGTAAAAGAGAAGCAATCTCTGATTTTTAAGGCAAATCAGTCTAAAATTTTCCATTAATAAAAAAAAAAAAAAATGCTTGCAACTTATCACATATCTGTGATATGTATTCCAGGATTTCAGTAAATACAGGAACTGTGAAACAGAAATTACCACATTTATAAATTCATTTAATATTACCACCAGAATAACTCTTGAAACTGTTACTTCAACCTTTTTTTTTTTT